>VXAC01004349.1:330470-372952 GCA_013399225.1 Rhipidura dahli
GGGGCGGGGCCGCGCCGCGCCGCAGAGGGGAGGGAAGGGGGCGGCGGGGAGAGCGCGCCCCCTGCGCTGAGCCCTGTCACCCTCCCCGCGGGCGGGCGGGGAACTGCCGGCAAACTTTGTGCCCCGGGAAGTTTGCGGAGAGGAGCGGCGGTCCCGCAGCCTGGCCCAGCCCGGCGGGATGGAGCGGGAGGCCGGTGCTCCGGCCGGCGCACGGCCACGCAGCATGTAATTTTTCACGCGCGTTTGCACATCTCTCATGACTACCACCTCCCGCGCACGCTATAATTTTTTTTTTTCCAGACGCGTGAGGTGCTGCAGATATCAGGCATATTTAGGCGAGATAGAGCCGGCTGAACCGTGGATGTTACCCAAGTGTCATGGCACTTACTAGAAGTGCTTTCCCAACATTTGCCCTTTGCCGGTGCCAGAGCCCAGGAGCCGCATGGCACCTGTCCGGGCAGGCGATTCGTACCCTGCACCTGAACTGCCAGCATTAAAATGCATCTCCTAACAAGCCACTGGCGTACAGGTACCGCATGCAAACACACTACGGTTCCTTAAAGAATTTCAGCAAACTATTTTAAAAAGCCAGCCAAGCCCACCTGCCTTCCCTGGAGTTCTTGCAAGCACAAAAAAGGGCCTATATTCACTTAATAAATTATGCATCGCAAGTTCCTCATCCAGCTCCTCTTGGTACCTCCACAGTGAGTGCTGATACTTACAGAGCCATTGCTGCAGCCTGGTGGTGCCAGCATGGGCACTAAGCAGTTAAGAAATGGATGTTTCTGCCAAGAAAATAATTTTAACCATTTGTAAATTACAGAAAAAGAAGGGGAAATTGTACTGTTTCATTGGTTTTATATGTAAGTAAATGAAGGATTTATGTGCAGACTGAAGTTTTATTTCCTTCTGCTTCAAAATGAATTCAAGCTCGGGGTGCTCAACATTACGGAATCACCCAAGGGAAAGCACTGCAGGAACCTTTTCCCTGGAGCAGCAAGACAAGGTGGATTTGAACAGTCGGGTTTGGCAAGGACCAGCAGCCTCATGGCTAATGCTCTATCAAGTGAGACTGACTGATACAGATGAGGGACAGTTTTGGTCAATCAGGTAGGTCACAGATCTACAAGAAGTCATGCCCCTGGCATTTATGTTATGGATTGGTATGGTTTATTTGGAAGCAGTATAGTTTATCTAGCTAATTAGCTGCCTCTAACCATATAATATGCATTTTAAAATACCCCAAACATGGATTTACATAATAAAGCATAACCTCCCGACTACCTAGCGTCATCCTTTATGACAGTTCTGCTGCCTTTTTCAAAGTCTTTTCTGTTTTGATACATTTTAACACAAACTTCTGGGGGGGGAATACAAATGAGGGGAAACAGTGTTTCAGTAATGTCACAATGTGACAAAAAACAAGAGCATTTCCTGTTGAGGTTCTTTCCATACCACTTTTCTCCCAAATTAGTTGTCAAAAGCCATATGCAATACTCCAAACACTGAGGACGTTTTTCAAACACAGACTTCTCCTGAACTCCAAACTTCCTTTAATCACAACCTGTGTCTCACTTAAGCAATCCTTTCCGAGTTAATTTATTACTCTTGAAGGAGTTACATTTTTAATAAGCTAAAAGAGGAAAAGGGGAAACTCTGATAATCTTTTCTCATGCATAAGGAAGACCATTTCATGTATTTTTTAATTGTCACGTGAATTAAATTGCAGTGCTATATATAACCTTTCTACTCCAGCCTGGAAAGTTGTACACTTTCTTGGTGTTGGGGAAGAAGTGTGGAATCCAGTTCAGATTTTTTTTCCTGAAACCTTTTGTTTCATAGAGTTTGGGGGCTTTTGTTTGTTTGTTTGGGGATTGAGTTTGATTTGTTGGNTTCTGGTTTTTGTTTTGTTTCTGGATACAAATCTGTTTTATCCTGCATTCTGCCCTGAGCCTGGGAGCTGAGGACTGTTGTGTTCAGGAGTCTATCAGTGAGGTAGCTACAACTGTCTCATGATGAGTGCTAAGAAAGCAATTATCTTTTCATCATAATCTGTGCTTTGATGGGAGGGACAGACAGCTAAAAATCACAGGCTCTGATTTTTGTTCAGAAACCGTTCCTAACTCACTTTTAGCAGGAATGCAGCTAGAGCAGTATGTTGTAACGTGGGAACATGGGAGCTGCCCTGCCTTTGTAAATACTGAGGTTGTTCTGAAAGAAAGTTGCAAAAAAAGAAACAACCGAAACTCACATTCAGTTCTTGTTCATTCTGTTACTGATTCTAGTGTGTATCTACAAAGTGACCACTGTAAACCTACCCAGATCCATCAGGCATCATAGGCATTGCACCAGAATCAGAAAAGGGAGGTGAAGGAAGCCCTTGGGGAATGCAGCAGTTCATTAGCCTGCGAGCGGGAGTTTGGGTATTTTTTTTTTCCCCCTAATATTATTACTCTTTCCCTTTTTTTCTTGCTCTTTTCCTAGGCCTCTTAAAGCTCATGGATCCACTGTCAGGACTAGACTGACTCTGCTGCTGTGTTTGGGTTCCCTTCTGCTGGGGCCAAGAGCTCTAAACGGCACATGTTGCAACTGATTCTCCTCTGGGTGGTCCACGTGGCACACATCCTGAGCAGGCTAACGCTGGGGTGTGGGCCTTTGTTACAGAAAAACTGTGGATGGGGACTGGAAAAGTAGCTGCCACTGCTCCCCTCACTCTCTCATTAGGAAATCTCCCACCTTAAAATAGAAATGGTATGTTTTTATGCAGGATCACGTCCCTTTACCTGCCCCCAGCTCTGTGCTTCAGCCTTGAAAATGGAATAGTGGCTCAGCTGTTTTCCACCTTCAAGTAGAAACACATTTCTAGCACAGCCTTTCTTCTAGCACCAGTCTTGTGGGCACTCAGAACGTATGGTGCTTCCCTTTTCAGATGAGGGTAAATTAAAGAAGAGATACAAAACTTCTCTCAAAATGCCCAAACCAAATTCTTTTTTACTTCATTGGTGTAACAAACACGTGCAAACACATGGAAATGTCTTGTACAGCATCCGCAGCCATAACAGCACACCTGCACCCCAATTGTCTGCAGTCCAAGATAACTCTTTAATATCCTTTGAGATACAAATTATTTCATGGACTCTCTGGGACCTGGGCTCCAACCTAACCTGAAAGCTGTCTATTTGTACTGCCATGATACCAAACCCAGCCCCTGTGAGCTGCAGTTCATCCCTGTGCCTTACAGAAGTGCTAGGCACCCTCCCTCCTTCCTTCCTCTGTAGATGCTCACCTTCCTGCTGGCACCTACGTACCATTCCTCCTTCTCACAGCTGCAGCCAGACACATCCTATTCACCTCTCTCATACTTGCCCCCCTTGATTTCCACACATGCAACCCATCCAAGCTCCCTGACAAAGGGGGATGCTTCACTGCTTGCCAGCTACCATGGAATTCTTGTATCAGTAAAGGGAAAAGCCAGGCACAAACTAGTTTTTGTGTGCTGCCAGAAGAGACACCTGAGAACTGCTGAAAAGCACTATCTGCCAGCAAAAATCAGGTTAAACCCATCCATTAGAATTCCTTGCTTTCATCCAATATTACTGAAAACTACTCTTCCTTAGTTTGAAAGGAAATGCAGCGATTACCCCCTATTACAGACACCTACAAATATTTACTAAAATAATGTAGCAGAGGGATTTTTTTTTTAAGTTATCACAGCTTAAACATTCCCATTACTTTGAATATGGTTTGATTCTGCTTCGGATACAGACACTTTCCTGATGCTTCCTAGGCAGGAATCCAGATTGCTGATCTCCAATTATGCCAACTCCCAGAGGGCTCGATCCATCACTGATGCAAGTCAACAACACAGCTCTGCATTTGATAGGATGCTACCAGATGAGAAACAGCAGTGCCCAGGAAAAAGAAAACACACAAGATCCTCATTGTCTTGATATTGGGACTCTGACAGGACACAGGCAGAGAGCTCTGAAACCCGAGTCTGAAGAGCTGGCTACTAGAACCACCTGGATTTGTTTAGATCAACTCAGTTCCTCCAGGTGTCTCTCCCCTGTGACTGACAGCCCATGTGTCAGTCCTACAGTTTCATTTCTTTATGGTTCTTGAGAAATGCCCATTATTGGAGGGGGTCTGGAATGGCTTTTACCCTGTGACGACTGAATGAATCTAAATGTCAAGCCAGAGCTGTCATGCCAGCAACTAACAAGGGGCTTTAGAATAAGCACTCCCTGGCCAGTACACAGTAAGCATGGGCTTGTTCACCTAATCAGCTTTTGGGCTCCTCAGTGCTAAGGCTTCGGTTTTTTTCAAATGGCATTGCACCAACACTCCTCTGGGGCAGCTACTCAGAAAGTGTATTTGTTCTTTCAGGGCTTGCATGTCCCCAAAAAAACTGTGAGAAAGGTTTGAATCACTGCTGCTGGTTCAGGATGCCTGACAGTTTTTCTTTCCTTTTGGGCCCTATTTTTAGACACTTCTCAATTTGTCAAGTTTTACCTCTTTGAACTAAAAGTTCCATGTTTGAGAGGTATGCACTCTATAAAACCATTCAGCTGCTTTCCAGAGTTCACTCTTAACTAACACACTTTCTGTGCTAAAATAATAACTATCTAAGAACTACTTTTCTAAGGAGCTATAATGCCTTTGCACTTAGAAGAAAAAAGTTTGAAATTTGGTCATCATGAACATACCTCATTAGGCCAAATTGCACAAATGCCGAGCTATAAGAAAGAAATCTTAGTTCATACACAAGAGAATTTCTAGAAGTCCAACAGGGAAAAATTCTCTGAAGTGTCTAATTTTGGCTGATCTTTGAATAAGGTTCACTCCGTAGACACATTCCCTGCACTGGAACTGCTAAGTGATGTGACAGTAGCAAAAGGTCAGCATTAGCCACAGAGCATTCAAATTTAGTGACCTTACTCTTATCAGATTATCAGAGCGAAGAAGATATCCCAGAGTAGGGACACTGATTCATTGATGCTTGAGAAGCACATAGATATCACAGAGAGAATCTGTAGAAATATGGAGTTTGGAATTCCAGTTTTGGAATATGGTTGTGTGGAGTTGGGGCAACTGTGTGAAGGAAGAAAAGACTCATGCTGAGAATGGACCAAGGACTAAATGAGGAAGCAATCCTGGGGGAGACTAGTATGCAATCAGATATAGGTACAGAACTGGGAGAGGAAGGATATCACAGGTAAGCTCAACTCAGGCATCCTAGATCCTAGATCTCCAGCACTTCAGTCTGTGACCTTTGCAAACATTCTGGAGGTTCTACATCCTTGGCCTGGCTGCCTTTTGAATCTTGGCACTTGTCTTAGAAGTGACTGGTTTTGCTTCACTTCTGTATGTAAGTTTTTGATGAGATAGTTCCACTTTCACCTTTAGTAAACTGGGGAGAGTAAAGAGTTAATTAAAAAGCAGAGTTTTATCAATTTAACACCCTCTTCAGATGAACGACAGTCATCTTACGGCAGGTTTTCATATAACTGTGATCAAACACCTCTGGTAAAATACAGCAGTGAAAATCAAGTTCATGCCACTGAGCTGGGACTTTGGCCCTGGCATGCTCAGGATGGCTACCTCAAACTATTCCAAGTTATTTTAGTCTGGAGGAGCATCTGGAAGAAACCAAAATAGTAAGTACATCAAACTTTTTCAGTATCTCATAAAACAACAAAAGCAAAAGTAATATCAGCTTCAGGTAGTTTCTATAGGAAGGAAAATTCGAGTAGAGACTTCCTCTAGAGAGAAGTCTTTTCTCTGTAGCTGTGATGTCCCATAGCTTTGGCTACCTTATCACTTAAATAGCCAGAGATTCTACCTTTATCTCAGTTCTCACACTCTGACAAAAGACATGTATATTTTACTGTCCGGTTTTGTTAATGCTTTGCTACCCTCATCTGTTGTCACACTTCCACTGTTAAGGCTAGAATGGAATAAGTTTATGTTTTTAAATACTTGATTTCACATACTACTCCTATTTATGGTTAAGGCTTCATCGGGAAGATCGACAACCACTCATGACTCAAAGATGGTCTCAGTGCCAGAAGCACTCATGTCCTTCTATAGGCCATCATTCTGACTTACACTGAGCATCAACAGCCAGTGGGTGGCCATTCCCCTTACTGTTCCCTGGGGCCGTGTTAATCATCCATCAGCTCTGCTGTCAGAAGGCATAAAAATGGGACTCCACTGCTGCACAGTGTAGGACTGATGGATGACCCCAGAGGAGTACTGTTGATCCTCTGCTGATGTCCCCAGAACCTGCTTCTTTCTCTGATTTCAGAGGTATCTACAGATGAAGAGGTGTGCAGAGGTCAGCTGGCTTCTCCACACATCAGGTGGTTTAAAAGATGCTGCAAGCAGCTGGATACTGACAGCACAGTGTCTGGCATTTAGATGACCACAACTAAACACCTCCTTTGTAAGACAGGACATTCAGCAGCAGGCTTTGTCTCACAGAGAAGGTAATTGCTGAGGTTTAGATAATACCAGTTTCCATCATTTTACTTACCACAGTTACCCCCAGTTGCCTGAGTGCTTTTCAATATTCACCTACTTACAGCTGTGGACCCAGAGGTTCAAGAAAGAGGATGCTGGGAAAGGGAAATGACATTCCAGATGCCAGTGTGTGGTCAGAATACACTACAATCCCAAAAATGGCAACAAAATGTGACCTACTGGACTTAGGAAGAACAAGATTAAACACAGTGAAAAGCAAACACAAAAACCCCACAAACTGGTAAGACTGGAAGAAATATGGATAAACAATATTGTGATGATTTAACAAGAAAATCAGGGCAGAACAAAACACAGAAGGCACCACAAGGGACATGAGCAAACTTTCTTGTTTCAACAAGATAGCTATCCTTTCTCACGCATGTGCAATCCTGTCCAAATGTGCCGTCACACAAACATTTTAAGCTGCTCTCTCCTGCCAGCAAGAGTTGTTATCATGGCAGCCGGTGCTGTGCTGCTGAGATGAGCCCCCAGAGAAAGGCCTCTCGCCTCTCACTCACGCACCGGTGTGCCAGTGCGCTTCCCTGCGATTCCCGGCACGCTGCGCTACGTGCTCGGAATGGAGGGCACGTCTCGCGGAGTGCTCCAACCCTTCCTGGGTGTAACTTTAGCCCCCTTGAGGAGTCACATACCTGCTTTACAGTGCCTCTGCAGAACAGAAGAAACAAAGCCCTGAGCGCAGAAATCTTGTTAAAACATGCTATAGGCAGACCAGGAGATTTTATCAGCTAACTGAACAAGGACCAATATACCTCCATTCTTGAACATTTGTTTGTTATCACTGCTCTGCTGAATCTGCTTGATTCCAAGTTGCAAAAGCATTCCTCTGAGCAGGATGACAAAAATGCCCTTTGTTAATTAATGTTATTATTTTATTACTCTTGGTTCTTAATGGCCCAAGACATTTTAGCTAATAATTGTAAGTAACAGGGTTATTTCTTTTATACCTGTACTGTATGTAAGTCTGTCTGTCTGTCTTTCTCTTTATTGATCTATCTATAACACCCATGCAAATACTTTAGGGTAGAACTCCTCATACTTGGTATGTGGAGTTTTCCTTAACACTTCTCAAGCCCATTTAATATTCAGGTTTGCTGTTACGCAAAGCAATAAACTGACCAAAAAACAATTGTCCTTATAGATAGAAAGTGAACATTAAGGCTTTAATCAAGAATCTTGTCAAAGTATCTAGAAGAAATTAGCTTATCATGCAGAGCAAAGATGGGTTTCTTGAGACTTCTAATGAAAGCTGATACAGCCATTATCTGATTACTGTAACATACACTCAATCATTAATACAAAAGTCCTCTTTAACGATCTTCATTTTATGCCCACAGCCATCCTAGGAGGAAGCCAGGAGGTGGGAAGGGGAAAGTAGTGCTTCTTGCTTTTGTTTATGCCAGTTCTAATGGGGTTGTGACACTGAAGAATGCTGATTTGAGACTGATGTGTATTTCTTGGCCCTGATCACAAGATGTGGGTCAGACTTAAGAGAGGTCAGCAGTATTTAATGTCCTGAGGGCAAAATGATGCTATTCAAGATTAATACAGAGACTGCGCTGGTCTTCTCCCTTGCCAGGGATTGCCAGTTGGCCCATTAAGACAGTGTAAATCCATGTTCTCTATTGCAGCTGTGCTGAACCAAGTCCTGCTATGAATAAGGAGCTCTGCCCTGGCATCTGCACAGAAGTGATGACCCTGCTCTTCAGGAGAAAAACCATGGGGAAAGTAAAGATGCATAAGGGGTCTGGTAATTATTTCTCAAGTTTGTTATGGAAAACTGTACACTTTTGTTATTTTGCTTCTGGCTTCTGCTAGTAATTTGTTCTTGGTTTTTAAAGAATAGATCCCAAAAGAAATTTGTTGGCATCTGACTCCATCAAAACAGAAGAAGTCACAATAAAGAAACTATCTTTCAAAAAAAGTGAGGACTGTGTTCTCTGAATGTAGATTTTTTAAAATTACTTTGGATTTTGCAGATTGTTGTCATTATACAGCTATTTACAAAGAAGCATTATTGCTGTCTTTGTCATCCAAAAAAGCCTTCAGAACACTGTCTATCACATAGGATTAGTATTGCCACAAAGCAAATGTTCTCTCAAAATTTTTGTAGAAGTTTTCACAGGTCTCTAATGTTTCACATTAGAAAACCCGAACCCCACTATTATTGCAAATTAAAATTATTTAATAGTGCTGCCTGTGAAAGTGTTGTTTTTACAGTTGTCAAAACCCTCAAACATTGATAATTTTGTTTAACAATACATTATTTTCTTTTAGTTCTTTTAGCCATACTGCAAGTGTTATGATTCTTTAAATGTCTGTTATTGTAAAAGTATTAGTATGAGTGAATAAATAGTTGCCTAAAATAGGTATTGATTTTGCATCTATAAAAGCAAGATACTGAGAACACCAATTATATGTTTACCTCAGAAATATTTATTTCTTTATGCACCACTCATTGCACGCAAGTTGTAACTCTTTGGAGAGACTGTGTATCATTTAAATTTCCTGTAAACTTGTAGGTTAAATGGTAGAATAATCTTGTTCTGAATCAGGAATTAAATGTATCCTTCAGGAAGGCTTCTAAATATCTTGACTTTAATGACTGGAACATTTTAGCCTTTCTTTTTGTTAAAGCCAGCCTCAGAATTAGCTTTTTGTTGCTCCCCCTCCCCCACATAATTCCTTCTCCTTCTCCTGTCTGGAGAATCTCAGCTGCTAAAACCCATCGCTGCCAAATCTGCTGCAAACTGTGGACAAAAGAGAAAGTTCAATGAAACAGGAACACTCGAGCTTTCTGTTTGTGCCATGCTGTGACTGTACAACAGTGGAGTCACAGCAGACCTGTAGAGTATGTAAAAGAAATGAATCTTTAAGAAATGCATGTTTTTGCACACTGACAGGGGTACTAAACTCCCATGTTTTCCTACCATATGAAATTCATCACTGTGTATAATTCTATCTACATTCCTGTGGTCCACTTCCTGCTGCAGCCATGACAAATGTCCTTTTATATTTAGGAAATTTAGGGTTATTCATCTTTCATTTCTGTTGTTATCAAATCTGTATTTCAAATATCTGTCTGCATCCTGCTTATTCCAGTGTGATGTATGAATCTACAGATAATATATGCAGCCCATGCTTAAATATACCCATAGAAGCTTCCAGAATTGAGTTCAGTCTTCTATTTGGCTGATACTCTTCCTTGACCACTGCACCTCACAGCAATCCCTTCAGGATCATCAGTTCACCTGAACTTCCACTACTTTTGATCCAACTCAACAAACCCATCCATTTTTCCTAACAAAACACTGGAAGTTTATGAACGATTTCTGCTTCCTAGGGTGGACTTCAAAACAAATACCTGTATATACGTATGTATATTTACATACATACAGTGGCCATTTGCTTGTGCTGTGGTCCTGGGAGAGACCAAAGCTGCGCTGTCAATAATGTAACCTACGTTAGAGTACAGGTCACAAATAGGTCTGAATGGCATCTTAATGATCCTTATCTCTCTCTCTTGACTCAGATTTATATGTTAGAAGGTGAAGACAGGTGAGATGAGTCCAACCCACACTGCTGAAATGACCCACTTTGTAACAACAAGGCTCATGCATCAAATGCTGTTAAGATGTGCAGGGAAACAAGAGGCTTCCAAAGCACAATCCAAGACTGATCCAGAGAAAACCCAGAACTAAAATACTGATCAGATTTGCAGCAGACTTATTTTAAGAAGCAATACAATTATTAAGGTGGTAAGCAATGAAAAGGGGAAGAGAGGAGAAGATATGAGCATTTGTAGGACGGTCATATGTTCACAGAACCATGCACAGTGGGTTAGTCAATCAAAGTAGTTATAGTTACTACTAAGTCTGGTTTATGTATGATCTCTTTAACTGTAAATAAAGTCATCTCTCAAATTACCTATCAAGCTAGGTTCCTTTGGCAAGGTGTTTCCTTCAGGCATTGCAGTGAAAAGTTCGTTTTGAAGTAGGATTTAAAAGGCAGACACAGCTGGCATGGATTAGAGATCCTTATGGAATGAAAGGAAATGAATACTGTCATGGGAGGGAAAGGTGGACATGATTTGACTCACTGGTCTTCCTTCTGTCTAGTGGAGACATCACATCTGGCACTTTAGAAGAGTCTGCTCCAGTTGTGAGATTGACCATGTTAGCTATTTCCAGGAATTTCTAGTCGGCAGGTCTTACTCTCTTTCTCCATCAAACTCCTGTTAACATTTATCTCAAAGTAAATCTTGCCACCAACATGAATAAATATCTTAAGAGTAATGTACAGTTATTGCAAGTATTCTAGCCTAGCCTGGACATAAGCACTTCAGGAAGTTCCACAATCCATTCATGTACAGCCACAGTGAATTCCCCATCAACTCTCACATGTTCCTCCCTCACAACATCTAGAAGGAAGAAAGGAAGAGAAAGAGGGAACATGTTCATCATAAAAAGCAGTCAGGTTCCAGAAAAATAATCCAAAGAGCTATTTATCCTATTGTAACAGTTTCCTCTGCTTTAAATGATTTTTTTTCTGTTTGCTGTTTATTTTCTCTGTAGCTTTTAGGTTTTCCCAGTTCAAGTCATTCAACAAGTCAAGAGTTCCTCCTTACTATCTCTCCACTTACTGAAATAAAAAAATATATTCAATTTTCATATTTACTGTTGGATTTAGGAAATCTCTCTTGTCTCCAAGTAACTTAAATGCCAGGAAGTTTCCTCCCTGTTTTATGTGATTCTAACTGATTCTATATTTTGCCAACAATGTAATTGAAAAGACAAAAATCACAGTTATTCCGGAGTGAGAAGCTGTCCTACAGCTTTAGCTTAGGTGGATTTGAGGTGCTGGAGAAGTCAATGATATAATTAAGAAAGTCCTGCAGTCTTCATAAATATTCCAAGGCTATCCTCCCCAGACTGGTGTTATTTTCCTTGCCTTGCCACTCTAAGCCCTGTAATTGCCAATACTTGCCACAGGAAAAATGGAACCCTCACAGATGGTTTCTGCCGTGCTTCCAGCAATCTCTGTCAGCTGGACAAAGGATACTGAGGGTGGCTTTAATTTACACGTTCCCTTTTATCTGGAGTGAAGGAGCAAAAGGGCTGAAATTCTCACCTTTTCTCTCTTTGTTAAGGATAATATATTTAGAGCTTTCAGAATAGAAGCATCTAGTACTGTATGTGTTTTGGACTAGGGAAAGAGCATTACCTCTAGCATTGCTGGAAAGTCTAAACACTTTTAAGTCAAAGGCAACCAAATATCCAACACCTGCTGCAGTCTGTCTTGGAAGAGGAATTGTCTTAAGAGGTACTATTAAAGACTGCTCACTAAGGGATTTCTGGAGATCATTTTTGCACACTGGGTATATGTTTCAAATGTGTTTTTTTAATTGCTAGGAAGAGTCCTAGAATACATAGGAATATGCATATACATATGTCTCTAATAACACTAATTCCTCCAGTGCTTTTGACCCAAAAGGATTTATCTCGTAGGCAGTGAAACAGACGTAGCAAGCAGGGAAGTCTGCTGGCTCAGTAACAGCGATAGAAGTTAGATATCATCATGCTTCCATTTCGTTAGGAAGCTGTCTCCTGGTTGTGGCTGGTTATGACCCAGGAAAAAGTGGATATATGACTTGACACGGTGTAGAAAACATCAGCTATATATTAATGGTCACAGGCTGTTCTCACAAGGACAGTTCTCTTGGTTCCAGTTGTACATTGTTGGACTTGGCAGTAGTAGGAAAGGGAATAGATGATTCAGTTGCCGCAATTTGTAAAATGCATCAACAATTTTAACCTGCATTTTCCCTTCAGTCATACTCTCATCTCAGTTAAAGCTTCTTGTTTGATGTTTTCCTTCACTCTGACCATCCTTTAAAGCACTTGAGATGAAGCCAGGTAGGTAAGTAGAATATGGTATCTTCTGTGTATGCTCTAACAGCATTCGCATACATCAGTAAAGGGAATGGATTACTTCCCCATTCAACCTAAACTCTTTTTTGCCCTCAAGTGCCACATGCATTAGACAGACTAAGGACAAAGAGGATCTACTGACATTATTGTACAGTGTGGGGTACCATTTAGACCAACCACAGCAGATAATTAGAACTATAAAGGTTTTGGTTTAGGTGTTTGTGTATTGTAGGAAGCTAGAGTCTATCAGCTGCTCTAACTCATTTTGATATCATTTTGATGAGGGGGTGACAACTGCAGTGTTTCACCTCAAGTTCTAGGTTGAGAACCATATCTTAATAAGGCATTAAAGCTTTTCCTGCAAAGCCTTGCTACTTTTTCCACATATAGAAGCTATATTAATGCTCAGTCATATTGCTCAAGAAGAAAACAATACATCTAGCTAATCCCACATATTCACTTTGCATTATACCTTGCTTCCCATTTATTATAAATTTCTCTCCCTCTGCAATAAATTGATCTTTTTTTTTTTCCTTTTCAGTTCTTCTGATTCCAAGCCTCTCACTAAGCTTGATTTGCTGCTTCTGTTGGGATACCTAAACTGTGCCATGTGTATTATACCTCAGGGTAGATCATTAATTCTTACCTCTTTGATTTAGCTGCCCTCTCAGTCAGATTCCTGCATCATTTTATCTTCCCCAATTTTTTTCTGCCAGTTTGAAACTCAGCTTTGGTTCTGCCTCCTTAAACATTAGAAGAAAGTACATTTCTTTTTCTTTGACCTCATTTTCTCACCTGACAACACTCAGCTTTTTTACTGATGTCTCCCCAAATCATGTTTTTTCCATTTAGTACTAAGGTTAGCATTTCTGTGTTTCAGCAAAAGCAGCTATTTGCGTTTCTATGATGTTCAGAGTCATCCTATGCATCTGCCTGTGCAATTCTGAGTTCAGTGCCAAAACAATTTGGGAATTTGTAGTAAAGCTAGAAAGCCTTTCTACTATCTTGATAGCTTAGCTGTATTTGCTGCCACAGTATTAATACGAGCCAGTTGTTTCTGCATTCCTCAGTACATTTCTGTGTAATCTCTTGTGCTCTGTATCATTGTTGGTCACTGGTTTCTAATCAAACAGTTTCATATGCAATGATACATTCATCAAATAGCTGGAAACATTTCTGTTACTATGCACAATTCAGGCTAAGCTCTCTAAGTAACTTTCAGGCTAAATCTACAGTTGAACCATTTTCATACGTAATTCAAAACTAACTTTCTTCACATTTTACTCATTTAGTCTGAGTTCACATTCATACTCTCTTCAGAGTCACATCCAATACTTCACAACATGAGCAGTCCTTTCAGCAAAGTTAGGGTAATGAATCTTTCTTTTATCAAATACTGCCACCAAAGCTTAATTGTTAATGCTCTTCAGCTTAGATGGTCCACAACTGCTTGTCTCAGTAGTTTTAGCTCAGTGCAATACTCAACAAACCACCACATCCACTGCACATTCATCACAAAAAGCATCTGATCTGACAACAGCGGCAGCTAGCTTGGCAGCCTGGTGCTCAAAGTACCCGAATGTATTTACAGGAGCTGAACATGACACCATACAATCTTGGACCACAGTTAGCTGTGTAATGTGTATCACTTTTTATTTTGGAAGCCCTCTTTCACAGGTTGGTCCTTCAGTGCCAGTACCCATTTCATCCTTATGAGTCCAGAGAGCACATCACATGCTAGCTGTGGTAATTATTTAGTTTCATGTTGTATATACCTATTCATCTTCAACCCTTATCAATGCACCCAAAGCACAACAGATTGTATCAATCTTCAGTTACTACTAAAGGGAGCCATCACAATACTGATCTCCTCCATCTTCACGACCGCCATCTGCTTTTTGAATTACTATATAGCACAGAATCATTTTTCTCTAATAAAAACCCACAACTTCATCTACTACATAGCTTAAGAGCTCATTTTCACAGAAGGACTCTGCAACCTCCTCACTACGCACTGTAGAAATTTGTGCCTAGGAAGATTTTGTTCTCCTTTAAGAGTTTGTCTTCTGAGTATGGGTTCAGTGCACAGACAAAACAGACCATGATAGGGAACTAGAAGTAAATAAAAAAGCAGTTTGTAGAACAGCAAATACCTCAACTTTCCAACTTTCAACTTTGGTCTAACCAGAGCCAAAGAGGAGCAGTCCACAAGCTTCGTGATAAAGGATTTTTAGGGATAGCGGCGCAGGAAAATGAAATGCCATTTATTTGCTTTGACTGGATGAGACAGTACTTGCTAGAGCAGGCAATAGGCAGGTTATCATGAAGCAGGCAGGAGTTACTAGGTTTTGGCACATGTGGTGTGACAGACGGAGTGACACCGTCCTCTGGCAGGATACTTTTCCTATTCTGCCTCCCTTTCTCTCCCCAGCACTTCTTCCTGGGTGTGCTTGGCCATGCTCCGATCACCAGTGATGAGAACCTCAGCTGAACAGGCATTCTGGCTCATGGGAGAATGTTCCCTGTATTATCTTGGGCTTTGCATTACTGTAATGCTCTAAGAGCTTTTATTTTATTTGTTTTGGCTGGAGAGTGGGTGTGGATTAACAGTGCATAATACTGATTTACTCCAAGGCTGTTGTGTGATCTCCAGCTTTACAATCCAGCTATTGGTAGGAGTTTACCAAAGGCATTGCACCCCCTGCAGCTGGGACTGAATTTTCAGAAGATTTCTTCTCCCTTGTAAGCACCTAAATAAATGTCAAGATTTTCCCAGAGCACTACATGCTCAGTGCTGTGTGGACTGGCACTATGAGATTGGCTCTTGAAAGAATCCTGTGAAGTGGGGATTGTGCTACTTGCTATTTGTGATGCTTTTTAAAATGAGACTTAAGATCATCTCCAGTATTTTCAGCCATTAGAGATCATAAGGAGCTATGTACCACATAAATAATTACATCTCTGTCTGCCCCTCTCTCTCTGCAACTCTCTGTAGAGAAGATACTTCTTTCCTAACAGAGACTGGCTCACTCATCTGTGATGCTGAATCCCTGCAATTCATAAATGGCTCACCAGAGGTAGTGGAGAAGACTGGATCTATAATATAGTTGGCAGAGGTGCTTGAAGCAGTGGCTTCATTTCCACAACTGATGCTTTACTTTGGGATCCACGCAAGTGAAGAATGCTGAGTTTGTATAGGCTATTATTTATGCCATTATGTCAGTCATATTGTTCAAATGCATTCAAATAAATTAGTTTTTCTAAGATTCGAACCAATTCCTGAATTAGATAAATTATTAAGTAGTCTGCATTCAAACTTTTTACAGTATTGCCTAGTTCATAGTTTGAAGGAAGAATTTCATGATGTAGGAATGCCACATTAATTTTACATTTAATAGTGATATTTCACTGCTTCCAAAAGTTTTCACACTATCTCATTTCTTGTAGTCATTCCCATTTCTTGTAGCCATTCCCATGTCATGTTTTTATCTGCCAAGATGACATGTTCAAAGAGCTTTAGCAAAGCCTGTATGAAAATCTTGTATGAAAAATCGGATGTTGAATAGCACTTCCCAAATGTGAAAGAGATATAGAAGAGTGTTTTAGAGGCCAATTAATTATGCAATAATTCCTGCAAATTGTGGCAGTAATTAATGAGTGAGTAACATGCAGTATTTAGAACTGAACAGCAGTTAGCAAACACTATGCATTGCTTTGTGACTGTAATACAAGAAGCAGTCCTGTACCCATTTATTGACTATGAGTATTAACAGATTCCTGTAGTTAATGATGTGTCTTGTGCTTATATCATCGAGTTCTAATCTAAAATGTGACTACATTTTAAAAATAGCACTTTATTTCTTGCATGCATTCACAGGAGAGAGAAACCAGTTTCCCTAAGAATTTGCTTGGGTTGAGAAACCAGCTGTGATTAATTCAGAGGAGACAGTGGCAGAACCATACTAGCTCAGAGAAATAAATTAAGCACATCAGGAACAATGCATGATATAACAGGAGGGCTCAGGTAGCTTTCCTCTTACTTATTCCCTGGGGAGCAAGCAGGACCACACCCTTTCTTGTAGCCCTAGGAGGCACCCTTTAAGCTTTCTCAAGCAGCTCAAACACAGTCCTGAGGATGGAATGAGTAACACCTGTTCCCTTGGCCTATCGTGAGAAAGGTCTCCCTGGCTACTGCACACATCTCTGATCTGGCACTGAATAAAATTTTGCAATTTGTGTACTGTCAATGACATTTTTTTCTAGCTTGTTCAATCAAGCCTACCAGCCAACATCACTGACCTGCAAGGCCTATTTTAGCACATCTCCGTCAGCTCCTTCTTGTTTCAGGTCATCAGGGAAGACCTTCAGGAAGGGGTTGTTTCTTTATCTATGTCTGTATAGCACTTAGGACAGGAGACAACCAGTATGAATTGGCAAGTCTTTGAAATAAGTTTACTTCACCTAAAAAAGAAGAAAAAAAAGTTGGTGATGAAAAATGAAAAGAACAGAGACATGATGACTAGAGCCCAAACAAAACTGGAGAACTGGACAAGAAAAAGTAGCTTTTTAACTTTTAAATGGAAGAAAGCTTATTGTTTACATCATTAGCAACATACAGAAAAAATCCTGGAGAACATTTTTACATAAAGTGTCACTATGCTTTAAAACTCAAGGTTGTTTTATCATTGCCTTTGAAAGATCCCAAAGAGAATCAGCTTATTGAAATGCATTAAGACTGGTGACTTTCCATTAACTCCTTTCAATAGGATGAAAAAGTAACAGAAAAAAGGAAGTCTTTTGTGAAGAAGTTTACACCTTATCAATACAGGCTGGGAATGAACAGACTGAGAGCAGCCCTGCTGAGAAGGATTTGGGGGTGCTGGTGGATGAGAGGCTGGACGTGACCCAGCCATGGGCACTCACAGCCCAGAGAGCCAAATGTGTCCTGAGCTGCATCCAAAGCAGCTGGGCAGGGGGCGAGGGAGGGGATTCTGCCCCTCTGCTCTGCTCTGCTGAGACCCCACCTGGAACACTGCATCCAGCTCTGGGGTCCCAGCACAGGAAGGACATGGACCTGTTGGAGTTAGTCCAGAGGAGGCCACCAAAATGACTAGATGGATGGAGAACCTCTCCTACAAGGAAAGGCTGAGACAATTGGGTCTGTTCAGCCTGGAGAAGGCTATGGGGATGCCTCATTGCGGCCTTCCAGTACCCACAAGAATTATGGAGATACAAGAAAGATGGGAAGAGACTATTTACAAGGGCATGTAGTGACAGGACAACAGCGAATTCTCAGACTGAAAGAGAGCAGGTTTAGATCAGATAGTAGGAAGAAATTCTTTACTGTGAGGGTGGCAAGACACTAGGAAAGATTGCTCAAAGAAGCTGTGGATGCCCCATCGCTTGAAGTGTTCAAGGCCAGGTTGGATGGGGCTATGGTGTTGAAACTACACGACCTTTAAGGTCCCTTCCAACCCAAACCATCCTATGATTGAATGAGAAATTTTGGTTCTGACTTCTGTAATTTCTTAGATCCCCCTTTTTCAGATTGAGATGATCAGAATTTGGCTAACAGTACAGTGGACTTCTGTAACAGTACTGAAATTTCTGTTCTGAAACTGTCCCGTCAAGGAAGCCATCTTACTACAAAATGACTTTTAGACTTGAATGACTGACTCTTTAAGGTGCTAAGTCACAGCAGACTTCCAGGCAACAATCACTCTTCCAGGCTCTCATCACCTAGGGCTCTTGCTTCATGGCTACAGTTTAGTGGCCTTGGAACTGGACAGGCAGCACTTGGCACCCCACTGTACACTGAAAAGGGCCCAGTTATCAGATATGAAGGAACTGCAGCAGTTCCCCTGAAGCCAAGCATGTAGATCCTTGCCACTCTGTATGGGTAATTTTATGTAACCAAGATTAGTTAGTTGGACTTTTTAAGACACAGGAATCATGTGTATCTGCACATCATTCAAAGAAAACCAAGTGATTCATGCAGTATTGTCAAAATATTTACAAGATGATTGCTAATGAATTTAAGCTCTCATGTGTGGGGGTTTTTTCTTAAGCATATTAATATTTGGCAGGAGGCGTCAGCCTGAACCTAAAAGAAGGCTCACCTTTCCTCACAATTTCTTCTTGAATAGTGGAAGCTTCAAATATGAATTATTGACAGGTTGAGATTAATCTGTCACAAGGGCATTAAGAATTTATTGTTTATTTCTGTTAAAAAAACCCCCAAACAGCTACTTTTAGATGCTTACATTACTTTAGATGCCTAAATTAATTATTTTGTCAAAGAAGAAGAAAAAAGACAAATGCTGCACGTACATAAAAACAATCAGTGGACTGAATTTCTTTTTCCTCACTTTATTATGGGAAGAAGGGGGTTAAACTGACATCCACTAAAAGCAGCGATTTTATGCTGAGGTCTCCAAGTCAGTGAATTTACATTTCGTAAGAACACCCCGAGGGGCTTTCAGTTACTTTGCTTAAAAGGTAGACAGATACATTTACAGCAGCACATGCAGAGCTCCCTGTACCAGCATGGGTGCAGATGTGCTTTCTGGAACATGTGTGTTGGGGGTGACTCAGTTCTGAGCAGGTAATGCACCAGGACACTTTTATGCGTTGGCTGGGAATACAGATCAGTAAAGAATGCAACTGTAATTACCAGTAACGAGGGTATAAATTTCTGATCCCTGCTTTGTTGGCTCAAGTTTGCTAGTGTTTCTCTAAGCATTTACATTTTACAATTGCCTTATTTATAGCCTGGAATCGGTGCACTAGTTTTTCATGCACATGAAATGCTTTTTCTTGCGTATGGTAGGAAACTGCTGCCTTCACGAGCTAGCTGTTCATAAAAATATTACAACCAATTTTGTTTAAAATATTTTAATAATTTAATAATAGATTATTGGAGATTTTTAGTTGGAACACATGAATTCTATAGATCTTCTTTTTCTTATTTCAAATAAATAAAACCCCCATATCCTTGTGTTCAAATTAATACAATTACTACAAAGAAATAGTTTGTAAATAAAAAGCAGAATCTCCCATATTATTCCCCCAAATAAGGCTATACCTGCAATGTGGAATTACAATGGGAAATGTGGCATATTAGTTCACCTGTAGCTTCAACCACACAATATGCAAGACTACAGTTTTCCCTTCTATTCCAAAGCCATTCAAGCAACTTAGCTGTGCACATAATTCCATCCACTTCTTCATGTGAACCAGATGAACTGGGTTTGGGGCCAGGATGCCATTCACAGCATGACATTTGGAAAGCGCCTTTTTTGGATGGGTGAGCTTTCCAACACTATACTCTTGGAATGTCTGCATGTTGCTGAGCTTGGACAACTGGACACAGAACAAAGACCACCTACAAGTGTTGTAACAGTGAACTAATACCTGAATATTATATGTCTCCCCTGCACCTGGAAAAGTATGTGGGACTTATAGTCCTTATTCTCTGCTTTTTCCAGCACCCATCATACTTGCATCACAGTCTGGGACTAGGCTGCCCAATCACTCAATAATAATACATTCCAAATCTGTGCCCTTCTGCAGTTAGAGCAGTGCCTGTCTTAAATAATATCTTATAAAAATTTAAGAACAGTTCAAGTTGACCAAAGTCAATGATTTAGGGGGTCACCTTGCCTCACCAGCCAAGTCCTAAATCAAATTATCAAATTAATATGAACATTTGGTGCAGATTTGGCTTTCCTCCACAATGAATCAGGCCCTTTGTATAGTCCTGTTTTCTGAGCCAGAAGATAAAATTTCCAGTCCTTATTTCAATTTTAGCTCTTGATTTCAGTAGCATTGCACCAGATTTATAAGCATATCAGGGAGAATAGAGTTTTCCTCTTCATATTTTTCTTTGAAAACAACTTCAATGAAAATGTCTAAAGGTGAATCTTTGATTCTGTGTTTAAGTGGTTTATGATGAAGGTATCAGTGATACATGATTCTCTTGGAAATAATCCCTGTGGGATAAGCTGCGACTGGTCATGAACGAAGGAAGAAGAAGAAAAAGATGAGATCACAGCTCCTGTATGAGATGTCCATGGACCAGTCTCTTACAAGAGCAGGGTCCAAAATGAGCCTGCTTGCCTCTTCCCACCTGCTTCAAACAATAAATAGCATGAAATGAGGCGAGGAGGAAGCAGACTACAATCCTGCTTCCCTGCACTTTGATACATAATCGAGTGAGAATACAAGAGGATGCTCTTGACCTGAAACTATGGTTGAAAGCACAACTGTGCATTGTTCATGTTAACACTGTATTCATTAGCATACCACACAACCTGGACATAGCAGCAGCCAGAACCTGGTGCTGATTTCAACCCTCTCCTGTCTTCAAAGTGAAGCTAACTTTTGGCTTTTACTACAAACATCACAATAGCAGCTACTCTCACAGAAGGGCCTGCACCATCTTCAAACTGTGGAGAAGATCACATGAGCACAAATAAAGATGCTTCTCAGTAGGCAGAATTTCCCCTTCTGTTCACCCAAACACATAAAACCTTCCCCTGACCACCAGTAAGGTCTGCATATCAACCATGCACAACTGGGTCTAGCATCTACTGGACCACAGCCTGTTTTGTGGTGGTTTTACCTGAAGGACAATGTACTTGAAAAGCAATCAGGAATATAACAATTTTATTTTAGGGACAGGAGGGAAAGCTCAGTTTCAGAACTTCAGCACTGAATGAAAATCTTTTAAAAAGTGAAAAAGTTAAGAGGGACATTTGGACCCATATCCACCACAGGAGTAATAAGAAGGTGATCAACTTGCTTGCTTATAAGTGGAAAAGGTGAGTTTAAATTCATGTCCTGCTTTATCCCCACAGGAACTCAGGCCTCTGTGGTGGCTACCAGGAATCTAACCCCTGACTTACAGAGTAACTCTTTGGACTGGAGTATGGTGAACCATTCACACCACAAAATACCTCTGACAAGGCTCAGAGAAATTGGAGAGGCAGGGAGACAGGCAGATATGCAGTACAAATCACCTCTGCACCCAGGCTGGACATTCATATACGGGGTCACCAGTGCCCCAGCTGGTCACACTATTTCCCAGGGAGTAATTTTTTCTTCTCTTCTCTTTTTCCCTAAAAATCCCAGCCTAGCCCTGAGAAAGAAGTTTTTCCCGAGAAATTTTCATTGAAACAAATACACTTCCATGAAGCATTTTGTATTTTTGTAAAATGCTACATTTTGACAGAAGAATGTTTTCTAGAAGGGTTTTGGGGTTTTCTTCCAAACAATTGTCATGACAAGGCTCTAATGGATGCTAGGTGTGGTTTTGACAATCTAGATAACAGAGAGAAACATTAGCTCAAAAACAACATCAAATATTTAGGCCCAATTCTGAAAGAGCTCACCGCTCATACTCACATTGTGACTGCCAGTCTCAGTACAAGACCTCAAATCATTATTCTGCCATTCCTACCATGCAGTAACAGGGTTATTGTCAAAACACTCCATCCCTCTAGCATGCCCACCCCGTGCCACTGCTTCTACAAGTAAAAACCTCATTCTCAAAATATTTAACACAAAGTTCAATGTAAAATTAATATAAAGAACAGAGAGCTAATGTTTCTGAGCACATGGACTACTCAGAGATACCACATCCTATTGATAATAGATTTCCATGGTACCAGCAGCTCTGTTCCCCCAAAACTTAAGCCACAAGTCTGAGGACATTTAGAAGGGATGACCTTTCATGCAGTAAAGAACTTTTCAATGTAATAGTGGAGACAGAAATCCTTTGCTTTCCTCAAATCTCAAGACAGCAGCTTTTCATCCTGTGTTCAATCAGGCTCAGCAGAAATATTTAAAAGGAGAGAAGAAAGGCTTTGTTTTCACATGGCCCTAAAGCTGCTTCTCCCTCCTCCTTCTCCTCCTACCCTGTACATCTGACAGACTTTTAGGCTCCATAACATCAAGCAAACTTTATTAGACTTGGAATCACCATGATTTTATAGATAGATTCTACATTTTGAAAAACCTACTGCATCCAGCTTTGTACATTTATGTGGCTGTAACCTTCTTGAAAAGTCAGATTATTGTTTTAAGCTTTATTTCCATTTGGTTCACAACAGCAGAAGTGTGATCAGAGTGTAATTTGCAATGTTCTGAGCAGTTTTTTCAAGGGGCAGAAACAGCCATATATAGGCTTTCCCTGGATTTCAAGTTGACTTTTGATTAGCTTTTTGTGCAGGTTTTTCAGGTGTTGCCATTAGTTAGACACTCTGATTCTTGCCTTCTAATTATATAGTCCACAATTACTATCACCTTCCATTTCATTTTTGACATGACATGATCTATTTGGAGATGTATTTCGGGTACTCCAGGCACTAGAGCTGCAGCTAGGTATGATGTGACATAAATTGCGTGTTGCAAATTATATGTTCAGGTCTCAGGAGCACAGCTTCATTCGTCAGTCTCCCAGGGGGGCTGGCAAATGTAACAGTGACAGTCACTTACCTGCTCAGAGAGAAAAGGCTGTGGAGGCAGCTGGCCCTCTTCTGCAACAAACCACGGGTGCAAGGATGCAGCCCATGATTTGATGCCCTGGCTGCTGCTGGAGAAAAACACAGGGGACTCCTTGAGAAGGCACTTCAGCTGGAAATAAAGAAAGGAAAAGCTGACTCTTTCAACCTTAATGTTGACCTGAGTAGTTGAAGACCCTCACGAGTCTTTCTGGCTGTGGTGATGGCAGGTACATGGGCAGGCAGTGGTGTGGATCTCTCTTCTACCTAAGATTCCAGTGTAAATCAGCCACATGGAGATTTCCAATGTCATTTCTACACAAACATTCAAAGTACTTCTTTCCTCGATAATCCTGACCAAACACAACATGCTCAGACCTCAGAGAATTTTTCTTGCTATTTTGGCCTCTAAATACTATCAGTTCTGAAGGAAAAACACTGCTATTGCTTACACAGGCCCCTACCCACCTTCACGAAACCAAACCACCAACGAACTTGTATGTCTTCCCACGTGGGAAAGAAAGAGCAAGCGCTATGCCAAAGCACAACCATGTACTGCTTGAACTTTAACATAAATACCAATATTTAGTACCCCGTGGGCACTAAAAAAATACCTACACTGGTTGGCAGAAAGACTTCTGATGATCACATATCACATGAGAGAAAAACACAGACAGCAAAATAAAAACAACTGAAATGACAATTTCGGTATTTCTTTTTCAGAATAAGTTGGAAGCAGGTCATGTCCTGAGACAGACCAACATATTTAAATCTCTAATGATGTCTAGTGGTATTTCCACTACAGAACATGACAAAGAGCACCAGAATTGCTTTCCTCAAGTGATATCACATTTTACATTATTTATGCTTTACTGACTGAAAAAGTTTAACTGGGAAAACAACAGTGTACTGAAGTGCAGCACCTTATTTGTATTTTGAAATAAAGTTGGAACAATTTTGAATTTAAATTAGTAAAGACTTAGCTAGAGCTGAGCATGCCTTATGCACAAAGAGTCAGAGATATTTCTGGTTTTCCCTCCCTTCCTTTTTCATCTCTAGAGGCCTTGAATGTTTCTGAAAGACAATCTGGCCCATCTTGAAAATTGAAGCCTGGGATAAACTAGGTTGTAGCAGAGTGCCATGGATTATACCTAAACTGGAGATGTACTAAAACTAATGTGTTGTGCACAGTTTGACTGGGAAGGTGTGAAGCATAGCATATAGGAAGCAAAACATGTGAAAGACCATGGCAGTGATAGTGGGAGAGTTTAATTATCTAGACCTCAGAACAGATTAAGAGGAGGAAGCAAAGCTCGATCTGGTAGAGGACTGCTTTCTAATTTAATGTGTACATAAACTGACAAGGAAGGGAACAATGCCAGATGTGGTATTAAGCAACAGAGGATGTGATTTAGGACATTAAAGTACAAAACCAAAAAAAAAAAAAGGTAGAAGGTGCAGTGACTGCTAAGCTACAAGACCTTCTGCTCCAGCTACAAGGTGTACATACCCTCCAAAAAAGAGGGCAGAGGCACAAGCTGCCGTGGCTACCCATCCTTGCTGGAGCAACAGTTGGTCCTACAAAAAAGCCCTCACCCCACTACACAGCTCTGCTCCAGAGCAAAGTGCTGGTACAAGCAGTGTGCCTTCTGCAGCCCACCTGCAAACCTGCCATCTCTCAAGCAGGCTACAGAGACCTCATAGATAAACTATGGTTGTTTTACATCACCTCTGCCCTCTCTTGATCTGCTTAATAATCTGCAAAAGCAGACAGGCAATGCCTGCAGGCTTGGGGGCCTGTTTATGTTTTAGCTGCCTCTCGAATGTGCTTTCCAGGTCACAGAGCTGTCAGGAGTCACCTCAGTTGCACATCAGAAACATCCCTCCCAAGGCAACTCCCTCCATGCCCTCCCTGCATATGGGGAACGTCACAGCAGGTCTCTGATGTGTAACATCTTCATATGTGAAAGGAAAAAGTTTTTCAGGAGGGGACTTGAGCTTATCATGACAGTGGGATGGAACACAACACAGTAAATCAAACACAGCCATGTAATCAAACACAAAAATGTACTGAGGTGCCACAAAAAAACCCTAGCGTAGACACACAGCAGTTATAACCTTTTAGGAAGAAAAAGGGATTTACTTCAGAACCAGGTCAGATACTTTTCTTCACAAGGAAATATCAGTTTTCTTCCAAAAGGTGTTCTGGCAAGTTTCATGTTTCTATGTGATTGCCCTACAAAACACTGTTTAGAGCTCTTAACACGAGGCAGCATCACCACTATGCCGTGCTAAAAAGCCTCAGGTAATTTATGAGTTATTTCACATACAAGGCCAGGCTCTGGTCTTGTGCCACACACTGTAAAAGTAGAGCCACTTCCACCTCAATATACCCAGATCCAGAGAAGTTTGCTACCCAGGCCCCAACCACAGTTTCAGTTTCCTCTATTGCACTGTTATTATATTTCTTAGCAGGTCTGCCAATGACATTGCATTCAAAATGGAGCAATTATAAACACTGGCAGGAAACACTGCAATAGCAAATGCTTTTTAAAAAATGGCAAGGATGTGAAGAAACCCAATGGAGATCTTTCATCTGATATATGAAAAGCAGATGACCAGGGATGGAATCAGTGAGGCCATGAAAGGGAATGAGTGAGAAGTCAGTGACAGATGAGACTGACGCTGCACTGTGCCTGAATTAATATCCTTTGCCTGAGTATTTACAGAAGTTGAAGGTCACATCCCGGAAACAGGGATCCATTTTCATGAGGGGAAAAAATGAAATGTTAAAAGGCTTTATGATCCAATCTGGACAGGTAGTTAGTTAATTAGAACTATTAAAAGTTGACAGGACCTGAGACTTAGATTAACTGCATCTCTGAATTTGGAAGGAAATAGCAAGGGAAATTGGCAAACCTTTAGTAATACTGCTTGATAGCTTCCTGAGGATGGTGTATCTGGAGATGCTTAGAAAGTAACTACTCCACCTTTACCTTTTAAAAATAATAGTATGTAAAACCAAACCAAAAAACAAACAAAAAAAAAGAAAGTTTTTCTTTTCTTTTCTAAGTCAAGGGAGGATTTAGGAGTCCATTCACCAGTAATCCCAGCTGCAGCCACAGAACGGATATTGGAAGCATTAATATGGGATGGGGTTATGCAACACGTAGAAACAGGCAGCCCATGGATGGAGAGGCAGATGGATTCATGTCATGTTTGTCAAGTGTGCTTTAAGTTCTCTCAATACATTCCTCAACAGAGAGTCAAAAGTGAAGTGACGGGCATAATTTATCCAGATGGAAGAGATTCATTTGGTGCTGCACCTGACACAGAGAGATTGTTCTGGAGAATGAGTAAAGCACAGCACAAAAAAAGCACAATAGCAAATGCCTTCAAAATTATCTGTGGGACAAGAAGCAAGGTGTCAGCAAAACAGTACAGTTCAGGGTGACTAGAGGGACAGGAACAAGGCAGTGCTCCCAAATTTAAGCACCCTAGCCATTTTTATTCAACTTTTATATAAATGGCCCTCAGGGGATATAATTTTTAAAGCGGAATTTTTTGCTGATAGCACGTAAGTGTAAAATGGTGCACAGAGCAAGCAAATTTAAAATGATTTGAATAAATTAGGCTTATGGACAGATAAAGGGCACATCCAGTTCAGTGCAGCAGAGTAAGACATAATGACTGCAAGGCACCAAATATAATCACAGGCAGGAAAAAGGAAGGAGAAGAGGGAATACTGTCCAAGGGAAAGGATATAAGGTAATTACTGATCAAATACTAAATGAATGCTTAGAATAACTAGGGAAAAAAAACAAAGACAGGCAAATTCTTCAACCTTAAAAAGACAAACTAATTCTTCATATTACACGCTGAGTTGTCTCTTCAGTAAAGCTGAATTGAGACATCTATTCCAGCACTCTAAAAATGCTGAGATAAAAATTCAGGAGTTTGAAAGTAAAGAACTGTATTGTCTCAATAATGACACAACATGATAAGACTTATAAAACATATTGTCCCCTTCCCCCAGCAAACAAACATGCAAAATTACTTTCTTGCATTCTGAATGTTAATTTGGGGTCTATTTCTGAAATAAAGAAAAAAAACAAGCATAAATAAATTGAAAGGTAGTTATTACCGGTGAAAACAGCCTTTTTACTGCAAAGGTTATGACATTAACCCAGGGAAAAATTCATGAATATTCACAATCACCATTTGTCATTAAGAATCATAAAATTAAATGTTGAGTAGGGCTTTAGAAAACTCCTCCAGCCTACTAAATTCCCTCTTCGCTACTTGCTATTATGCTAGCATATATCACAACTTTTTTTTTTTTTTTTTGCCTGCATTTTAGCACATTCCTGCAAATTTTCTTTATCCATCTCTACAAGGAAAAGAGAATGAAGATACGAATCACGAAGACCTGTAGAAACCTGCTAAAAAATGAACAACTTAAAATTCAGCCAAGGACTTCTTCAGGTGTTTGTAACCAAAGAAAGGAATTCCCTCAAAGAAACACAAATATTAAAAGAGGACAAAATTTCTGGGTTTGCTCTTAAATATCTCAGAAACTGTTTAGTTTTCACATTTGCACCTGTCAGATTTGCTACAGCCACCAGGTGCTATGTAATATGTGTGCAAACACAATGGAGAGCCTTTTGCAAGGAAATAAAAGGGCTGGAAACCTGACTGGGAGAGGGGGGCGGGTGGAATCTAGGAGACAGACATTTCTCAATCAGGAGCAGCCACTGGCAGGTAGAAGGACTGAATAAAAAAAAGATGAAATTAGGTGAGATGCTTCAAATACAAATTCAATAAGCAAATGGCTTGCCAATATTCTGCAAAGCAAAGAAATGGCCCAGGCATGGAGCACAGAACTGGGGGTCTGCTTATGGAGCAAGAGAAATTCTCTGGAGGGTGGCTCTGATGCCAGAGGGAAGTGATGAGAAGCCACAGCCATAAGTGAAGAGCCACAGTTAAAGCAGAACACAGAGAAAAGTGGTTTCCCACATGGAGCAAGAAGTCCATGTGTGGGTGCATGCACAGAGACACACAGTAGCTCCCGAAATGTTTATGAAAGCTCCACTGTTTATCTACATATCCATTCACTCTCACACCATGAAACCAATGTGCCAGTGGAGGCCTGGCTGTCAATCGGTAAGGAGAATAGCTGTCCCCAGTGTTAAAACATCCCAGGCCATTTGCATGTTTACTGTGCTCAGTGATTAACACAGAGAGGGTGACAGAGCCAGGGTAATCCAGAGGAAAAGAACAGCTACACTGGCAAAGAGATAGGGAAGGGTACCCAGGCATTTAGATCAAGGACAGGAAATAGGGAGTGTATTCCTATCTATCCCCGTGTTTTAGAAATAATGGAAAGCACCAAAGTAAGGAGTTTCAATCCTGGAATCCTGGAAGCTGTGTCATATGAGCTGGTTGTCTGGGCTCAGCCCCTCCAGGGGCCACAGCAGCCCAGGTTTGTTCACCAGGGGCAGGGGGTAGCTCCCTGCTAAGGTGCCCTGGAGAGCGGCAGGAGTTTTTTGAGTCATTGGCTGCAGGCTGCTTTCTAACCCAAGCCAATAAAGGCCATGCTGATGATATAACATCTGTCTCCAGCTGCTACACAGGCCCAGCTCCACCGGGTATTTTTGCACTGTTAGCTGCATGGCACCTAGTCCCACCACCACTATCCCCTGCTCCAACCTCAGAATACCTGGGCTGTCTTTGGGAGGCACATTTCCAAAATACCTGAACAACCTTCTTTCCCCAGAGAGAGTGAGCAGTGCAATCGGATGTCAATTTCTCACCCTACTTCCACATATTGTTGATGACAGAGCTCACCTTCAGTAGCTTGCACTCCTGTTGCATTCACATCTTCCCTCTGGCCTATTAATATATACAGCCACTTGTGCTCATTGGCATGGTGACTGTGCTTATGTCAGTCAAGCTTCTTTGTATTCTCCCTGCCTAGCCACTCGCTGTTGTGCAAAGGATGCGTGCATCAGGCTTAAGACCTGCTAGAAATCTCTCAGCTCTCTGTGCCTTTCCACCCTTTCCAAGCTCTCTGTCCTAACGTCAAGTATTTTGCATTCTTCTTCCAACCTGATCCTTATTTTTATGACTTTCCCCACTGTTATTTTCCAGCTATCCAGCTTTCATGGTATTTCTTTCTTTGTTGCATTTGCTGTATCACTGCATTCAAATCACAGCAATTCAGAGCCACATTGATGGACAAAAAATTTAAAAATGCCTAAAAAATCCCAGCTCCTCTTCCTTTCTCCCTACCTCCCCTCACTTCCCAAGAAAAAAAAAAAAAACAACAAAAAACACTAAAGCCCTGCAAGAGCAAAAAGTGAAAGACAAGCAAACTGAAATTGTTGTGTGCCCTGACTCATCAATATGATGAATCCTGGAAGCACTTCACACAGTGGTAACCGGGGGTTCTTGCTGCTGCCATTGGGGCAATAATACCCTGTCCCCTCCAAGGTACCTTCTTGATCCCTCTTGCTGGGACCAGCATGTATGCAATGGTACAAGTATGACCAAATCCTGTTTCAAAACCTGATCCAGCTTAAAACCAAACCTGACTTAAACCAAACCTGACACCTATTTCCAGCCATATCCAATTCTTACTATGGTATAGGTCTAACTACAAATATATTCTCAGTCATAGATAACCAGAATTCAGTATTTCTGTAAAAGAATTTTGGCAAAAACCTGACAAAATTTAAATGCCCTGAAGAGACATCCCAGATTTTGGCAGTGTTTAAGCTGGAAAGGTTTCTGGGGTTCAGGGCAGAAACCTTGTGTTACTTAGAGGAAGATTCCAATTGAAAACATAGCCCTTGCTGTGTAAAGCAGATGTTTTGGGATGAAATAACACCAGGCAAACACTTGAAAAATGGGCTAACTACAGCAGGAAATTAAAATACATTTTAAACCCTTACCACTTGTTTGTCCCCTGAATTCTGTGTTCCTTTTTTGCCTGTATTCATTTAGATCCTAAATCTACTGGTATGAGTTTACACTGTATATATCATTATGATATTTAGTACTATTAATGTAAAACATCTTATTACCTTCCAAATAGAATTTGCCTTCCCTCTGCAGGACTCCCTTCTCACAACAAAAACTGGAAGTGCCTTGCAGATATATCCATGTAAAGCTTCCCCCTACTCTGCCCTTCTGAATTGCCCAGAGAACAACATGGAGACCCGAACCACAACAGAGGGTTCAAAGCTTAACTTTCAAGAATTCACTTTACACTGCTCCTGTCACCTTGAGAAGAGCTGCACCAGGCCACCCGCCACCATTCATCATTTCCTTTTTTCTGAAAGATTTTTCTTTGCTCCGTTCACTTGCTGCGTTATTTCCCAGAGGACTGCTCTTGGATTGACTGGGCTTTAATTGCTCAGCCCTGCCAGGCTCAGGGTGGAATTTCACCTTCGCTTCTCCCCCTCCCTTGCCCTCCGGAGCTGCCACAGCTCTCGGTGATGTCTGAGGAGCAGTGAGCGATTAGCAATTCACTAAGTTTGTCGCTTTATTGCCTTTATGTGGATACGCATGATGTAGGCCAGCTGATTTGCATTTCTTCCTGCTATCCCCTCGATGCTTTCAAAGAGCTTTCTTCCTGAGATCTGTATTACTTTCCACTCTTCCCTAATTTTAAATGAAGTATAGCGTTGCTATGACTTTCCTCATCACTCTTTTCCTCCTCCTCCTCACTTATTAATGGACACATTCTTCATAAGCATATATCCTCCTGCTGATGCATTTGTGCAGTCAGTTCTCATTCCCCAGACCAGCTTTAACCAACTTTGCTACTTCCCCCCATCCTCACCCACACAGCTTTTCCCAGACTTTATTCTTGCTTTCATCTGCCTGCTTCTCTGTTGACAAAAGGGTACCTTATGCCCTCACATATACAAGTCATCCTTCATGTGTCTACAACAGGTAGAAATTTGCTGCCACATGAATCTTTGGCACAGAGCCGTCAGGAAAGCAGGTAAGGTGAACAAGGAGGATCTGCATTATCACAAGCCCTGTGCCTCAAGAGCATCCATCAGAAGTTGCCTGCATCCCTTGCTATTAATCATTCCTCAGACTCCTCACAACAAGACTGAGTTGGAGACAAAGGCTCTGCAATGGGCAAGGTGCTCACGTGAAGAAGGGCTGAGCTACCTTGTTTCTGCCTCTTTCCTATCAGGCTAGAGCAGCTCAGCACTGTCAAGAGGTCAAAAACCTGGGCCAAGTTTCCTTGCACTTCCCTGTTTCTGACAGGCTCCAGTTCTCACTCCTTACTGTTGCTTGTTGGGTATTCATTGTGCCTGTGCTCACCTGTCCACATGCTTTGGCCTGGACTCTTCTGCCCCAGGACACACAGATTGTTCAGTCAGTCCCTTTTATTCTCCCAGTGCTACAGGCACAGCATTTCTGGCACATGACCAAGTAGGTCCAAATCAAAGGTACACCAGCAGTATTTTATGTTTTCACATGGTCTCAAACTATGCAGCCTCTAGTTGGAAACACAACTTGAAATATAACTTTGGCAGTATTTCCTCAGAGGGGATTAGTTTCAGTGACTGTCTGTAAGAAATTGACCTTTCTTTTTCCAACTCTTCCTCTTTGTCTTCCTGGTTACTTTGCCCTCCCTTGAAGGTATATCATTCCTGCCAAGTACATGGGAAAAAAAACAGGGATAAGCAACAAGAACAAGGGGACACCAAACCTAAGTCTAACATATGAGAAGACCAGAGAATAGACTAACACCTTGTTCCTGAGTTTAATGAAGAGCTTGTCAGCTTCTTGCTCTTTGTCCAAGCCTGCAAGCTCCTTTATGAAGGGGGAGGGGGCTAAACACACACTGCTCATCACCAAGACATCTATGCTCCAAGGCCACCTTTGTGTAGTGCATCCTTACTTCCTCACAGTAACACAAGTCTTACAGTTGCACATGAGAACTTCAGGATCACAGCTGGACAGCTGAAACCTGGTGGCATCACATCAGTCTGCATCTGTTGCATATGTTCAGTGGAGCAGGGGAAATAGCCAGTGAAGACAAGGAGTAAATAGAAAGAAAGGCATCTGCATGAAAGCAAAATTCAGCTGTAAGACCTGCAGAAGGCAAAAAATACGAGCTTTGGCTGCACAGTCTCTGCTGATGGGCTTGCACAAAGGGCCTCAGTGTGCAGCAGGTATTCCAGCTCTGTCAGTGTGCAGATAATTAAAAACAATAATGAAAGGGAGGTTTTCTATGCCCGTGCTCTAGGCACAGACACAGCTCCTGAGCTGCAGAAGCTGAGTGGTCCCTCTGCAGCAACATTTGCATTACTGCTAATCTGTAACTGGGATCCCCACTTAGCTCTATGACTCTGTCTGACCATTTTCAGACCTTTACCATTCAAGTCAAGAGGCTTCTTCCTCTAGAAATCATATTAAGATTTGAAAACATATTTCCTAATTTGTATTAACAGGCAGCAATGATTTCTGTTCTTATCTATACAAATGCATTGTTTTCCCAGCATGCAACACAAAACTAAAAGAAGAATCATATCTATTTCATAATTCCTTCTAAAACCAGGTGCATACGAATTAAAAAATATTGATATGGTTACATCTGTCTCATCTAGCAACAGGAAATAATGATGAGGTCTTGCTTTTTCCCCCACAGAGTAAGGGTCAAATTCACATACAAATCTAAGTGAATCTGAATTATAAATTAGCTACCCCTTAGTCTAGTTTCTATCTTCTTATATCCTTCTGATTGCTGTCTTTCTTGCAACACATCTCTTCAGACCCTCACCCATGTAAATTATTCCATGTTGGACTATTTCAGATTCAGTTAGACCAAGAGGATTAATTTCAGAGCTGATGTGTAAGAAGGTGTAAATTCTACACTGGGGCGTGAGAAGGGACAAGATTTTCCATCAAAGCTTTGGCTGTTCTCCTCCAGGATTTACACAGAAAAGAATCCCAATCCCTTTATCACTGCTAGAAAGAGGCTGAGGAATCTAGAAGTACACAAAATAGCAGCTTAGATTTATTCGTACTCATCTCTTACTTTCAGTCTGATATGAGTATTGCATGGACTTGTTCGTTCCAAATTTAAGGCTTTGTCTGGAAATTGTGAGATATGTTCTCTCTTAGGGAGATAATTCTGGAGTTAAACAAAAAATCCAAAAAGATATATAAAGATATACAGCCCCCAGTATAACTTAGGATATCCTTGGATCTCTAAATGTAAGCCACATGAATGTCCAGTGACTACTAACTTCATTTTTGTTCACTTAAATAGGAAGCTCAACGACCAGAGCTGCTCTGTGGCTACAGCTTCCACTGAGCCCTGTCTGTTGACAACATTTCTGGGAGGAGAAAGAAAGCAAGCCATTTATTTAGGTGTCTTCCTATAGATGGAGCTTTGTATTTTCAGTTTTTCAAGTTTGCATGTTTGCAGATGATATAAAAATATGTGAAACAGATAACAGCTAAAACCATCCCGACATTTACCTAGTTCCTGAATGTAATAAAATGCCATTACCCAACGGTAATTTTTTTGTTGATGCAAATTCAGTGTGGAGATAAACAAGCACAACTTCAGAGATGCCAGTGTAACTAGACCCAAGATGAATTTGGTCCTGTAAATCCAGTCAGAACACAGAACCCCACAAATATTTCAGACTTTCTCCAGCCTTGCTGAAAAGACCATTCCCTCTGCTCCTATGCTTAGCAAGGAAGTGAATGATGGATTGTAAACCCTCAGCTTGCTGTCTCAAGTGAAAATTCTCACTGCAATATTTTTGAAATTCAGAAACTTCAACCATTTAATATGCTGGAACCTTTCCCCACTGGGCAACTGAAAATTATCACCACCTAATGATTATTCAGTGACATCTGCAAAATAAGTTTGATGTTTTTGGGCCAGTTTCTCTTGGACAGATGTCAGTATCATAAACTATGCTATCATTGGCACTAATTGGTATCACTCTTGTCAAACAATCTGCAGTATGGCAAAAAAAGAGAAGTAGAACTCACGTTAAATTTCCCTTTTGCTTATGCAAGTACTTCTTCATGTCATGGACACTTTCTCTTACCCCAAATGTTCCTGTACCTTCAAAAAACAGAGGATTCACCAAGGAAAAAGCTCAGGCTCTTCAAGCAGCATTAAACCCAGCGTTCTGTGTGTGGATCTCTGCAGAGGAGACACAGACACTAAATCTCATTCTAAACTGTGTTTACTCTCAGTAAATATTTCTTCTTGCAAAAAGCATTGCCATGGCATTGTGCAAAGCTGTATAAATAGTTGTAATTTTGTCCTACTTTTTGATCCTTGCAGCTTGTGTCCAGGTTGCTGAATTGTTCAGTTGTCAAGGACAGGCTTAAAAATTTTATGCATTGGCATAGCATGTGATGTAAGCTCTCATGCACCTGACATGTCACACATGAATAAGTCAGGCATGGCTTGTGATTCACTGTTGGATTTAAAGACAAATAAGGGTAGCTTTTCTATGAGAACACAACACAGTGAGCTCAGTTTTGCAACTAGGAATTCAAAAAAATATTTTAAATCTCAGATTTTGTTTTTAAAACATCTATGAATCACTAAAAATCTGTGTAAGTTTTCCTGTGCAAACAGATGCACATTCCTAGATGTGCTGTAACCTACTCCTGAGTGACTTGGATTTTGCTTGTCCCTGTGCTAGTTATGGTGCTCCTTGTTCTTTCTGTGCTAACCTTATATAATCCTCTTATGTCACACACTGAAGTGCTGTCATTGTGATGAACTTAGGATTTCTCTTAGGACCTTCCAAGTCTACACTGGGTATGGTACTGCAGGACAGGCTAGAAATCACAAACCACCTGCATTTTAGACCAGTCACAGTGAAACACTTAGTACCCTTTGATGCATCCAGGAGCAGCAGGCAGCTGCAGTGTGGTTAACATCCACAGAAACTTATCAGTTTAATTCTGCCAGGTAAGCAGAAGATCAAAACACGCAGAATAACTACCTACTGTCCAGAATTCCCTGGTTCATATTTGCCTACATCCCAAAGCGTCAAACGAAAGCATGAGCTCAGTTTAGACCTGCAAGCAGCACCCTTTCCACTGGCCTTCACAGAAGGCATTCACATTTAATTGCTCAACTTCGCAAAATTAGGGCCTTAATTTGTGGGCCCTTGGTAATTTTTCACAGACAGGCCTCAAATTTGCCCTTCCTAGCCTATTGGCTTCAGTGTGAATTATATATGAATTTCCAGGGGCAAGATAAGGGCCACAGTCATTTCTGTCTTGGTTTCCAGTCATTTCTTTTCATTTATTCCACACCAGCAGTTACAAAAAGTGGTCTGGGGATTGGTGTGCTGTTCTGGCAGTGAGTAATAGGGAGTCTGGGTTTGTTAATATGGATACTCTTCAAAATAAACAGGTAAACTGAATGATACTGGAGGAAAATGATTACAAGGGAAAAAGAGGGATTTATGTCTAGCTCTGACAAACTGCTAATACCAGCCTCTCTCAACCAACAACTAGTCCACAGCACTTTGTTCCAAGTTCTTTTTCCAGAGAGACATTTCAAGGCAAAACTCCCAGAGAGACATTCACTCTCCCAGAGTAAGAGACACGAAGGATATTAGAAAAACTGAAGGCTGATTGAAAGTGAAGATTTTAAAGGGCAGCCAAATTCCTTCCTATGGCAAACTTAGCTGTCATCTTGTGCCATTTTTTTCTTTCTTTTTTTTTTTTTCTTTTAAATCTCCTAGGCTCCTAGTTTAATACCTTCTTTTAAAAAAAGGGAATTTTGGTCTAATCAGTGAATATGAGGTAAAGACATTCATGTCCTTCAAAAAAGGTAACAATGCAAAGAGTTTCCAATTACCCTTTAATTAAAATATTAATTAATTAACAAAGTGTATTTATGGAATAATTATATAATTTCACACACCATCGATCATATTTTAAACAAACTCCTTTAATTAAGTTGACATGTACACTGCATGCTCTCAGTAGAGCTTTACTGAGAAACCAGTGCATGTCTGCCTTTAAGGAGATTCAGGCTGCACGGGGAAGTTTACAATGGCCCACAGTGGTATTCAGCGCTGAAATGAAGGCACTTCATACTTTTAAGTAAATTTAATACCACTGACTGTATCCCCAAAGGCTAAAGTCCTCTATCTGCATAAAAGGCACTGGGAAGGCAAGAGCAGCACGAGCTTTCTCACTAGCAATATCCCTCATTCTGACCTGGAGGGGCTGACTTTAATAAACGGTTAATCATTATCCTCTTCGGCAAGCCTGTTAAGCAGCTTAAGAAGCTTGGCATTTCTGTGGTGGGACTCAGCTAAGGCCACCAAATCATTTCACACAGCCTGCTGAAAGCCACCACAAGCAGACAGCTCAGCGTGCTGGGGCAGCATTTGAAGAGAGCTCAGCACACGTTGGCACATTTCCCCTTGGAGTCACTGGTTTTGCTCTGCCTCCTGTGCTCCCATGGGCTTGTGATAGGTTGTGGCCCTGATTCAGGGGATCATCGCCTTGGCTTTCCTTCCAGCATCTGCAGTCTGGCCTGCCTCTGTGCTGTAGCCTCCTCCATCCTTACTGTTTTTCTAAGGTTAACTCAGGATATTCAAACATCTCTGTTCACAGTTTGGGTCTCTGATGCCCATTACGATCTGTTTCTGAATTAATGATTCCAAATTAGCTGTGCAACGTCTAAATTTTAAATCTATGTGTTTTAAGTGTTCCCCCTTTGTTTTGGCCCCTCACAGAAAACTAATACTGTAGTTGCAGAGTTTAATGCTTTCCAACCACAATAAACCTCTCATTTTTGCAGAGGTGTGTTAACTGTTTCTTACTCCCATTATTAAGCTTAATGTTAGCTTGCTGAACAAGCCATATTAATAATGCTCCTTGTCTGGTGCTCGCAGTCCCTTTCAAATTCACAGAAGGGCATTTGCTGAACAGCTTGTAGGCATTCAGTGCTTTTCTGAGTACCTGTTCCATAGAGTCCTTAGCAGCTGCTCTGCAACACTCTCTACTCAGGAACTCCCCACTCCTCCCCACAGAGGACACCTCATGGAGTCCTTTGCTGCTTGGTCAAGCTCTACTCTGCTTGCACTTCGCAGCCTTCTCCCCACACAGCTGCCAGTACAGCAGATTCCAATATATACCCATATGGTGACAGCACACACATCTTGTTGCATGTACAACACAAACCTCACAAAATTCATCAAGCGAGTTCAAATATGCATCGAGATGCTGACTTTAACTGATGTTAGTGAAGTAACAGGAATTACACCCACGGGGATTTTGTCCCAGTAATGTCACTGAAATGGGCTATTCATGAACGTGAATATCAGAAGCTGAATCTGAAAAAAGACAGTATAATGTCTGGATGTTTACAGTCGTACACTTCAATCCTTTATGTTTCTTTATGTCTGCAAAGCTATTTTTTAGGTCATCAGAGTCTAAAAATTCAGCTGTCATTCTTTTACTCTTTTTTCTTATTGAGAGTTTATCCATAATTTAATGAACGTTTCATGGAACTGAAGAACGGAAGAACCAGCCCCACTCACTTATCCCACTTCCAGTTTCTCATGATGTCCCTAGTCAGAATGAGGGGACTGGCTGGAATTCTAAAGAGGCTCTTAATGCTGCCTGTATTTTTTAGTTACTGTTCAGTCACAGCCAAACACAATAAAAACCTGCATTAAAATTGGTATTTAACACCATAGGTGGTATGGAATTTATGTTTAATTTTAGACTTTAGAGGCTAGCCTGAGAGCAGCTAGCCAAACACAGAAATAAATTATGAGACTAACAACTATGACAATAATATAAAATACATAATAAATTATAATATTACATAAATAAATAATAATATTATATAATATACAATAAAAGTGCTTCTCACAAATGGGCATTAGCTTCCAAATCATTCATTAGAAGCCAAGAGTAAGTTGATTCATAACTAAAATATCCAGGAAGATTCTGCACTAGCAAGGCTTGCAAGAGCTCCAGTTACCTCTCTTTCCATTATCTCAGACTCTTCTGGTTTTAAGAGTGAAAACCTGTGTTGCTAACAATCTGCTATAATAGCAGTAATCTGTGCCTTCTGACTTCTATGTAAATCTGTTTTCCAGACATTTATACCAGCAAAGAAGGCAGCCCAAGCCTTCCACTCCACTTTTTCTTTCACACATGTAAAGCTGTGCCCTTAAATCTGTGTTTATATACCCAGGCAAGTGGCCTGAGAGTAAACTCTGGTAAGCATCAAGCACCTTTTAATGACATCACCACCCTTTTTACTTTGTTAAACATGATCTCTGTGCAAAGTTCTTCCCAGTGCCTCTATGCAAAAGGCCTTTTCCATCTCTCCCTCTAGATTTCTGAGCATTTTGTCCGCAACCAAATGCACCTTCCCAGCTGAACAATTTTCAATCCTGCAAAAGCATAGCACATTTTATTGCTCTCAAGGCCAACCTTCCCTTCTTCCACCTCTCCCTTTTTTTCACAGCCTCTGCCTTCTGACTTCCAGCCAGCTCTTGGACTTTCCACATAGGCTGGTTGGGACTGGCCCAGCTTTTCATCTTAATGTAATACCCCAAAATTGCCATTACCTTTTTTTCCTTTACTCTCTGTTTCAGCCCCTTTGTCTTCAGCCTAGCCCTGGGAGGTTGTTTCCCATCTACCAATCTGTTCACTATGTTCTTTCTCTCAGTTTTCCCTCTCTGTCTTCTCTGTAAGTCCTTAATCACACCTCTGTGTCCTCCCTGCTTCACCTCTTTCTCTTTCCCTCTCTCTCTCTTTCTCTCTCCAGTTACAGCTCTGCAGGCAAGGTTTACAAGCAGGGATCTCTAGTGATGTCCTACAGGAATATGCCTTGGCACACTGTCTGGACTGTTCAAGCCCTACTGCACCCCTGAGTGCCACAAAAAGCTCTACATAGAGTAGCAGAACAGAAAAGAAATGCTTTACAGCCACTTTCTTGTACACTATTTTTTCCTCTTGGCATCTAAGGAAGATTTAGTGGATGGGGGGAGGGAAGAGCCTAGATTTACAAACAACAATCAGGCAGGTAAATATTCTACAGTTTAGTTGCAGCCAAGGGAATACAGAAAGAGGGTATTTAAGCAAGAACAAGCCAGAGTCCTTTATGCTCACAACTGAGCTAGCAATTTGAAATTCTTTTGGTATGTCACTCAGTTACCCCAGTACTAATAATATTATACCTGAAATCCACCTAGCCTTCTTCAAAATTAATTAGTACCATACAGCTCAGGCCGGGCTGGTGAGCTGAGTGCCTGCTGAGAGATGTTCTGAGTTAGGGCACTGATACCATCAGGTCCCACCACTGAGACCACAAATACGAGAGACTGTAAAAATAAACAGCCACACTGCTCTCAGCTACATTTTCTTTGCTGGTTGATTTTAGGAGAGCACTGATGCCACGAGGATCAAAACTCAGAACAAATTTTTAATAGTGATCATACTTATGTAAGAGAGAAGTACAGCTGCTCATCAGCTCCTGTAGTGCATATCCCCTGCTGTACTCAGTGGGAAAAGCTAGGCTGGTACAAGCAGAGATGGGGTACTTCACTGAGCTGGATAGCCAAGTCTAGTCCACAAGGCTTGGAATCATGCCCAGGATCTTCCCTCCCTTGCAGTGCTAATTCCTGATACGAGAGAAATCAACAAGAAATGAGCACATCTTCCCTGATGCACCGAGATTTCTGCATTACTCCCAAAAAGGGTTCTGTCACTTATCATCATGGTAGAGGCTTAACCTTCTCACAACTGCTTTTAACCTTAATCTACCAGAAGCAGGCTCAGTTTAAGCTTTGAAAGGAAGCAAGTATCTATTTCTGAAGATGGAGACATCCTACTTATACTATGCAACTTCGCAAAGCAGGCAGAAGCAGAGTTCAGCACCGAAGTGGAGAACATCACAGGAAAAGTCTGTCTCCCAAGTAAACACCAGTTTCAAAACAGAAACACTGTTTACTGCCTCCCAAACTGAAATTTTGCAGTATGCTTTACATAGCAATTATTTGCTGTGAAGAACCATGCATTACGCTGCAGAAACAGGCAGTACAGGACAGACAGCTGTAACTGAGCCCTTAACAAGTTACTGAAGCATCCAAGCCTTCCTCCTTAATCACACTCTTTAAAATCATTAGATTCACATGGAGTGCAAGGAGGAGAGCTGTTTCGTGTTGAAAATACCTACTCTGTAGTTGTACCAGCCTGGGAACTACACCTCCTAGTTGCACACCTGTGTGTTTGCATATGACACTTGAGAGCCAGAGAGTTCTGACCAGCACTGAGGGTGGCAATTCTCTGCACGAGCAGCTCTCCTGTCTGCCCACATCCACAGCAACTGAGCATCTATCATAACAATGGATTACTGAGATGAAGATAGGGAATCTATTACTTGTCTCTCTCCTAATGAATTCAACATTTCTCAGGACAATGAGCATTTAACTAACGGCTGATCGTATAAATGGTGCAACACAGTCCATAACTCATTAACATATGAAAAGAACAAGACATACACACAAGTCTATGACTTTTTTGTTGGTGACAATACAAGCCATTTGTACAAAGTTCAGAAGAAAAGCAAAAATATCTACCTGTACACTTAAAGGATTTTATGCAGGGATTTTTTCCTTAATAAGCCACAGTTAGTAAGAAAAAGAATGTGCCAAAACCTAGTATTTTAATTAAACAGTGTACATTTCTCACTAGTTTGTTTGTTTTTCTGCATATGGATTTCTCTAAGGTCCTTAAAGCTAGCAAACCTGAACGCTTTTAAAGATGTTCCCCTGCAATATGTAATTGAAATTCCTTAAAATATTTAGAGAGTTCTAGAAGGGAATGTTCTGGAGCAATAAATTACTGTAGTGTCATGGTAGCAACGTACTGAGAGGGCAGAGTAGTTTCTGAATTCCTATTCTTAGCTACTTTTAATTTTGTCTAGATACTGAATTTTTTTAGCATCAACTCCAGATTTTACCTTTGGAATGCTGTTTTTTCCACTCCTCCACTTTAAAATTTAGCTCAGCATCATAAATCAAAAGCAGTTTTCTCCTAAAACTTCAAATTTGTCATGCCTAAGATTGAATGAAAATGGTTGGGTTTTCTTTTTAAAGGAACAAAAGATTGAAATATCTGCATCAGGAAAGAGTATCTCTATACACCTTGAATGCATGCTTCTGCCCCAGCTGCTGAGCTTTTCCATGCTGAACTAGGATGTGCCTTGATCTCACAAGGGACACACATGTACCCACCTAATTGAGTGTTGGGATAGTCCCATAGAGCTCTACACATGCTCAGAGCCATTCACTTCACAGGATACAACTTCCACTTACAAGATACTTAATTCATAAAGCAGGACCTCTAACATCCTTTCTCATTCTGTATTTCTCAGAATAAACCAGTACACAGCAGTACAGAATATAAATCTTTACTATTATTTCCTAGGTTTGTAATTGATTAGACAAATCTTAAACACATGGGGTGGAAAGTAACTATTCATCCTACATTTTCATATCCTGAAATAGAAGATCACTTCCCTTTTCAGACATCTTAAAATCTTAGTTGTTTGGGACCATATTTTAAGATATTTAGGTGCCTTGTTCCCACACAGCTGCCTAATGAGGTATTGAAGTACAAGAGACCTTCACATCACTTCAGAGGCCATTCTGTGCTTTCCCTGTTATAAATGTTTTTTTAAGCCTCATCTTTCCTTTAGCTCATTCTAGATGTTCCTTACTTTTGTTTGTTGGACTTTCCAGGGCTTCCCAGGATGACCCAGAATAATTTCCTCTTTTCCCTCTGATCTGGTTTAATGCATTTTAAAGAGTTATTGGGCAGATCGCTGCCCTTCCTAGCAGGCAATTTCAGCAGCATTGATATTGTTGCAACAGGGCATTGAAGCAAAGCCAGTTTCTATCTTGGGTGAGCCTATTAAGAGCCTATTTTCTAAAGAGATTCTCCGAATTCCCTGAATGTATACTCACGACAGAGACTGCTGCTCTGCCATGCTTTACTTTTCATTTAGGAGGAGCAGAAACACAGGGTACCAGGCCAAACTAACAAAGTGGATGGGTTGGATTAAATGATATTAAAAAAAAAAAAAAAAAACCAAACTGAGGCGTTAAGGAGTTAAATGTCTGAGCAGAAACAAATACGTTATTTTCTACCGAATTTTCATGACGTTTTTTATAAAAAAAACATGCAATAAAGTAAATTTATATGTGTATATGGCTAAAAGTGCCTGCAGAGCCTTCCTTCAGCACAGGCAACAGCAATTGAAGCTCCAGCTGTGGGGAAGGCGCGGGAAGGGAAGGTGCGGGAAGGGAAGGTGAGGGAAGGGAAGGTGCGGGAAGGGAAGGTGAGGGAAGGGAAGGTGCGGGAAGGGAAGGTGCGGGAAGGGAAGGGGAGGGAAGGGAAGGTGCGGGAAGGGAAGGTGCGGGAAGGGAAGGGGCGGGGGAGTTCCTCTCTGGTCTGC
>VXAC01004349.1:373336-414929 GCA_013399225.1 Rhipidura dahli
TCCCGCGCCCCCCCCCCCCCCGACATTTCTCAGTACACTTCACAGTATCCGTAACAACTCTTCCTTGAGGAAATTTTAATTACAACATTATTTGGAACTGTTGATTGTTTATTGTGACAAGACAAAGAACATGGGAAGGGAAGATTCAGTGAGAAACATGGGCTGAGGAAAACGTTCCTTTGCAACAATTTCTGGTGCATAAAAATTCACGTTAGAGATGGAAAAGAGAAATCTTTTTTTAAAAAATACCCAAACCAGTAAGGTACCTGTACCTACTATTGCTCTCAGAAAAGTGTTCATGCTAAACAAATTATAAGGGAGTTGAGCAAGCTGGAAGATGCACTGGTTCCAGGTTAAAAATAAAATTATAAGAAAAAACAACAGTGCTGGAATTTTATGGCACCTTTAACGATTACAGGCATTTATTTCAGGACTGGAAATACTGGAAACAGATATTCTTAATGTGACTAAGAATCAAAACTACATCTCGACTTAAGAAGAGCAAACAGCAGTGCAGACTGGGATGTGTATTTAAGGGAAAAAGAAATCAAGGAGGAAGGAATGAGAAAATGATCATAAAAATACTGAAGGGTATGGTACATCAATTAGAATAATAGGAAAGAAAATATCTGCTCAATTTAAAAGAATGGATGGATGATTCTTCCTCCCCACCTCATTACTGGCATCTGGTACAGAGAATAAATCCAGCAACTGCTTTCATAGTGCAGGGTCTTTGTTTCCTTTCTGCAAACAAGGAGCGTAGGTAGAAATCCACATTGATTTTAAAGTGCAGATTCCATGTGTAGGAACCAGAGTGTATTCTTAATTAACCCTGTAAGGAACAAACCCGCTAGACTGACAACAGCAGAGACAGACTAGAGAAGCTATTCCAAGTCATAGATGAAAATTATGAATGGTACTGAATTTATATTTGGGGGATCAGTCACTTCTTAATTAAATTCAGATTTTTGATGACAAGTCAAGTTTCTACCAGTTATGGGGTCACTATTTCATGCAATGACATCCACAAGATCCAGGCATGTTTCAGGAACTTCAGGACTGTGTTCTCTAACCACTAAGCCATTAAGCACAATCTGAAGTTTTCAGGCTGTGCTTTCATTAGCAAACTTTGACACCCATCATATCAGGGTACAAGCAGACAGGGCTCAGCCGTTAAAAAAACCAAGCCTCAAAACAAAACAGTCCAATAATTCATCATGCCTTGCTCTATCATTGTTAAAGTTCCTTTAGGAGTATAATATTCCATAGGATACTTCACAATCCAAAAAGATCCTAGCTGGGGCTTTGATGACAAGAATATCAACTCCCCATGCAAGAATTCAGTGTAAGAAATTTTGGAGGAGGATGAAGCATGTTGCAGAAATCTCAGGAAATGGCCTTTCAAAGTGAGGTGAGATCACAGCTTCCCATTCTCCTCCAAGTTAATTACTTAACCTCTTAGAAAAGGCAGCAGAAAAAATTGCTTATACATGACCTACAAAGAGCAGGCAACATAGAAGTGAAAAAGCAAATCAGAACTGAGAGAACACTTTTGCTTAGATGCTGGGCAATAGTGTTGGGAGACACTAAGTTACAGTGTTTTTATGTAGGTTAGAACAGTGGGACACAGCTTTCTAAACTGGACCTTTGGACACCAATACAGACAAGAGGGAGAACAGACAGATGCCAAGTTTCCATTTCAAAACCAGTTCAGCTACTTTAATTTACCTGCACCACATTATATAGCTTAGTTCCCCTCTGCATGCTCCTTTGCATTCAGTTTATTTCCTCCTTCACGCTCCAAATTTTCTGTTACGTCTTCAACTACTGAATCTTCTTCATCTGCCTGTGAGCAGACAGAGCATTATATTTAAATTCCTGTTCTCATTTCATTTAGTATTTCAATAAAGTACACCTCTTTTTTCCAGGCTGACAAGTGTGGAGGAGTGGGCAGCACCACGGAACGTGGCCCACGTACCCAGTGATTTCAGGTAATTTGAAGAGAGAAAGCTATTTAAGGGTAGGGGGAGGGGGGGTGGAAGGAAAAAGCAAAACGCAAAAAAAAAAAAAAATTTAAAAGCCACTTTTCTTATGATTTTCCTCTCTGTCAGAACTGAAAAACAAGCGTCAAAAGCCTTGCCTTGTGTTTTGTGTCAGCGCTAATTACATCCCTGCTGCTGCCGGCCAGTTCCGAGCGCTGCATCCCACCGAGGGGGAAGGCCTCCATCTCCCTGCAGTGGGCAGACCCTCCTCTCCCGCGCCAGGAATGCCTCCGAGGGGGAGCGCGCTGCTGTTTTGACAATCCCTTTTTTTGCTGCTTGGCAGAGCTCCATCTCATTTCAGCAAAGGCAGTATTTCCACTCTGTCCTATATTCTGCCCCGGCTTCACAGCATCCCACGTTCTGACAGCCTTTTCCATTTTCAGTAATCCCTCTTTTTCAGTCTGTCTCACTGAAACAATGGAAATGTTAGACCCTATAAACATTACAGAGCATGGACACAGCATCTTCACTTCTCTGAGTCTCACTGAAAATGAACAGAAAATAAGCAGAGCGACGCTTCTCCTCCACAGAAGTGAGAGTGGCAGATTCCAGCCCTTTGATAGCTGTCGATTTTGACTAATCCTGGTGGGTACATTTAAATCCTTGTTAAGGGCTTCCACATTCATTAAAAATAAATCCAGTAGTTATTTGGCTGTGTAATTATTATGGATAATTTGCAATTAAGCAATTTGCCTCTGACGAAGGGACAGATAATTGACCAGCCTGGTCTGGCATTTCAGAATGGGGTGGGGGGTAATTAAGTAAATCCAGTCAGCTAAATGTCCTCCTTCCCACCACATCTTTTCCCACCTTTAAATGCAAACCAGACCTCATGCAGCTGTGCAGGCCATGGGAGTCTAAGCCTATTAAAGAAATCTTTTAATGACTGTAAAACTACCACTAATTGAAATAAAAATATTTTCACACTATTTTCACATTGTGCAAATGGATCCAAAAATAATTCTTAATGCAATCCATGGTGCACAAACTGCTCTGCTTGACAAGTGCAACATTTAATTTGCACTAATTAGTCCAAAGCGAGGGCAGTGTGAAATTAACATGATTCATTAATTCTGTGGTTTATGTTTTACATACCATGTGTTTACATTTCAAAACTATTAGGTTCTCTGCGACGCAACACACAACACTTCTGAAATTAACAGGTTCAAAAAGTTCTCCCCACATCTCTTTGGGCACATTCAGATTTGATTTTTTGACTTGCACCTTGTCTATTTGTTTCCAAACAATTGGTTGCTTTTATTTTGCATGGTTTCTTCATTTGCCCTAATCTTGGCCTCAGCTTCTTTCTGACAAAATAATCTTTTGGGTGGCTCAGGTCACTGTGGGATAAGCATGAACAGAGCAGCAGGTGAAGAAGCAATTTTCAAGAAGCAATTTTCAAACTACTGTACGTTCTAAAAAAATTTAATAAATCCTTCATATCGACTAAATCTGAAGTTTTCATGATGCTGCTCCAATATTTGCTCCCATAATGATATCAGGAGATGTTCATTAAAGATCTAATCCAGAGCCCCACGAAAGTCAACAGACAGACTTCCATTGGTTTCAGAAGGCATAAATACGCCAGCTTCTCTTTCTGCTACAGAATGCAGGACTCCAAGAACCATAGCACTGACCAAGCTGTCTTACAGAATAAATTATCTTCAAGGGAATTGTGCTGAAAAGCATTTAAAAACATGTCAGGCGTAGCTAAATAGTACATTTCTACAAATTAAGGTGCCAAAATTGTATTTATGTTGTTGGACATATTCCCAATGTCAAATGTGGTCCATTGTTTCCTGGGATACAGGTTACATTTCTACAAAGACACAGAGCAACATTACACCAAGAATTAGGTGTAATATTGAATATACCATGAACTTTGTTTACTTGTTGTCAATAATGATTGGCAGTGAAGTAATGATGCCCTTCCCTGAGAACTCTAAAAATCCAGTGGACAATTTGTAAATGTTATCTGGCCTCACACAGATGTGGTGGCTGATCTACCCCTACGAACACCCCTTAAGCAGTCTGAGAAAGACAGCAAACAGATGAACTAAGATTTACCCATCTCCCCCAGTCATGAGAAATTGAGGCTGTTTTCTGTACCTGATAGTGCTGGACAAGGTACCTTGAGGCATGGAAGAGCAGCTCCTGTAACTGGTGGCAAACAACAGGACAGTGTGGCAGAAAGGATGCCTGGACTGGGCTGTACAACACCCCAGTAAACACATGGACAGTGAGCACAGATGTCTGGTAGAGCCAAGAAAGCAGCACAGGTGGAAGCTTGGCCACTCAAGGAGTCAGAAGCACCTCAGCAAAGATAAGAGGTGAAGCATTACAAACTGTGGGCTTGCTCAGCCAGGGCTCCTGGAGGAGAATATTAAGAAGTGGTCACTTGAGGGTCCTTGCAAAAAAAAGGGGAATTCAGGAGAAAGACTGTCTACAGTGACTTTCAAAGGGTAACAAAAGAGAAAGGGGAGATTTTAAACTATACAAGTCTGATAAAAACTAATGCCTTCCATACTAACTAAAGTAACCTGATAACGTTTGTAAGAACTGAGGCAGGAAGCAGTTAGATTGTGGGGTATTCACAGTTCTACAGTAAAAAAACCCCAAACAAATCCTAGTTAGAAATAGCCACTTTGAGTGCAACTTTCATCTTCTGTTTAAGTCTTCTGATTTTTTTCCCCCATTATGAAAACTGTGTGGTTTTTTGGTCAACTTACTTATCAAAGTTAAGTAAGGAGCAGGAGTAACAGGACTGTTTTCTTCTCGTAAAGACAAACTAAGCTCAGGTTGATCCCACGTTGCAGATCAGAATATGGCCATATCAGTTACCTTGTTTAGAGTAGCAGGGACAGACAGATTGCAGGTACATAGCTTCATTGTTAGCAAATGTCTCATTAAGACAAAGCCATAATTTAAAAACAGAAAACTGCTAATTCACAAATCTTCCATTTGGCAAGAATTTCCGATTGGCTGTGCACCTTTAAATGACTTATTTGTGTCAGTCTGTTTCAGGCTATATCTGGAGCACGCAATGTCATCAAGAAGTGCTATTTGATTACAGTGGGATTACTTTGGGTGGCTTTTAGAAAGCAATAAATTATAGCATTACCATGTACCGTGCATAACATCTCTGTGCCACTTAGCAAGTACGAGGCCAAAATGAACACTCTAACCTTGAAAATGTATTATTAAAGTGCTGCCTCATGGATTGATATACAAAATGGTCAAGTTTAGTGATCCTTCAAATCCTGGATCCGTGGTGAGCACAAAGGGTTCTGCTGTGCTGGGCTCTGCTGGCCACTGCATAGGGCATAAAAGATGTGATGCCTTCAGGAGTACATGGGCTATTTGGAGTAAGGAAAGGCACTTAGAAGAACATTTGTATCCTTTGGTAAGGTACAGACACTTCCCAGCATAAACTTAAGCCTGTTCTTAAAAGTTTTAGTCAGGCAAATGTCCCTACAGGTAAACAGGATGGTACTGAAATATCCTCAGTCAAAGCGGGGCCTACACAGAAATAAGTGGTACCAGTTTAGAAGGCAGGCAACTCACTGCTGCAATCAACTAACTGTTTCACTATTTAAAACACAGTTTCTGTGCATCTTGAAATAACATACAAAGACCTTTCTAGCACTATTAGGAGATTCAGCTGCCTGTATCTTATAGGCAAAAGGGAGTATAAACTCAAAGCATTGGGTCATGCAAGACACCTGCACCATCAGCTGTTTAACAAAGAAAAGGAAAGTAGCATTTTTTCTGATATACTTTTATCAACACTTTTGCCAGAATAAGTTCACTCACATTCTCTGTGTCCTAAAGTCACTTTTTGTTTGAGTGACTCAACCATTGCTGACTCCAATATGTTGTTTCCATGGGTATCATAAACATGAATGGTCTACAGCCAGACACTTTTGATATATATTAAATGAGCTACATGGCCAAATGGTATTGGGTTTGTTTTCATGTAGACAGACACAGACTACATTTGTGCACTATTCTGATTCTATTTAAATCTGTGAAAAACTTAAACTCTCTTGAGGTACCCTCTTACCTTTTCAAGTGCATCTTTTGATTCCCTAAAGTGCCTGCTTAAAAATAGATCCTTATCTGCATATGGAAGTGCATATTTTATGGGCAGTAGGCTATTACTGCTATATCTGCACCTCTATGGCTGTGTGCACCTGTCTATTTGACTGCTAGCAATACCGAGATGGTCCTGTGTCAGGGCCTGCTTCAGACTCAGACTCAAACAAGATAAGGAGCATATTCAAATCTGGTATTTGGTGCAGGGCATAGCAGGGCATTTGTAATTCCACGCTACCCCCTTGTACTGGGAAACTTGTAAAATCTCACTCGCGGTCTTGGAAAGGATTTGCACATCTCTAATAGAAATACTCAGCTAAGATAGATGGGTCTGAGATTGTCACATGGCCTTCCTGAGCATAAGTTACGTTACTAAATCAGCATATTGATTTGGGAACACAGCGTCCTGGAATTCTGAAAATGTCAGGCACAGTCTCAGTGCTTCACTTCTTTAAAATCAAATTAATTTAGCCAGCTTACTCTGGAGAAGAAATGACGATGTCAGATACATGCAAAAAGCAGGGTGTCAGGCACTACAAGTCCCACTGCCTCTGTTTTGAAAGGAAACACTCAAAAGGAAATAGCTGGGTTGTCACCTAGTTCTTCCTTGGTGGAAAGAAACCACCACCACAGGTAATGTGGATCTCTGCTTATGTGAACTCAGGTGTCCTGGGGCCTCAATCTCTCCATGGATCTTTGGATATTCCCAAGGTGGAGACAATCAGGTTGAGAGGTAAAACTGTATGATTACCTGTGATGGTGGTACTAATCCACCTACCTTACCCATGGGGTACATTTGAGATTAAAGGCTGACATAACCCATGCCCTTGTGCTGTGATCTCCAGTTCTGTACTCATATCTAATCAAGTGTGCTAATCCACAAATGTATGGTCAAGGTTGCAGCATCTGGTGTGAAGAGAACACTTTCAGCAAGTGGAGCCCATCAGCATGAATAAACTTGTAGGCATTAGACATTTATATTTAGTTGATAGAATAGAGAGAATATTGGCACAAGTTGCTTCTGGGGAAAAAAGGAGTCTGCCAAAACATACTACACCAAGTGGACATTTTCTTCCTACCTGACTTGACAAAACATACAAGCATACACTGGATGTATGGAAAAGGAGTAACTGGGAAGTTTCACAGCACAAAACTGATTTATGTTCTTGACTAGAAGTACCAACACATGCTGTTCTGACCCCACAAGACATCATGCTGAGCTTTGATTCCTACACCACAGGGACCAGGCGCAGCATGGGAGCCCCAGTGAGATACAAACTCCAACCCTGCCCTGACATACATGAAGAGTGGGACTGGAGAAGTTCTGCTGCTAATCAACTCTGCAGAGCATGTCAGCTCCCCAGCAAAAGAGAGGTCACTACAACACAAGCCAGATGCAGACCACTCATTCCAACCTCCCACAGCTCCTTGTGCAGGCTCCCTGATCTACAGGCTTGACTTGGTCAATACTATTATAGACATCTCCTGCCAGGCTTGGCTGTCCTTGAGCTGAACACCTCTTTTCTATGTTCAAAAGCTCACTAAAACTAGAGATGACTTGGGCATCACTAGAGAGATCTGAGTGTCACCAAGACAGAGCCAGACATACCAGGATGCTGTAGCCAGAGAAAGAGACAGGAGGACCTTGTCTGGCCTGTACACTTTGAGGATGAGCTGGGCAGGCTGTTATGTACTGCAGATGAAAAGTGCATAGCCACAACTTCCTGATACTGTGAGCTAGCAAAAGAGGGGAAGAAAATCTTGAATACATTATCAAGACAACTACAGTTTCTTCACTAGATTTCAGCAGAGAAAAATCTGTACAGACAGCCTGGCAGCTGCCCTGCCCTTCTTCTCTAAGGCAATGATGAAATATAACCACGCAAATTTCCTTGCTAGTATAAACTGGAGAATTCATATTATTCGTATTTGAAATAGGATTATGCAAAGGAGAGCTGGATTGCAAGTTGTTTGATGGGGAAGTGGGAAAAGCAGTTCTTGGTCCCAGCAGACCAAAAACTCCTTCAAAATAACATAACAAAAGGTGATGATGTTTTCTCTGGAAAGCATTATACATGGCAAAAATCTGTTTAGCATTTACAGAAACTGAGCGAAGGGGAATACAGATCCTAGGAATTTATTAGGTTCAGTGAAGAGAGTGGGTAGCAGCCAATAATCAACAGCGTAACATGTAGCACAAATACCTGTGTCCACTGCAGTTAATATAAATAACTCCCTCATGCCTCAGACATTGCTTTCCATGTGTTCCTTTTGCCCCTGAGAACCTCCCTTTGGCTTCACTAAATATAGACAACCCTTCATGTGCATCAACAGTCAGCCTCAGTGTCAGCTTTCTGCTTCCCATTTCTCATGGCAGTGGGAGTGGTACATGACATCACCCAGGACCCTGATATTTAAGCCCTCTCTCTTTCCTGCATGAGTAATAACCCATGGTACCACCAGCTCTGCTGTACTTTGTGATGATTCTCCCTGTCATGGTTTAACCCCAACTGGCAACTAAGCCCCATACAGCCACTTGATTACTCCCCACCAGTGGGAATGGGGGAAGAGAATCAAAATGCAAAAGCAAGAAAAATCATGGAGTACATGGATTTATAGAATGCTTTGTGTTGGAAGGAACCTTAAGTATCACCTAGTTCCCATCCCCCTGCAGTGGGCAAGTGCACCTTCCACTAGACCAGGTTGCTCAAAGCCCCATCCAACCTGGCCTTGAAATGCAGCACAAATGCAAAGAAGAGCTGGACTGTAGGATTTTTGATGGTGAAGTGGGAAAAGCAGCTCTCAGCAGGCCAAAATCTCCTTGAAAGAATAAAACGAAAGGTGATGATGTTTAATAGCCAAAGCAAAAGCCGTGTGCCAGAAAGGAAAGCAAGGAATTCACTCATCATTTCCCATGTGCAGGCAGGTGTTCAGCCACCCCAGGAAAGCAGGGCTCCTTCACACACAGCAGTTATTTGGGAATACAAAATATCATCGCTCCAAATGACCCCATCTTCCTTCTTCTCCCCCCAGCTCCATCTGCTGACCATGATGACACCATTTGGTTTGGAATATCCCTTGTGTCAGTTAGGGTCAGTTGTCCTGGCTCTGCTCCCCCCAGTTCTTTGTGCACCCCCAGCCTCCTTGCTGTTGGGGCAGGATGAGGCACAGAAAAGGCCTTGAGACTCTGTGTAAGCACTGCTCAGCAGTAACAGAACACGCCTGTGTTATCAACACTATTCTCACACTAAATCCAAAACACAGCACTGCAACACCTACTAAGAAGAAAATTAACTCTATCCCAGCCAAAACCAGGACACTCCACATCTTCCCTTGGCTGAGGGGAAGGCAATTCCCCAGAAGAGGCTTCTCTTCACTGTCAGGAATGTTCTCAGTTCTGGCTGCTCAGGCACACAAAGATGTTAAAAAATATCATTGAATCAAAGCTAATCAGATGGCTCCCTGTTTGTCTCAAGACACTGTTCAGACTTCTTCATTTAAAACCCTGCATAGATTTCACTTAATCTGCTTCACAACTCTTTCTTTTCCAATTCCTCCACTTATCTAATATTGCTTTTTCTTTGTCATTTCCCATGCCCTTCTGACACAGACTTCCTGTAAGTTTTCACCTCATCTCACCATTTATTTTCAAGCTCTGTCTGAGGATGCATTCCTTTTCTCCTCTGTGTCTTAATTTCTCTCCTTGAAAAGCAAGATCTATTTCAGCGCTGCTGCCTCTACGAAGACAGGGAACAACGTGAGCATGCTACAGTCACACTTGTGTCCTAGCCAACGAGGGCACTGCTTAGAGGATAAATTGAGATGCCACAATACACTTGTTCTCCTCTGAAGTTTTATATGCTCCTCGGGTGGTCTTGTGCTGGACCCTCCACACAAGCCCAGATTTTACAGATTGCAGGTAGGTGGCTTTTGATGCTACATTGCTTAGATCTCATGTTGAATATGATAAATCATTCCTATTCCTTAGTCCTGATTATTTTCCCTCCTATATTGCAGGAAATAAGCTGGCATTACCATAAAACACAAAATCCCTAGGACTGTATTTAGTATTTCTTACTTTTCATGCCCTTCCCCCACCCACATTCGCACTTTGTAGGCAGTCATGGATTCCTATCATCTGAGGATGAGAGCACTATGCATCCATCAAGAAGGGTAAAATATTCACAGGAAGAGACTACAAGATGAGAAAGAGGTCCAGAATGCATAATATGTGTCAGAGGAACAGATGTACACAGAAAATAAAAGTTCTGCAAACTGCAATAAAAATTTCCTTCATGACAAGAGCTGTGCATTTTTCCATGGCTGTCATAGATTTCATGGAACCAGTAAAATCCAGCCATTTTCAGAAATCCCATGAAATTTACCTTTTCACCTGAATCCATGCAAAAGCAGAATTTTTCCCTAAGAGCCCTCATAAAATTGACACATATTCTTAGAACACTCCATGAAATTAAATAGAATATTGCAGTTTCTTTCAGCCTAGTCTCTCACTGCACCTCTTAAAATTACAACCTCAGCTACTGAATTTTTACATCTCTTCCTTTCAGCAAAATAGATTATGCAAAAATATAATAGGCATGAAAATACCCTCCTATAGGAAGGAAACCAGAAGCCTTCATAAATGTATTATAATTAGCACAGAAAGTTTTAATTTATAAACAATGAATTCTTACCAGCTCAAGAGCAACTCAACTGAACATTCCTCTTTTGACTATGAAAAAATTGACATTACAGGAACTGTTATGTACAAAAATGTACTCAAGTCTCTAATGGTGCTCCCTACTTCCCTTTTTTTGAGGAATTTTTATCTGGTGATAAAGAATGAAGCTACCATTCTGGGACTCAACCAACAGTGAAGAGGTGCAAAGGAGGAAGTGCCACCACAAACATGAAACTTCAGGAAGTAAATACGATGTGGTTAATTTATTCTCTAAACAACTATATATTGGCTAAAATAAATTCTCAGATCTAACAAAGAGGAGCAGATGCTGTGGCCTCAGTGTTCATTAAATATCCCAGAGTGACAGCTGAGCCATTTGTTCTGGTTGAAAGCAAACCAATACAACAGCTCAAACCCTACCTCACACAAGCTGGTCAGCAGGCATCCCAAATCACAACCCACCTCAGGTCCCATTATTGCAGTTAATATCATTCTTTCTTCAGCAAGACTACTGTCCAAGAAGGAACCAAAAATCATGGTTCTTTCCATGGTCTACAATTAAGCTTTGATCCAAAAGCAACACAATTGGCAGGATTCAACACAGTCTCAGCAGGATTTAACCCTGACAGTCAATCTAAACTCAAGAGATTTCATGCAAGACAAAAGAAACAGTTTAGGAGAGTTGATAGTGCTGCTGAGAAACATCTACAGAACACAGATGCCAGTGCAGACAAGGAACAGAAGACATAGTAGCAGGAAGATAATGGCCTAAAAAGAGGTGATTAATATGCCCTTGAACAAATCAAAGGTCTTCAAACTGATTGGGCACAATGCATTTCAACTCGGGAATCTTACATGGCTGCTTGAGAGCTCTCGGAATCACTGGACAGTCACCTTTGAGAATGCAAGAATAGAAGATGAGGCACTCAGAGGCTGGGAAAGAGTAAACAGAATATCCAGCTCTGCAAAGCAGGGGAAGCAGAACTATGGAGTTACAAGCCCATCTTCAATCCTCATAAAAACACCAGAACAAGTATTCAAACTACTTGTAAGTGCTGAGAAGATAACATGGAAATGAATAGCAGCTAGTATGGATTTCTAGAGAGTAAATCCTGTCAAATCAATGTAATTTCCTGCTGCCATATGGGAACAGGCCTCGTGGCAGAAGCAGAGCAGGCGATGTCACATATCCTGATTTAGTAAAGCTTGTGGTGCTGTCTCAAATGTCATTCTCATACACACTAACAAAACACGGTCTGAACAAAATTGCACGACAGGTACGAAAGTGGTTGGGCGTAATGTCTAGAGAAAGTTATCGTTTGCCCATAGTCGAAGCTGTCTGGGGGACAGGAGGATTAAAAAACTCTGCTGTGGATATGATTGTGTTTTAGTACTTTCATAAATCATCTGGCCATGACACAGCACACTTACTGTGCTTGCAGACTATACAAATGGCATGCATGGGACAACTGCAAGTATGGAGGCTCAGAGTTTGAAGAGATGCTGATGATATAACCGTGGTGACAAGAAAAGCGATGGCACTTAAAAGGGGATGGAAAGGAAGAGATGGCAAGGCAGAGATCGTCTAATTGGAGAGCCCCAGAAGAAAAGTGGTGGAAGTGACCAAAGGTCCAGAAAAGGTGTCCAGGGGAAAAGATTTGAAAACTCTGGTGTCTTCAGCGATGAGAATTCTTGGGAAGGCAATTTTAAGATTTTGAATGTGTAAGAGTTTGTCACACGCAGTGTTCTTGCATGTTAAAAAGTCTGACAAATAACAGCTTTAATTTGCAGCAAAACAGATGCAGGTCAGACATTACAGAAAAACATTTATAATAACAAAGATAGCACTGGGATGGAGCCTGGGAAAACTATGGAATCTGGAATCTCTATCACCAGATGTTTTTAAGAACAGCCTAGAAAAAAACTCAATTCTTTGAGGAATGATATAAATATAGCCAATCCTGCAAAAAGGGGACTTCTCGAGGCCCCTTCCAGCCCTACTTTTCTAAATGTCAAATGTCCTTCTATGTTTTAAAGCCTCAAACCACCAAAGTATATAAACATACGAGTAATCCCATTGACTTCAAAGCAAGTACACATGGGATTTAAGCATATATATATATGTATATGTATAACTTGCCAGATCAGTGTAGCCAAAGGAAGTATCTTGCAAAAGTGACTGCATTTGTTTGAACTGCCCTAGATATATATCAGCATTATATTTAAAATGTGGTTTCCTGGATTTCACAGACTGTCTATAGAAGAACACAACGGATTTATGCTACAGCCTTCTAAACAATTCTTCATTAGCATGAACCTTGTAAAATAGTGTCTATATTCATTGAATATGGCTAGGGGTGAAAAAAGAAAAGAAAAGAAACAGGCAGAAAAAGGTCCAAATGGAGAAATAACCTGCTGAGAATGCCAGTATTTTCTGCTCATAACAGTTTTTTGGAGGTTTTTTTGTAAGCCAGGTTGCATACAGACAGTTTCAATATGTAGTATCTGTAATATTGAGGACACTAGATTATAAACATGTACAGAAAAGTGGAAAGCTACGTCAACTGTCTCTCACACCTCCTTCCATATGTTATCACCAAATGTTTTATTGTATGCCAATTTTCAGCAGATATCATTGGAAACAATATTTACTTTGCACAAAATTCAGTAAGATTTGCTGTAAATTATTAACCATCCTCCCTCTCTGTCTCTACAGTATTTCTACCTTTTTTTTTTAGGGAGGAGGATGGTGTGCAGAAGTCCAACAATATCTAGTACCATTTCACCATAAAGGATAAGTGTGGTTCAACACCACTTCACTTGACCATTGCATGGGAGTTGAGACTGGCACGTATGTTCCAGAAGACTGAACGATACTTTGGCAGGCCTTAAGAACTGGTTGGGCAGGGAAAACACATTGGAGACTGAGCCTTGCCCTGGCTGTGTATTACCTGTTAACCATTTATTTTGTCCTTGATTTACACAATAAATCCTTCTATAAAGATAAGGTACACAAATTAGAAGCACCTACAATTATATAAACCTCCATCTTCCTTAGAGCTGTCAAGAAACTGGGAAATGGAAAAAGAGAAACATAACCCCCATGACTGAAAAGGAAAGAAAGACCTAGGGAACTACAGGCTGATCCGTTTCACAACTGTGCCTAACAACATCATGGAACAGATCCTTCTGGAAACTATGCCAAGGCACATGGGAAAAAAGGAGGTGATCCGTGACAACCAATATGGCTTCACTAAGGGCAAATCATGGCTGACAAATTATAGGCTGACCTATAATAGGGTTACAGCACTGGTAGACGACGGAAGAGGGACTTACATCATCTACCTGAACTTGTACAAAACACTTGGTGCTCAATATCCTTGTCTCTAAATTGTAGAGACATGGATTTGATGGATGGATCACTCGATGGATAAGGAACTGGATGGACAGTCACACTCAAAGAGTTTTGGTCAATGATTTGATGTCCAAGTGGAGAGCAGTCATGAGTGGTGTTCCTCAGGGATTGGTATTGGGAACACTGGGAAGGAATGCCATCCAGAGGGACCTGGACAGGCTTTAGATGTGGTCTGTGGAAACCTGATGAAGTTCAACAAGTCCAACAGGTCCTGCACCTGGGTCAGTGCAACACCCAGTGTCAATACAGGCTGGGTGGAAAATGGATTGAGAGCAGCCCTGAGGAGAAAGGCTTGAGGATGTTGGTTGATGAGAAACTCAACATGAACCATCAATGTGCACTTGCAGTCCAGAAAGCCAACTGTGTCCTGGGCTGCATCAAAGGAAGTGCAGCCAGCAGGGCAAGGGAGGGGATCCTGCCCTTCTGCTCTTGTGAGATCCCACCCCACTGCATCCAACTCTGAGGCTCCCAACCATGTAGGGATAGGACAAGGTGGAATGGCCTCAAACTGCTGGAGGGTACGTTTAGATTACACTATGAAGGTGGTGAGGCACAGGTTGCCCAGAGGAGGTGTGGATCTCTCGTCCCTGGAAGTGTTCAAGGCCAGGTTGGATGGGGCTTTGAGTAACCTAGTCTAGTTGAAGGTGTCCCTGTCCATGGTGGAGGTTGGAATAAGATTGTCTTTAAGGTCCCTTCCAACACAAGACATTCTATAATTGTATGAAACTACATTTCCTAGCAATAACACAACCCTTCCTAAACAAACACCTGATTAAAGAAAAGACAGTTCTCTGATTTCTGGAGCTCTATGTAAACCAGATCTCTTGGATGGGGAGAAAAGTGGATCTTCAGAGTATGGGAGTCTATAAATATGCACATACAAGGAATACCTCCAACACTGCCTCCTTCAGCAGACAGAACTCTTGAGTACAATTAGAACCAAAACCACCAACATGCTGCTTCAGATTAGGAAGATTAGGATACCACACAGACAAAAGTCACATCAGCTATGACTGTGAAAGGAAAACATACAATCTGGAAACAGGCAGGCAGCCACCAGGATTGCCAAAATACTGCTCTCATGTGTAGAGAAAGTCCTGTAAAACCAGAAATACCAATGCCTTTCTGAATTTTTTTTCAGGTACAGGTCAAGACAAGTTTCCCATAAAACCGTGAATTCACACAAAGATGGGAACAATCTCCACTGCAAAGAATAACAAGCTAATCCAGGCACAAATGTAGAGAAAATGAAACAGGACATGGAGAAAAACTCCTGCCCGCATTAAGCTCTGCCAGGATGCATACAAACCACCAGTTCCTTCCAACTGGTCTACCAGCAGTTTTGACTTGGCTTCTTAATTCCCAGCAGGGGAAAACAATCAATCAAACAAAAAATCCATCTCCCCAGTATGCAGAAACTACATTCAACACTTTTTTGTCAGGTTTATCTGAAAATATTGCCTGTGAAACATGCAGCCCCACGCAGAATACCTTCTGCCACTCATGTCCCCCCTTTAAAAGATCTTGCAAATACTTAAAGCAATTGCCTGCCTTCTGCTCGTGCCCTGACATAAGAATTTCTCGTTTGCTTCTAGAAATGACTTAAGGGTTTTCTATCCATTTTGGAGCAGTGTACTTTTAACATATTTTATTACTATGACTTTTAGTCAAGATGTGAAAACAGAACAGCTCACAGAACTATCATTTAAATCCACTGATACTACATGTTTCACACAGCTAATACAATCTTTTGACCTACCAATCCAAAAAACGTTTAAAAGCTTGAATGGCAAGACGCTGTCTGCTCAGGGCTGCTGATACAGAAAGTCCCTGTATAAATCACAATATCACAGAAGTCACGAAAACTGTGAATTTTAGTGTCAGCTGTGAAAATATTCCATCTGGTTTCTGTCTTGTAGAAAAATGTTTAAAATCTGTCTAAGTACAGGAAGTTTATTTTTGCTTCATCAGTGCAGCAGAAGTAAGCAGTGTAAGACTGGTGAATAGTGCCTCAGAGTTCTGATATTGCTCCAGGTGCTTGCGAGGTTTCCAAAACAACATTTTGGATTTCATTCAGACATCCAACTGCTCCACTACTCAATTTCACACCCTTAACCCAGACTGAGCAACTCACTGAGCGCATTTCTAATAGTTACACTTGAAAATATAACAAAAGCAATAATGCGCCCCATAACATCAATGGGTTAAAGCTGACTTTGACAGCATATTCTGGGCAGAGGGTTGGTGTTCTGAATGCATCTGCATCAACAAGCATTTGCTTCCCTGACATGTTAGATCCCTACTAGTAGTAAGGCACTAGTAAAGGCAGTCAATTCACCCAAATGCCTACTTGCAGATCCTGGAGTTCAGACAGCCAGTTTCAGATGGCTGGGGCCCTGGCTCTTTTTATGTAGCTCTTGACAGGGACTGATTTTACACTTTCACTTTATTTCTCTTTTTCATTCAGGTCATTCATCTATTTAATGGAAACTGTATAGAAAAATTATGATAAAAAATTACACAAGAGATATATTACTTTTTAAATCCCCGTCACTACCATTACCCCATCCCAGCCAATGTGACATTCAGCAAAGGGCCCAATATTCATTTTATTTATACTCTGTCACCTTCCTGAGATTCCTGACAACGGGGATCTCTATATAGTATTAGTCAGACCTAATATAAAAAGAGAGCAAGAAGCCAACATATGAAGGAAAAAGAAACAGTGGTGCAAGAGAAATTCAAGATTTACAAGGACAAGGCTTTTCAAAGGTGCCTAGAATAGAGTCAGTGCTATTTTCAAAGGAGCTGAAAAAAGGCCAGTGCACACCAGGATCTGGCACGCTTACCCCCTTTTGTTTCCCCTCCACCAAAAGTCTCCCTTAGTCTACCACCTCAGCAAAGGTTTTAAGCATGTGGTCAGGAGGAGGGGTCATGTCATAGCTCAGGGGAGTGGGGTTTGGATCAAAGAGCTTGATAGCACCTTTTAGGGCAAACACCTGTGAGGGGACTGGCTGGGTTCAAAAGGAACTTCTGAGTAATTTGATAATTTAACGAAAAAATGAATGACATAGGAAAGCCTTGGCGGTCCTAGGTTCCTGCATGACAGCAAGACCTTTAAAACAAAGTATAAACTCCCTCACCTTCAATATGTAATGCCTTCCACAGGAAAAGCTCACTGTCACACACATTTTAATCCATGGGTGGAGGTACTGCTCCTTCAGCTTCTTACAGTAGGTAACCCCTGTTTCCAATCCTCCATTATTTGGCTGTCTTTTCCCACACCTCCACCCATGCTAGCAGGTTCTTTGTTCTCCAGGGGATTGCTTTTGTAGAGGGCAAAGAGTGACTGGAAGAGGCAGGAGGCATCTACCACAGTTGCTTTTCCTTCCCAGGTGATTTCCAGTTTTTTATTTTCCTACTGCACATTGTGTGCAGGGGGAACAACGGTAAAGAGGCCTTTAAAAGATAGTAGGGAACTGCTGTGGTGGTTTCAAGATGGAGCATGCAATTGCTATTTTTGATTGTGTTAACCCAGGCGTAATTATGTAATTATCCACAAAAATTTAGTCAGAGTTTTGCATATCTAAATCATTAACTTTAACAATTGACAGACTGCTTTGATTAGTATTTTCACAGACTAGCATAGCATACATTTGTCAGCTTTCCTATGATTAGTTGTAATTTGGAATTTGTTTATGCAAAATGTTTTTATTGCTCGTTTGTGGGGGGAGGGAAAAAAAGGAGGGCAGAAAAAACATGTTTATCCTGTCAGGAGGTCCTCCAGAACTTACTAGGGATGCTGCAAATGTATTTTTGCTGTGCTTTAATGTCATTTATTTGGTGAACTGATACAGCAAACATTGGCTTATATTTGTTAAGGAGAACAAGAAGTCTGGGTGAGCACCTTTTGCCATACAAAATATTTTAATAGAAGTTTAAGTAAATGAATTTAGAAGCACCTAGCACTTTATGCAATGCCATATTTTAAGTCTATTGCTTTCCAAAAACAATACTGGTGCATCACGCAATCAGTGTGAACGCTTTAAAATGCTGCTTGTGTCAAATACTATAATGCCAGCTCAGCCTTTTCATTCAGCATTGTAATCGATATCATAATTTAAGATGCAGTTTGTTAAGCTAAGCAATAATTAATGATTCCATCCTGCACCTGCTGGCGGATCAGTTTCTGCGTTAAGTTCTCCAAAAAAGAAATCTGAAAGCCACACAGTTTATCCTTCACAAAGCAAACCCCACTGTAGCAGAATTGTGTTGACATGAGGAGCTTCAATGCCTTTGAAGTACTGTGGTGTGGAGTCTGGTGATTCATGAGTTACCCAACAGAGGGGAAGTGCCAGAAAAGTTTTCACTTTCTTACTCTGATTCCCCAGGAAAGGACACATGTGACAAAATGCATCTTAAAATAATGCATATGTTACCTCCAGACATTTTGACTGGATTAGTGCCACCATTTTTCAGTGGCTGGTGGGCACAGCTTTTTCTCTGGCCGGCAGGGAGTTCAGGTAAAATCACAATGCTTGCCTTGCACCACCATTAGGACTTCCACATCCTGAAGCACTAAGAGTCTTTGTGTTATCCTCTTTCATACAAATAATTTTAAAAACTGAGAAAACTCACAGCTTTTTGTGAAAATTCTCCTATCCAGCAGCCTCCCCCTGACTAGTTAATCAACATTCACATGATTTCTCAGAGAGGCAAGGGAAGCATATTTTGACTTCATAACCAATGACAGATTATGATTTACAACTTCATCTGCCCCATGATAGCTGCAGTTTGGTAATTACAGTTAAAACTCACACTTTCCACACAAACCTCAGAGATCACTGTGATGGACACAGCACAAATCCCAGCTTTGCAGATCCCACATATGTCTAATAACCTCACCCAGTCAGACTCCAGTTTTCTTCATCAGAAGGGAGGTTTGCTTCAGAGATGCATGAACAATTAATGTGAAAGACACATCAGATGGATAACTTGTTTTTATTATTCCTTAATAATTTCATATATAGATATATAGATAGAGATATATAAAAATAGCATGCTCTCATTAGTAGATTATCTAAGCCTCATCATTCAACATTCTCTGCTCAGGTACCTGATGCCCGATTTTAAAATCTCACTTCCTAGGTACAACTGACTGCTGGCATATTCACTGCATCAGCTCTCAAAAGGCTGTCTCGCTGTTTGGAATTCATGGGGAGCAGCCCCGTCTGTCTTTGTAGGAATTTTGGCTGTACGACTGAGTACATGAAAATCAGGGAAGCCAGAAGAAAAGAATGATCTGTTACCTGAGTTTCTTTCACCATTTGAAATCCATTGAAAGAGAGGCATCTTTGTAGCACAAGCTGTTGGCAACTCCTCTCTCCAGAGCATATCATCAGTCCCAAGCTTGCAGTCTTTTATTCTTTTAATTTTAATTGGTTGCTCCTGCCTAGAAACCAGTTGGGAATTGAATTGCCCGTGTGTTCCCCATGCTCCAGAGCAATTGCCTGTATATTCCATGTGCCTCCAAGCAGTTGCCAGCCTGCTCCTCATTCTTCCTAGTAAATGCCAGTAATCTGTGCACTGGTGTGTAAAACTTACAGTACTTGATTGTGTCAGGAAGAAGAACAGCATGAATTGTGTTTTATGCTTCTATTTCCACTTTACCCTAGGATATGGACTCTGTCCTGGCCTTCAGCCTCTGCATCATGAGAACAGCTCATCAGTGGGCCAGGGAGGAGAAGCATCTTTAGAGTACCTAGATTTGCATGGTCTTATGGATGGCCCCAAGGAATGTCCCAAGATTCTTGTATCACCTATTTCTACACCTCACCTGTCCATCCTGCTAATGCTGATGTTAAGACAGCTTTGCACCACTGTCATCCTTACAGCAGGTTTAACATCTCGGAGAGGGTTTGCTGCTGCAGGGTCATTGTTTCCTCACAAAGCTGAACAGGTCTCAGGTTCTGCCTGGAAGGGAACACTACAGCCCTAGTGCCCAATCATTCCCCTTGAGCCAGGTAAAGGCAGGAGAAGGCTAGGCTAAGTGGCAGGGATGAACAGAAGCCATTAATTAAATAGCTCCTCTGTCCCTTTTAGAGCCACTGGTTTATGAACCCCATTTCAAGATGAGTGGTTCCTTCTGCATTAAGTAGGACATAACTGTGTAAGTTAGCACAAGAGAGATACAAGTATAGGAAGGATAGCAAATTTGACTCTTCTATAATCTGTTCTTGCTACCAGCACAACTTCCAAGCAAATGAAAGAATGATAGCAGTGACTCACTTCCTCCAAGATTATACTGAGAGTGAAGAAAATGCTACTCTCCAAATCACCAATCTGTGCAGAGCTCCTGTCAAAGCTCCCATTACCCATCACTCTGGATCTAGCCTCAAGGCCAGGCAAGCCATGCAGAATCAAAAGGATATTTCCAGTGTTTGATTATCAGGAGCTGCAGTTGTTCATAAAGTCTAAACTAAAATAAGACTGCATTAAGTACCTGTTCAGAGACTGACCACTATATAGGAATCTCTGTGCATCAGACACTTTTGCAGCCCAAATCAGAAAAGTTACTCAGAGCTCTTCAGTCTTTTTTCTGGGTATAGGGATACTTTTGTCTTCTCCTCACTTCTTTACATCTGTCTCTTCATGCAACATTTTCCTGTGACTACTCCAACAGCTTTTCCATTCAGTGGACAAGGCAAGAGCTACAGATGTCATCCATCTGAACCTCTGCAAGGTCTTTGACAGGTCACCACAACATCCTCATCTCTAAACTGGAGAGATACAGATTTGATGGGTGTACTACTCCATGGGTAAGGAATTAGCTGAATGGTCACACTCAAAGAGTTGCAGTAAATGACTTGGTGTCTGGATGAAGACTGGTGCCAAGTGGTGTCCCACAGGGATCTGTACTGGGACCAGTACTATTTAATACCTTCACCAAAGACACAGAAAAAGGAACTGAGTACACCCTCAGCAAATTTGCATGTGATGCCAAGCTATGTGGTGCAGCTGAAACACCTGAGAGATGGGATGCCATCCAGAGGGACCTGGACAAGCTCAAGAAATGGGCCCATAGGAATCTCATACCATTTAACAAGACCTGGTGTAAGAACCTGCACGTGACTTCAAGTGATGCCAAACACAAATACAGACTGGACAGAGAATGGGTTGAGAGCAGCCCTGAGAAGAAAGACTTGGGAGTGTTGGTTGATGAGAATCTTAAAACGTGAATGAGTTCTGGCAGCCCAGGAAGACAGCCATATCCTGGGCTGCCTCAAAAGGAGCCTGGCTAGCAGGTCAAGGGGGGAGATTCTCCCCATCCACTCTCTCCACCTGCAGCACTGCATCCAGCTGAGTACAGGAAAGACATGGCCCTGATGTTGCGAGCCCAGAGCAGAGCTATCAAAATGATCAGAGGGCTGGAGCACCTCCCCTATGAATACATGCAGGGGCTTAGGGTTGTTCAGCCTGGAAAAGGCTCTGGGGAGACCTTATAGCAGCCTTAGAGTGCATGAAAGGGTCTTCTATAAGAAAGATGGGGACAGACTTTTTAATACAGTCTGTCGTGATAGGAACAAGGGGAATGGCTTTAAACCAAAAAAGGGTAGATTTAGACTAGATATATGAGAAAAAATTTTTTACTTTGAGGGTGGTGAAACACTGGAACAGGTTGCCCAGGAAGCTGTAGATCCCTCATCCATGGAAATATTCAAGGTCAGGTTAGACAGGGCTCTGAGCAATATAGTTGAAGATGTCCCTGCTTATTATAGGGGGGTTGATCTATATGGCCTTCAAAGGTCCCTTCCAACCCAAACCATTCTATGATTCACTTTTCTCACCTCTAATTCAGTTGTCTCTTGACCTATCCTAGGTCCATGACATTAGCCTCCCCCTAATGCAACCATTTTTTGTCCTGATGATAAGCCAGCCACACAATGTCCTGCCTTATTCAGTTTAGGAACTGCCTATTACAAATCCTCTTCCACCCTTCTGACACTCAGAGCTTTCCTACTTCAGTGTACTCGGAAGGCCTCAGAAGCAGCAGTTCTCTGCAGAGTTCTTTTCCCTGAAATGTGAGCTCCATAACATTGTTGGTCGTATTTTCCTTTATCAAGCAGCTCTAAAGGGGAATCTATATTTAAACAAAAGTACTGTCATAAGAGATATCCTACTCAGACAGTAAATCTCAACTCTTAATGTAATCTGAAGCTTCTAGAGACATTCATTAACTGTTATTTCCAGTACAAGTGCAAATGCTTTCCCTTGAAACAGTTTGGCTGTGGGCTTGGTTTAGGTTCAATAGTGTATAAAGATGGTAATTCTTCACTCTGTATTGAATTACACAGTAGTCCCTTGAATAGGCTGGCATGGGTTGTGTGAATTACCACTAGTTCACCTCCCAGACTCCTTCCTTTGACAGAGTGGGGAGCTATTTCACCCTGTTTTGCAGAGCTTGCTACCTCTCTGCTTTCATCAGGATGAGGCTCCTTTCATTTCCTGCTGCTTCATCCCCCTTTGCTCACAGAAGAGCATCTGGCATTTCTCTAGGTCTGCTGCTGTAATGTTCCTGCTGCTCCTCCCTGTGACATGAGTACAAGGCTTGCTGAGAGGAAGAGATGGTACAAAAACAGACTTACTTTCTTTCACCCATCTGCTTACCCAAGTAAAGACTAAGACTGATTTTTCTGTTAGGCCTTATTTCAGAGTGACTAGGACAGCCCCCACAATAAATTAAAAGCTTCCTCTTCATTTTTTGTGGTGTAGTGCACACTCAACTAATTCAAATTTAGCATCTTTTTTTAGCCACCCTTTTTAAAGGAAAACAACTTCTTTATCAGCTTCTTACTCCAATTTATTCCTTCCTGACTCCCAAATTCCTGTTCAAGTATACCACAGTACATCTCAAAATGTAAAGCAAGGCACCTTCACAAGAGGTCTTGAGGAGGACCAGTGTGGTACAAAACATCATTCTGGCAGTAACATTGTTCAGTAGCCATCCAACTACTTTCCATCAGTGGGAGTGCTCAGATGTATCTCAAGGAGAATCTGACCTCTGAGAGAGACATATTGCTCATTTCTGTGTGAAACATACACTGCATCCTATGAGCAAAGAAGACAGACTAACCTTTGAAACACCACCATTTCATACCTGGAGCTTCCAAACAGTGAGGAAGTTAACTTGGCATTGCCAGCCAGGCTGCCCTTAAATGAAGGAACACAGGACTTGGAACCCTTCCTCCTAAGAGCCACAGCTGAATCTCCCAGTTTCTAACATACTGACAGAATTCTCTGCTCTTTTCTCTTTCAGACATTTAAAAGCAAGTGTGTTTTCTCTTCCATGAAATTTGGGAAAGGAGGGATATGTCTCTTCTTGCCAGCAGAAAAAGCAAGGGCTGTCAAGACACCTAAATCTGATCATCTTCAGTGCACTAGCAGGGCAGGGTTTTGTTGGGTGGCTGCAGTAACACTGTACAAAAACCACGTCAAAAGGAGCCATTTAAACCCATGTAAATCATGTTCACTGACGTATAACCACATCCATCACTCCTAAACGATATGCCAATCCAAAAAGTGGGGCACAGGATCCTTCCATTGTGCTCAAAATGAATACTAACTTACCCTCCTTGCATCTTCAGGGAGTTCTGTGCCTCTCTGTTTAACACAGGTCACGGAACGTGACTCCTCAGTATGAAGCAGAGCCCAGCCCAGGACGGCGGCAGCAGCGTTTGCAGTGTTGTTCAAATGCTCCTCACTTGACAGTGCCCTTCATTTATAGTTAACGAGGATGTGACAGCCTATTCTCCTGGCGTACCAACCAAGCACACGCAAAACTCTGCATGTGCCTCGCGCTGCAATCCTATTTTTATCAGAATAGACATGTGCACTGAGGCTTTAACCAACAGCTGAGACAGGGTTTTAGCGTGAGATTTTCAAACCTGTCTCAGGTATTTAGAAGCACAAATTGCACTGAAAGACTAATTGAACTGTGCTTCTAAATCCCTCAGGTGCTACTGAAAATCTCTCCCTTAATAACTTGGAATCTCCTAAAGAGTAAACCTCATCGAACTTAGATGGGTATGCAGATCCCAGGGTTAAGATTTGAAAAACGCTCTGTACTGGCTTAACTCCCATTGACTTCAGTGGGAACAGAATTAAGTTGACATTGAGCCTTTTTGAAAATTCCCCTCCAGGTGTGTTTTCTCCCTTTGAATTTGAATAATCTGTTAACTGCTGAGATTGCTTTTTGATGTATCAGTATGAAGAATTTTACAGGAGGTTTTTACCTGAATTTTTGGTGAAATTAGACTCAAAAAACTGCAGTGTTCTTGAAAAAACTTTATCTGCTAAACCTACAGAAGGAACTATGTTTATTTTCTGTATGTGTTTTGCTTCTATTATTATTATTAGTCCTTCAGCAGCAACACAGGAACTGAAACCACAGACTTTATTGTGGGAGGTGCTGTGCGTGGTCTGTTAAAATATTTGTACGATACACAGGCAAGCTGTCTAACTTAATACTAATAGTCAGACTCCAGAGAAACCAAAGAATCATAATGAATATCCCCAGCAGGTGTAATTATACAGCAGCATTTCAGTTACTATTTCACCTCCTTGCAGACATTATCAGGAGATGGGAATTTCCTTCAACTCCCCTGAATGTTTTAGTTTACCTTTTAAATTAGCCCTACTTACAAGAATGACTAAAGGGTTGGTTTTTTTAATGTTGGTGGGTCCCTCACTACCGTCTCATGGGCTGCACTCTACTCTCTGAGATTCACAAAACACAAACTTTTAGGGGTACAAACTGTATTCCCTTTCAATTTGAATAACACATTAGGGCACAAACTTTGCTTCTGTGATGCAGGTTTTAACAACACAAGAAAAAGGAAAAAGACAGTAAGGAGCCCTCTATTTTGCAACAGCATCACTGAGAATAGACTCTCCATGGCCCAGATTCCTCATGAGAAAAAACTGCTGTGCTAACACCGCTTGCAAACAGCACGATAACCACTCCTTTGTTTGTTCCCACCAAAGATACAACAGCAGAATCCTGTAAGAGAAGTCATCTGATATGTCAGCTCATTAAATTAGTCAGAATGGGTGAATGGGGAAGAGGAATATACCATTGTAAATGTATGTTAATTAACAAATGGTATAAGAGAGGCATTTAAATGTATGAAAATGAATATTAATGAGATGAAAACACCTAATTATTGTGCATCTAATGGTATTATCCAGAGCATCCAACAGAAAATGCCTACTTGTCATGCATCTAAGGCAACAATGCAAACCTTCAGACACAAAGATTCAGTGTACATATAGATCATATAATGACTTTAATTACAGACCTGACAAAATATCTGCACTGAAACTTGAATTTGGAAGGATTTTTATTTATTTTTTTAAAAAGTTAGATTTCACCAAATTCTTAAATCATTGTTGCATTTCAGAAATACATGTTTCTTTGTAGTGCTTCTGAAACATTATTCTGAAGTGCTTCAATGTCTCTCCCTGCACATCTCCATTTTGCAAGAATATAATTAGGAATGGTGGGCTGTAAACTGGCCTGCAATGAACTTCTGAGGACTTCTTCATGAAATTGCATGAAGTCAAAAGCTGTCTGGATGAAAGTCTTCCCTTTGCAGACAGCTACCTGGAGAAATCCTGAGAATCCTGAGTTAAAAATAGTGTGAATTCCTGGAATTAAAGACTGCTTCATAATAAATATGCATTAGGAAATGGAAATAAAATTATACAGGCCACTTGAATTCTATTATTTCCTAATTACTCAGTGGTTGGCTTTACAACCCTTATGTTCTTTTAATGTAAGTTTTTCAAGGTGATATTTTTTGGGGTTTGGGTTTTTAGAGTAATTGCAGATAGGAAGCAAATTTCTTGATCCCAGGTGAGACAGAAGGAATTTTTCTTTATAGGCAAAATTCTAAAGTGGCACAGCTATGCACATATTCCCTGTCCACGTTTCTAGGGTGTATGCCAGGAACGCTTACAGAGAAGGGGATATTTTAATGACTACTCTCTGCATGGTATTTGCAGTCCCAAGAAGACTAATATCATTCACACATACAATCAATGAAATCTTAATCCTACCATCAAAACAATTAGTGAAAATAGAGCACATTAACTTAGTGCTTGAGCCAGAATTGATTCCCAGAAGACAGCATTCTCCTCTCTCAAAACTGAGTTATTAATACATATATAAGCACCAATGTGACAAGCACTTCGGATATACCTTGACATATATATTTACTGTTACTCAAAATTACTTACAAAGCATCATATTTTATAAAATATTATATCTTCTAATATTTATCTTTTATAAAATATTATACACTTCTAATTTTCTTACAAGACTGTCTTTTCATACAGTTCTTACAGAACTGTAAGAAAAATGTCCATGAAACAGAGATACACAATTCTGGTGGATTCATCTTATTCACTAAGCTTTTTATCCTTTCAGAGAAAGAAATTAAGTTAGTACATATTACTTACTTTTAATAAATCCATGCTGCCATCTATTTACCACCCATACTGCTGTAGTTGCTTCCAAACTGATTGCTTTACTAATAACTCCAAAAATGTGCTTGGTACTGAATTAAAATTAAATGCACTGATTTGAAATCATCAGATTGTCTCCTGTTCCCATTGGCAGGTAACTGCCGTTCACCTCAACAAACTGAAAAATTCAAGTAACAGCATCCGTGTATTTTACATTACTGCATGTGTTAAGTTCCTCAGAGGGATTTCCCAGCCTCATACATAGAAACCATCAAAGCACTTTTGCTACCACAATTAGCAGTGGGCAGAACAAATCTGTCAGCAGTATTTAGTACTGCCTGGAATAACATTGAATTTCTAACAGAAAAAAATGTTTCCCAGCAGTTACAGTTTAACAGCGGGTTGAGTTAACAGCCCTTGAGTTACAGTTTCTACAGGGAGGAGAGCCACGTTGTAGTGTCAGGGTTAAACTATACAGAGGAGTTGTATCAGCACCTGGTATGTGGCACTGACTCCATTTCTTGCCCATACTCTCTAGCTATGCAGATGACTTCAGTAAAAGGCACCAGTGTGCTTCAGGTAAGCCAGCTCAAGTTAAAAATATTAATAGTAGTGGATTTGGTTGCAAATAATAATTGTTATTTTTCTCTCATGTCCGTTTCAATCTATAGCAATAAATTGTATCAATACAGACTGGTGCATTTCCTACAGGGGACTTTTTTGCAAGCAACTAGAATAACTGTACAGTGAGGGCAAGGCCTTTTGAAACCAAGACCAAATCCTTGCATTTCCTGGAAAGTAAAACTGTACACTGTATGGAACAGGGACAGATGCCTTCAAAATTACAAGCAACAACACCAGCTCTGTCAAATCTAAAATTTTAGGTCCAGGAAAATTATCCACTTCAGGGACAGGAAGCAGTCCTTCATGGTGGTTAGCACCACCTGAATGGACCTGAATGGAAGCCAGTCACAAGCTGTGGTAACACACATTTTACAGAAGACACTTGGTCCTTCATTCCCCCACAGAGAGAAAAAAACATGAATCATATCCTCTGTAGAAAAATATGATGTAAATTCATTCTGAAAGAAAACAGAACTATATCTGTAAATGTCCAATTCACATGAAAAAAAAAGAAAATGATCTTTTTCAAAGGGTTTACACAGTCTATATTAAACTACTGAGCAGAAGAGCTGAAGATATTGATAGCCAGTAATGCAGATGAGATTGCTGTTAATTGTTAACATCTCCTGGGCTACGCTTCCTGTGTCCCTGCACAGATGATGAATAAAATTATTTACCTATTCAAGTAATGAGAGCTATGCATTTTGATATCCACATACACAGTAACTCAGACCTCCTCGGAGACCCCTACCTGTAATTATGAACAGATGTAGGATCTTGTTCCTGAATTGATAAAAACAAATTTCAGCCCTCCAATGACATATGGCTTAGTGGCACAGTAATGGGAAGAATACCTCTGCTGAAGAATTCCCCTTTGGGCACTGGATCTAATCATCTCCCCTCTGGCTCAAGAACCCTACTACTTTAGATCCAGTGCTTTTCCATCACTGTTTTGGGACACTCACTTAAAGACAGGTGACACAGCAAGTGCATAGCAAGAAAGTGATAAGCAGTGTTTATATAGTTTCACCTCTGATAAAGAAAACCACATATCCCTACCCTGCAAAACCACAGTAATTCTCTAACACTTCTCCATGATGGAGTAATTTAAAATTAGGTATACACCACATTATGTGCTTTCAGCAACAATTCTCACAGCCCAGCATATGGAGCTGGGGGACACTCTTCAAATTATTTCATGGGGGCAACTCAAGATGACATTCAGCATAACATACTCTATTCTCCAAATGTCACACGACTGCAGGAGAACATGCCCACCACAAAGGTTTCATAAACTGAAAGTAGCTGCATTTCTTACTTTGCATCAGCTGGCTGAAATAACCCAAGGGGAACAGGTATGTGCCCGTTCTCTTGTTCTCACATGCAGGTATTAATAGGTATGTATTGGCCCAGCAGAGGAGAGAATGCTCTTAAGGGAATTTGCCATCTATACATGCTGCAGGCTGACCCTTCCCCAGTCAGATGCATCACCTGGACTACCCCATGTGTGATAGCCCCACTGGATACTCCAACAATAGTAAGACACCGAGGGCCTATGGCTGGCCCAACCATTCACAGCACTAGGCCTGGAGACGTTCAAATAAGTTGCTGTGCTCATTTTCACCAAGTGACAAGTAAAGCTGCCTTCCTTCATGTTCCTTTCCTGACCACTAAATGTCCCTCACTTGATTTACCCTCATCCAGCAAAGCTTGTAATTCCCATTGGCTCCTGGCACAGGTGACTGAAAATATGCCTTGGGAAAACCCAGAAGAGCTGCAGCTCCTCTCGTCTGTAGAATAGAGACAGAAATTTGTATTTACTGAGGTCACCTCAGTACGAAAAAGTTGCACCGGTTTCATTTAAACCTGACTGAAACAATTCAAGTTAAACTGATGTGAATGCCTTCATGCATCTTTATTTAAAGATGTTAAATGGGACTTTACTTGATTTCAAACCTAATCCAAATCTAAAAGAAGTGACCAGATGAAATAAGACTGTCCATGCCACATTTTCCATTGGTTTAACTAAGCAGGCTTACCAGTAATCTTCGTGCAACTCCCTCATGTATACATGGTCTGAAAATACATTCACTCTCCAGCATTACCGTGCTTCATGCCAAGAGAATTTGCAGCTGGAAGGGGCTCAGGGGAACCTCAGTGCCTAGAAATAAAAGGACTGTGGAGGAGAATCATAGCTGCTGCGCTCACCAGCCCTCCATGGACATCGCCTAAATTACCGTAATTAATATGGGGGAATATTTCTGTGCTCCTCAGTAGTTTATAAATGTTACAAAAAAAGGAATGTTTTATATGTCCCCTGATGGGTTTTAAATGTTAATAAATGATGTGCAAGGAGCTATTTTACATCTCTCTATTTAACAGTGAGCTGACAGCTGCAATTATAGGCCAGTCTCTGACCCCCCAGCAATCAGGAACCTGAGGAGTAAATGGAGTAACTTTCTTCCAGAATAACACAGTGCATTGGGATGCTGACTCAGCATTTAAACATCCAGACACAGAACCAAGGTGAAACATTTCTGACACCCCAGATGTCCCTTTGGCTGCAGTATGCACTGGCCAGTCACTGGTACCTGCTTACTTTGTCACCATAGACCCAGTGCCACTCTTCCTGTGGCAGCAAGAGCTTGTCCTCTTACAGGTACAGGAGAGAGAATAGAGCAACCAGTCAACTTGCTATATCACTCATCTGCTGTGGACTAGAAAAAGAGCAGGAAGGCTTGGCACATCCAGGACAGCAGAGGTAGACAAGGGTATTGCATGTGCCACTGCATACTCTTTCACTCTCTTTTTGGCCAAAAACCTGTTACTACTGAAACACTCCAGCATTCTCTTTGATATGAGGTTTCTGTGCCTGCACACCTACCTGCAGCAGCATGAGGAGTCTAGGAGCATCCCTATCATTTCAAAAGGTAGCAAAGCAATCGCTCAGTAATGTGTGCCCCAACAGAAAGCCCCACTAGTTTTCAGTAAGCCCTAGTTACTACCCTTCCCTCAGCAGAAGAGATCCTCTATGAAGTTAAAGGCAGCTTGACACAGTATTTCAGCTATGTATGTTTCAGGTTAAAACCTTTGTTGCAAAGTAACAGCAGAGGAAGAAGAATCTTTGGTTTTGCCAAGGCCCTGAATCTGCTCACAACGCTATTCCTACACGCCTGTGTATTTTCACCTTCTTCTTTGTCTTACCCAAAAATAACCTTTGGTCTTGATCCTCAAACTGGCTGTGTTCACTGTTGTTAGTGTGCACATTCATTATCCCTGTTAACCACTGAGGTACTGCCTAAGGCAGCACACAGCTGTTTTGAGGCACTTTAGTCCACGCTGTATGCGCTGCTTCACTGCATAGGAACTGCACCCCACTGACAACAAAAGGCAACTCTGACACTGAATGAAACCAAGCAGAACTGTGAGTAGCATCTTGCATTTCCACTACATCATCACAAAGGTTGAGGAATGGGTTTTACAATTCTTTTAAAATACAACAATGTAGTATTTTTGCCACTGACAACCTCTTGCTTTCTTTTATTTTAGAAGGGCAGAAGCCGAAAGTGCAATATATTTATTAGAGAAACTAATGTTTATTATTTCCCACTTTTTTTTTTTTTCTACATGAGGGGTTGTAACTAATTTCTTTTCTCCTCCACTTTGTAGTGTTGGATTGGAATAGGGTTTGCTCAGCTATCAGAATTATAGTTTTCTTTCAGTTAGGTCCACGAGTGCACCTCTGCAAAATTAGAAGAAATTTTGGGTGGAAAGAGCAAAGGTTTTTTTCAGATTTGGACTGAATTAGGTTAACATTTTTAGGGCATTTATGCTGTATCCAATTACAGACAAACACCATTTAACATCCTTCATCTATATATTCCTTCTGTTTTGCACAAAGGTTTCTCAGCTGTGTCTTAGGCATGAGGGTCTTGTTAAAGTCAGGGTCTTTAGTACAGAACTTCTTGGACTAAGTCATAGCTGTTGTTCAGTTCCTGTCTGTGTTTGGTTATGCATTTCTTCTGGCTTGCATTAACTCATACATAAATGATTATGACCATTCTTTCATTCTTTAGAACTTTACTGTTATTGATTCCGGACGGGTTTCCAGAGCTTTGGAACAAAGAGGACCACATGTTACTACTGAATTTGTCTTAGGCATCATGTTCATCTCACTCAAGATGGCATATGTCAAGCACATTTCTATTAAGTCAAATAACACTGCTTTCGCTACTACAGACATTATTTACAATGAAGCATGACAGTAGATTATTATATTTGTCTGTCTAGATATTATAATTGCCTGGTAATTAAATTTAGGTAATAAAATGGGTAGAAGCAGCACCACCATATGGCTAGTCATGTCTCCATGGAACAACGGCTATAGGTACTGAAACTTAGCTTGAGAGTGAACAGCCACAAGTGTGTGATAAAATCTTCCAGTGTCTAGAGACAACAGAAGTCATGCAGAGCCAGGTACTGAAAGCTGTGGCACCAGGAGGGACACATGCCTGACCCTTGTGCCCTTCAAAGCCAAATCCCACACATGCTGGAGGTAATCCCCTCACAGGACCCCTCACTCAGCCCAATCTCTGAGAAGCAGCACATACAGCCCCTGCTACTTTCATACCTCTAACTCAAGGTGGGGGAAAACAATACTGTGCACACCTCCTTGAAGGATTTCCAATCCCTGCAGCAGGAGATGAGGTAATACAGTAAGGAAGGCCAACAGCAGTTCAACAGAGAAGGCTGGATGTTCTTAGCCCTGAATATTGTGCAGCCCCAAGAAACTAGCTGCTGTTCTGCTGTCAGCTACAGCCAATAGTCAAGACCGAAGAACAGGGATTACACATCCTGTCTCAGTTGCAACTTATTTTTTATGCTACAGCACTTCAGTGACATTCACAGGGTATGTCCTGAAAGTGTCTCACTCCTGCGCAATCAAATTAAAGTAATTCAGCAATGGCTTGTTTGCTAAAATATAAACATGGCACATGTATTTGAAAGAGTGGGATTTTTCCATAGGAAAAAGTTATTTGCCATGAACTTGACTGATTTCACAAGTTCTCTGTTTATTAATAAAACACAGTTCTTTCACATTTACAAAATACAGTAAATAATACTTACCATCTTACAGGCTGCTGTGAGGCATAATCCACTAATTCTTCTGAAGTACCCAGAGATCCTCCAAAAAATACAATCTGAAAATAAATTGCCATTAGTACATGTGAGGGATTTATTATATTCATCTCCATTCTCCATTACACTTGCAGAGATGACTGATTACAAATGACTGATTCTGTGCACAAGAGCAAAAGCTCACAACATTTTGGTAAACCTCAGTGGTACCAGGAATCACATTACTCTTACCAGTATTCCTGCTTTTATATTCTTTTCTCTAAAACAATACCTAAGAATTTCATTCAAAAATAGAAGGAAAGTAAATTTGTGCACTTGTCAAACCCACAAAAATGATATAACTCCGTAATATGAAAGATGTAACAAGTGAATTTACACATTCACAAAGCAGTATCAGGCACTGCTAGACACATGCTGAAGGTGATATGAACTGTTGCTTGGACACAACTATTTCTTTTCACTGGATTGCAGGAGAATGCACAGCAACTAAGATCACTAGGCACATCACCTACATGCCTAACATTAGGAGGCATTTATAGTCCCAAATAATGCAACAGAAAATATAGATTTAAACCTACTTCAAACCAGCCAGAGTACCTTCAGACAACTTGAATGCCTCCATGGAAATATTTTCCAAATTTTGCTCACCCTTGAAAATGAGTACATTATAAATCAGGAGAGCTAAGCTGGATTTCCATGTCTGCCACAAGTCTTCAGTATGACCCCAAGTCAATACCAAATAAGGGATTCTCTGGCATCCCAACCACAGGTAGGGAGCTTGCACCACCTGGAAGCATCCAATCCAACCTGCAGCTTTGAAAAACTTCTTTCAATCCCTCTCTTGCCCCTGTAAAATGGGGGTCATGTTTCTGTCTCTCACATAATGTATAATTGAGGTGCTTAATACATACTAATCTCAGACCTTATGAATTAAAGGAGAACAAGCACAGCGATGACACCTCAACAGTGGCAACTACATATCTACATACTGTCCACAGAGACAGAGAAAAGCTGGCCCCAAATACACAGTCTGAAGTGCCAGTCTTTGTTGAACAGGCTTGTGAGCTTAAAAAAATGCCCCTCTGGGCCTCCAAGCTTAAAAAATGCTCCTCTGGGCCTTCATGTTTCTTGTCCTTCAGTACTTTCAACACATATATTCACTACAAGGAAATCAGGAGTGGAGAGGGGGCACTAATTAAGCCCTCCTGCTCCCCAGTTTTTGCGAGAAACTCTGCACAAAACAGGTTTCTAGACCAAGAATTGCATTGTTTTTTTTTTTTTTGCTTTACGCATTCCTAGACCTCACCTAGACTAGAAGTGGATGAGCCAAAGCAAACACACATGTGCACACACACACAGAGTGCTAGGTGCATTTTTCTGTGAGAGAGAGAGAGAGTTTGCTTTCCCAGTCTTTCTGCATCTGTAAGCAGGAAGGCTTAAAAATCTTGCAAAGAAAGTCTGCTCCCATGAGAATTCCTGCCTCACTCTCTGCAGATTAAAAGAAGCAATCTCTGCCTACTGTGCATGGGAATCCCAGTATTTTGGCATGGTTTTAACATCAGCACCATTAAAAACATTGATTTATTTTAATTGTCACCTTGTATCCTACACTGCCAAATGCAGTCAGAATGTCAATTCTTTATCAATGTGAGCTGTTGACATGGAAACAGATCTGCTGAAATGGAAGCAGTAAGAAAAGATGTGTTACTCCTCCAAGTTATACTTAGAAGTGGTAAATCTGTGTGTGCCAAAACAGATTTAAATACTCAATAAACTACACAGAAGAAATAAACTATTTGGGGGTGACAGTCATTTTAGTTGTTTACATCACAGACTGCATTTAGAAAATCTCCAGTGTTACTATGGTAACAGCTTTTCCTTAAATGTAGTTGTGGACGCACTTAAAGTATGATCTAAATTAGCTGAAGATGGAGGAACAAAACTGGGCAGCAACTGCTGAAAGAGTGACTGGCTGCTTCCTATCAGCCTGTCCTATCTGCTGCAGGCACCGGCAAGGGTAGAGCCAGCGTGCTACGGAGCACAGGCACCTCGGCTCATCCCCATCCGTGCTCTCAGAGAGGACCTGAAGTAGCTGACAGACTGCACCAGGTAGGTTTTAGAGATAACAAAGAAAAACAGAGCTGCTTATCATCCCCATGCAGCTTGTAGTACATCCTAGAACTGCTTGTTCTCTCCCTCCAGTCACCAGATAGGTGATGGGAAGAGGAAGCAAGCAAATAAAGGAGCCTCTAAGAGGGGCTGGAGGCCTCTTTGCATGTTTGGCATAGATTGTGGCTTTCCTCTTTGGGATCTCTCCCAGGAAAGGGAACAGAGCTGCAGAAAGGCAAGAGTGTAGCACAAGCCTTCTGCCAAAATCTGTGACTTGGAACGGACATTGCCTCACAATTAACTTCACACAGCTAGGAAACTGTCCTAAAAGATGCAGTGCAGACCTTTGACCAGCACTACATTTCCACTAGAAAGATTAAATCTCTCTGCTGCTAAAGCTAGTTTCATAGTCATAGGGAACAAGGCCAGAGGGGCCACTGTGATCTGCTGTTCTTAATAGGGATTAAAGGAACCTCTGGTCTCCTGCACACCTGCCTCCAACCTGAAAGCGAACAACAGTGAGATGGAGATCACTCAGGAGAAAATTGAAGGAGAGGCTCCTCTGCCCTCTTGCCAGATGCCAGGGCAAGGGGCAACAGAAGGGAAAGACACATTTGAAAAAACTTCTCTGAACAGGATCATGGAGGCATTGGAGCCAGACACTGTTCAAAGCTCATGGATCCCAGCAATGCTGTGAGGCAGTACAGTTTTGAACTTGCCTAGAGCAACCCACCCCCGCTCCCACTTCAACTGTGGTATCAAGGCATGCAGACTTTTTTTTCTCTTCTTCCTTTTTCCACTTTTCACACTTCTGCATGATTATAAACCACCCAAAAGCTTGAATGCGAATTAACAATAGAAGGAAGGACACACATCATCAATTACACACCAGCCTGTGAAACATGGACATAGGATATGGCATAATATTCTAAAAATAGCAGGAGGGCCTGCCTTGTTTAGGTCAAATTTTATTTGAATTCCCATAATAAAGCAGCTGATACTAAACAATGAAGCACCACTGTTCAGCCTCAATGAGTGTTCCAGACAGATCTGGTATAACTTAATCCACACAGCAAAATGCAAAGCCAAGGAATGTAAGTTTATGTGAGCGTGAGACAAAATAGTGCTTCAAACTTCTACAGCATTTATCAACCCAAATTACTCTACATATATATACTAACTTAAATGCTTCCATCTGTATTGTTATCTTACTCCATCTGTATTGTTATCTTGTATTTTGGTGAGATTCATGAGGTGTTGGGTTAGATGCTGGGCCGCCAAATTGCTGATACAGCTCCATGCAGTCAGATGAGGAGACAGGTTGCTGGCTGTCATAGTTGTTCACAGAATTTTGCTTTTCTTAAATAGGGATGAGGGAACAGAACTGGGAAAGAAAAGAACCTGAACTGCATGTCTCTAGGTACAACTACTCTACGTCAGCTTTGGGTTTTGAGTGGGATAGCATAATATTTCTAGGTCATTGAGGCATGGATATTGGTGGCACACATACTCCTTAGAATGAGGGACATCCTCTGTCTGAATCTACTTGTAGGGAAAGTGGAACACACTGATGAAGGAGGCACAAAAGCATTTTGCGTACACTTTTCAAACAGGAAATAGCAATCTGCAAATGAGAAGAATGTTACAGAAAGAAAAAAAAAAAAAAACAAACCAAAATCCACAACTTCCTCCAGAAAAAATAATTTTTCTCACATGCATCCACAAAGCCTCCTACCTTCTTCTTCATCCTCTGGAGTGGATTATTGCTCCCAGAAATACATACTGCAGAAGGACGAACAAAAAAACTGCAGTGGAACTATTAGTGCACACTCATACTCTTTTGAAACAAGCCCAAGGGGCAACTTGGCTTCTAGTTAGAATACATAAGATCATCATATTCAAACCCTCATCTGAAAACAAATATTATGATCTTATGCTATACTAACAGCAATAGAAGCAGCAACCTTCTATCTGTGTCTCCATCTTCAACATTAGAAGCCAAAAGTACTGCTTTCTAATGTCCCTTATATATCTGAGGAGCAGATGATCTTGAAAGCTGCAGTATTTTGATCCTACATAAATTGGATGCTTTTGACAATGTCACCCAGAATTTTCATGTCAGTCCAAGGAAAACATAATCTCAAACAGAGAATAATTTTGATTTTCCTCCTGACTCAGCAGAGAAGAAGATAATTATAAATGGAAAACGAGTGTTCTTGAGGGTAAATGTACCTGCTGTAATCCAACTGCATTAAGGTTTGCCTGCTGCAATAAGGCATATGCTAACTTGGCTGGAGGAAATCTAACACTTGTCAGTTTCAGTAGTCACTGGTGATCCTTTCTATGTTTTAATTCAGTATTTTAGAGCATAAAAACCAGTGGATGGAGAGGAAGGGAGGAAGGGAGGATGGTTGGTTCATCTAGAAGGAAGCAGGTTCATCTAGAACCCACCTCCACATCAAATCCAAATGATTCCTCTTACTGACTGGTAATGTGATGCAGCTTATTTTCTAAGGTGCTCTTCAGCCTAGCCATGACTTCTACCTCTGGAACTGGAAGAATTCCTTATGTCAAGCAAGCACAGACAAGTTATCATTCAGCAGTGATAGCTCAGCACTGATTGAAAGGCTCATTCATCAGGGGAAGAATTGCAGGGTTTCTTTTTAAATTAACACAAAGAAAGAAGAAGATATTTGTCCAGACCTTCTTGCTTTTTCATTCCTCCAGCAGCTGCTAGTTTAAGAGAATGTTAAACGGTTGGCCTTTATGAAATGAATTGCTAATCACAGCTCTGTGCCTCACACACAGCAGACTAGTAACAGGATAAAAGCCTTTCACCTCAAAGGCTGTGGTTCAAATTCAGAATAATCCTTAACTTCATAAACACCATCACTATATGATGGGTGTTTGACTGTTATCATACAATGAATCAGGTGTTTTTCCTAGCAGAAGATTATTCATGCCACAGACAACATACTAATTATTGTCAGTAATTAGCAGCACTCTTGGCAGTGGCAGTAAAGAGACCTGTAGAAAATTGCCCATTTGTTCATCCCTTGGGGGTTGTAATCTCAAGGCAGGGGGTCAGGCCCTTCAGTCATTGTGGTGGTTCTTGTAGCTCTTTCCCACCCCGGGTACATTTTACGGATAAGCAGAGTTCAGCCTCCAGAGCTGCCAATCTACACTTTTATTACCGCTAAATTACTTTTGTTTCAAATGCTGGAGGCAACTTTGAATGCCGGCTCTAATTAGATTGTAATTGTTTGGAGATCTGAGCAATTGTGGCAGATTTGGGTGGAGACTTTGGTGGCTTTTAATATTTGTGCAAATAGGTTTCATAAGCACAAAACCTGCAGCTGCTTGTAACACCGGCATTTCCTTAGAAAATTTACACTACTAACCATCTAAGCCAGGCAGGAAAAATTTTGAATTTCAGTGTGCAGAGTGACCTGCAAACTTCCTGTCCAAGCAGCCAGCTTCACAGGCCAGGCAGTTTTCACGAGCCCAGGATGTTTTGGTACAAACAGAAGAAGACGAGTTTTATTAGGAACAAATATTTTTGTACAAACAGAACAAGGTACACTGACTTAGGCAAGAACCCATGGCAGAAAAGATATAGATATGAATATAGATTATATAGATATAAATATAGATATCACCATATTTTCAGAACTATAAAAAGCCACAATCTAAAAAGAAAACAAATTTCAAATATACATAGGAGTAAATCCCAGCATTTAGCACTAGAAGCCTTATCCTTCCCTTAGGAGAAAAAGAATCGTGAACAGTCCAGAAACTTCATGCCCTGTTGCTGAATACCATTATTGCTCTTCCTTCCTTGGGGAAACCATAGACCCCTCAACACTTTGACCCCCCCTCCAACATAACACAGTCCAGAGATCTGCAGGGAAATCCTAAGGATCTGAGAGTGAACATTTAAAGGCCAAGGAGCTTCTGCTAGGAGCCCCCGTGCTTCTATGTAATCTCCTGAGGTCTACCTGTCATAATGACAACATTACCTCTTCATACAGCTCCAGGGAGTGCTGTGCAAATATTGGATTATCTGGTTCAATGGCCAAACAAAAAACAATCATGGGCAGAAAAAATTTCAGTTGAATCTACCTGAAATAAAAGCTAGGGGGTGGTTTGGTTAAGGGAAAGAAAAATCAAATCAGCCAACTAACCAAAAAAAAAAAAAAATTACAACAAAGGAGGAAATGCTTGCCTTTAAAATAGTAAATACTCTACTGCCTATTTTTTATCTGAAAAGGAAAAAAAAAGCCCACAAAATAATTTTTTTTAAATATTCCTTCCTATCCTTTCCTTTGATTTGGAGGGAGATATTTTGTGATAAACTTCACCAAATTTCACGTCATAACAAAGCAGATCTTCCCTCCCTGAGAAAAAACCTACTACTTAGAACACTTTGCTGAGGTCTACCTATAGGAAGAACTGTACAGGCTGAACTGCAGAGATCCTGTAACCACATTTTTGTCTAAGAAGAATCAAGTTTTCAAGTAAGAAAACTCATCAGTTCCATCACTATGGAACAAAAATGTGATTGATGGATTTTTTTCCCATGAAGAGGACCAAATACCATTCTTTGAAGGACAGACAAGCAGCCTCGCATACCATAAGTAGTGACACCTTTGTTTAGTTCTCCTGTAAGCTCCAGCTGCACTACCTTTGTGAAATGAAAGGTACAGATGGATTCCACTGGTGGCAGCAAAATCCATGAGATACCACAGGCATGTTTCCACAAGTTTGTGTAGCTTGTTGCACGTGTGGCTGGCAGCAAGCACACTTGGAAACCACTCAGGGTCTCAGTTATCCTACAGCTCTGCGAGGACTGGCAGGGTTGGTAGCTGGCTCCTTCACTTCCACAGAATCAGCTAAATTGGATTCAAGAGCTTCTGTAGCCAAGGTATTTCTGACTTTACCAAATACCAAGAGATACCCTCTGCTACATACACCAAAATTAGAATTAAATTTGTTCAGGAGGACAAAAGAGAAAAACGTTCCTAAGTCCTTACACTTCGGCATTCAGCACATATAGCACTGGTACTGCCACCAGTAAAAATGAGCAATAACAGTCACTAGAGGAAACATACACATGAGTGGATATACACCAAAATTGATGCAAAATTTGCTCAGAATGACAGAAGTGGGAAAGATTCAGAAGTGTCCAGGTCAATCCCAAATCATACAGTCCCGTCCCCTAGACTTTATTAAGCTGCTGTTGAATATAGCAGGGTCAATGCAAACAAAGAGAAGAGCTATATGTATACAGAAAATAGTTGGAAACTTCTGTAAAGCAAACCTCCTTAAGGTGTATGATAAACAATATTCTCTAGGTGGCCACTAGAAGAAAAACAGAAGCATTTGAGAATGGAATACTCTTAGATGACAAGTTTATCTCAAATCCAAATGCAGAAACAGAGGAGCAGACTAGTGCAGCTTCCCCTCATGCCTGTTCCAGGCTCATGTAAAGGTCAGGGATTCATTGTCCTAGTTCAGTACACAGCTATTTGCTGGGATCAGGGAGCATGTTAAAGTGAATGGATGGGAGAAACCCCCATCAATCCCACTAACACACAGAAAGAGCCCAGGCAGGGGAAGAGCTGCCCAGTCCCATCGGAAATGGCACTACCACCTGCTGTAAAGGACTGGAACAGACCTTATGCTAGGACACAAGCAATCAGCAGCAGGTGTAATGTATGGCACCAGTGATTACAGGACCCACCTAGAGATATAAATCTGCACCAAAAGCACAGAACTGCCAAAGAGTATGTCCATTAATCTTGCTTTAATGGCTTACTGCACACATCAAGAGACATGCAAAGGCAGCTCCCTGTAAAGCCAATCCATGTCTAGAGCACATCTGGCAGTGCATCTAATATTGTAATTCTAAGGGTCAGATTGTGGGGACTCGGCCTTCAAGACATCATTAAAACCTGTACATACATTCATGCCTCACACAGGCTCATGGGACCTCACTGCCTCCTCAGCCATGTTCAGAGAGAGACCAGCAGTTGCAAGAGGAAGAACACCTGTTCCTCAGAAACTCTGCGTATTACAGCTGAAAGCAAGGTGCCTGGCTTATTCACCACCACTTCATTATTTTCATCTCTCTGACAGTCAGCTGTATCCGTTCACAGAAATGCACAATGGTTTTGTGCCACACAACTCTTCTTTCAGCAGAGTTAACTCTAGATTTACATCTGTTTAAAACGAATGTGGAAACAACCTTAGAGTCCAAACCTTTAAGGCTGAGCTTGAACAATTCACATTGCTACTTCCAGCAAACCTGCAGAAGCACACCATACCTAGCAAAAAGAATTTGTGTGCTCACAGGGAGAGGAAAAAATGAGTGCCTACATGAACACAGAGACAGATAGCAGTCATCTGATAATGCCAGCCTGAGAGCAGGGCTGGGAGCCAACAGGGAAACCCTGGTATCTCTGCTTTATTGTCCCAAACACATGCACGCGTTGCAATGGCTCTAGCACTTGAGGTCCAGGGGCCCTGCACAGCCCACGAGTGACACTGGTGTGTATCCTTTGTTCAGAGAGTGCATAGAGAAAAAGAACTCAACCTCTCAGCCAGAACTCGAGCAGATGCCAATGGGAGATAAGAAACAGCACTTGGCAGCCTCTTCTGCTGACCAGCAGCCATGCTGAACTCCTCAACTCCTCTCCTGTGCCATGCCAAGAGCTTCGACACAACCTGGGAAGTCACTGGTGTTGTTACTGGGAGCACTGGTGACCCACACATACATGGGCTTGGAGCCTGATCCAGTTGCTTCGATTCTTCCCTCAAATACCCCACGGCCACAAGCAGCGTCAGCAGCCAAACACCGACTGCAGCACGGCACAGGAACGCACACGGTGGGCCAGCGGCCGGGCTGGGGACACGACCGACCTGGCATTTACTTAAGGTAGGCTCCGGTGGTGTCCCGAGCCC
>VXAC01004349.1:415036-466452 GCA_013399225.1 Rhipidura dahli
GGGCCGCAGCGCCCCCTGGCGCCGCCCCTGGCGCTGCTGCCGCGGGACGGTGCGGGGAGGGAGGAGCGGGCTCGGTCTGGGCTTGAGCGATTTTAAACAGAAATCTCAGGGCGCCCTGGCTCCCCGCACGGAATGGTTTGGGTGGGAAGGCAACTTAATGGCCGTCTGTGCTCCAGTCCCCCGCTATGGGCCAAGGACACCTTTCACTAGAGCAAGGTGGTCAAAGCCCCATCCAACCTGGCCTCAAAGGCTTCCAGGGATGGGGCACCCACAGCTGCCCTGCGCAACCTGCGCCTCACCACCCCCAGAGTGAAGCATTTCTTACTTACCTCTAACCTAAACTTATCCTCTTTCAGTTTAAAACTGCTGCCCTTTGCCCTGTCACTGCAGGGCTTAGTAACAAGTCTTTCCCCATCCTTCTTAAAAGCCCTTTCATATATACTGAAAGGGGTCAAAAAAGATGTCCCTTGGCCTTATTGAACTCTACCCCTGCAGCCTGTCCAGATCCTACCCTTCCNCCGGGATCCCCATGCTGCCCTCCGGGGAGCCGCGGGCAGCCGAGGCGTCCCTCGCCTCTGCGGGAATGACGCCAGCGCTCGCACGCGGCAGCGCCAGGGCTACGTGCGCCAATTACCGCCACAAAGGAGCTTTTAGCGCTCCATCATTAACCCGGGGGCGGCGGGCGGCTCTCCCGCACCTCCGCTCCCTCACGTCAGGGGACAACATGGCCGCCGGGCTCCCCGCGGCGGGAGGCGGGCAGGGGGNACTTAATGGCCGTCTGTGCTCCAGTCCCCCGCTATGGGCCAAGGACACCTTTCACTAGAGCAAGGTGGTCAAAGCCCCATCCAACCTGGCCTCAAAGGCTTCCAGGGATGGGGCACCCACAGCTGCCCTGCGCAACCTGCGCCTCACCACCCCCAGAGTGAAGCATTTCTTACTTACCTCTAACCTAAACTTATCCTCTTTCAGTTTAAAACTGCTGCCCTTTGCCCTGTCACTGCAGGGCTTAGTAACAAGTCTTTCCCCATCCTTCTTAAAAGCCCTTTCATATATACTGAAAGGGGTCAAAAAAGATGTCCCTTGGCCTTATTGAACTCTACCCCTGCAGCCTGTCCAGATCCTACCCTTCCTCCAGGCAAATACAGGGCACCCTCTGCTTGCTGTCATCCACAAACCTGCCAAGGCTGCCACTGTCTGTAGCAATAATGAAGATATTGAACAGTTCCAGTCCCAATACAGACCCCTGAGAGAGAGCCCTTGTAACCAATCTCCATCTGGACACTGAGCCATTGACTGCAAAATTACTGGGATGCAACCATCCAGCCAATTCCTTGTGTAATGAATAGTCTGCTCACCAAACTAATCTCTTTTCAGTTTAGCAACAAGCATGTGGGCAGGATCCTGGCCTGTTTGCTTGTTGCTGATGGATAAAGATAGTTTTCATGTGCAGGGACAACTGGCTTTGGAAAACATGAGGTTGTTACCCTGAAAGCTTCAGCGAGAGCACTTGACACGCTGGCCAGGGCCACCATTGGCCAGGGCACAGCTGGCTGTGTGGGCACACGATGGCCAGCGCCCAGCAGCATCCATGCTCACTCACTCTGTGTCTGCCTGCATGAGAAGAGTATGTTCCCCCCAAATTACTCAGCAAGTAACGAGCAGCAGCAGCAGCCGTTGAAGCAATATAAATCCACGGGAAAGGACTTTTCCCCTCCCTTTTCTGAGATAAAAATCTCAGAACAGCAGAGGCTACACCATTGACTAGGCTATTAAAATGGTATTTATGAGGTAATCACTTATTTTAACTGCCAGCTACATAAAATTTATCACGGAAAAAAAAAGACTCAGGGAATTTTATAATTATCATTTACATTTTCTTAAACCTATTTAACAAATCAAATTTGCAATCCCCCCACCCAAAAATACATCAGAAGGAACAGAGAAAGAGAGAAGCAGCAAATGGGCAGTTGACTCATCTCCCATGCAGGGCTGCAGGGGCACATCTCTGTTCAAAGCCAGTGCCTCCTGTGTGCAAGAATGGCTCTTTAATTGGGGCTAGGGAGCAGGGGATGCCTTGTACAGGTGTGCTGCACCACGAGCAGTACTTTATGGTGTCCCCAGAACTCCGAAACCCAAAGGAAGAGACTGTGATACCGAGGAGAAAGGAACAGATGTGCAAGCAGTCAACAGAGTTGTTTTGCAATGAAATACACTGCTTTGTGCAGTGAAAACACCTTCATTTCTGGAGGAGGATTGTTGGCAAGGTAAGAGCAGCATTGTGACACCTGCCCCAGGCCAGCTCATGGTGAACAGGCAGGGGTGAGAAAGTTTCACTTAGGATCCTTCTGGAAGAGATTCAGGACAGGACTCTCCTAGATCACTTTAGGTCTAGTGGAAAAGAGATGCTCTTAAGGAGGCTCTGCAGGCTCAGTGCAGCACACAGGCTCTGCCAGAGAGGTGATGGTTTTCCATACAGCACCCCCTGCACACGAGCTTGCAACACTTCCCAAGGGTAGATGATGCTCCACAGCAGCACACCCTTGCAATACCTGACCACCTCATCCTGCTCCTGGCATAGGCATTACCCCTCTGTGCTTCCACACAGGGAAAGGGCACTTTTGTGTATGCACAGCAAGGCTGCTGAGGCATACAGGTGCAGCCCCACAGAGCTCAGCAGCAGAGCAAGACTTAGAGCCAAGATTGTGGCTAATGCTTCAGTCTACACCAGATGACTGATGGTGTGCAGCTTGTTTGGCAGCTGATAGGCTGGGGCTTGGGATCCTCAGCCTTGGGAAAACAAAGGGAGGGCAAGGCAACAGCAATGAGAGTGGGGGTTAAATACAACCCACCCATCCACCCCACGGACCACATATTTTGTTCTGGTTCCCACTATCCCTCCTTCATCCATGAACACTCTCAGCGTGCTGCCCTGGGCCACCGGGGCACTCAGACTTTGCAGGGGTGAGTTACAAAATAACCAAGTAAAATGAAACAAGTTCAAACAAACACCTGGTGTATCTTCCCTCACTGAGAATCTGTTACACCTTCGGATCTTTCCCCCTCAACTACTCTGTACAAGGTAGGCATACTGGATTGCTCATTGGTTCTTGACAAGAAATTCATATTAATTCAGTAGGTCTGCAGAACTCGAAGTTTGCTATGCCACATGCTTGATCATACTTTTAAATTTAAATTGAAAGAAAACAACTATCTCCCAACTATGCAAATCAGCTATCTAGAGTGCCAGACAGATCATGGTATTTCTTCAATGTTCTCAGTGTCAGAGCACATTTTTGTCTTTTTGGAAAGCATTCCAATTATTTCTTGTACTTTTAAAAAATATTTCATTATCTTTTTCATTTTAGAAGAGCTTCCTGAGTATGCTGTGTAGGTAGCAGCATGCTGGAGAGCAGGAAGTTTTGATTTCAGTATTACTGAGTCAGTTTGACATTTGTGGTAAAAACATGTAACTTCCACGTGTCTGTTTACATGTAAGCATCCAAATATTCTGAGCAGAGTTTAATGCCTCTGTGGCAGCAGGGCTCTATGGGTCAAACGTGTCCTGCAGGGACAAGGTATGGAAATGATGGCTTCAGCATGAGGTAGATTGTGCCATCAGTATGCTGAAGTGGTGGAGTTCTGTCATTAATAAAAACATAGAATTTACAGTAGGTATCAAGCAGACAGGAAAAAAAAAATCCAACTTATTTCATTCATTCCTACTTCTGCTGAAGTGCACATTTGTCACAAGACAAACTTGGCTGTTTTAAAGGCATACTACTAAATCCTTGCAAAGGGGGATTTCATTCTGGAGGGAGGAAAATTGGGCAATACAGCTGTACGAGTCATATAATGACTCATTATTTATCAACAAAGACACAGCCATGAGCAGGATATGATGGGCTGGGATGGGCTGATGTCACAGCAAGGAGTGGGAAGACAAGACAATGAGACTATTATGACTATCTTTAACTACATAATACAATCAGATACTTTATTACTATTATTAGTCACTGCAATTCTGTCATTCTACAAATCCACTCCATCCATGTTAAAAGTTGTGAAAAATTTATATAGCAGATCATTAATTTTTCTTACAAATTCCTTCTCATTTAGTTTTTCTAAGAGATGTCTAAACTGGGCAGAGAAGTTTTGGAAGAAAAGCTCTGAAGTTTTCCCTTAGGGGAAAAAAAATACCATATAACCAGTGCAATCCATTCAAAAGAATGAATCAGCCTCCTGGAGAAATGAGTAGTTCAAAACATAGGACTAAATGAAAAAACCTCCTCATATTCTTTGTATTTGCTTCTCTTGCTTTGCATACTTCGGGCTTAGACTTTCAACCTTTTCTTTGCAATCACAGCAGCTGGAAACTTCCTTTTTTACAATGGAAAATGAGAATACAGTTTAATCACACGAATCACAGAGCCAGAACTTCAAGGAAAGTTCTTCCCTCTTCAGGTTGTGATTTGGCAGTGCTAAAGGTATAGACAGCCAGCTCTGAGACTTACAGGGACAGTTCATAAGAGGTAAGCATTTAATAAGCAACCTTTGGCAACACTAATGGGCTCTATAGGAGTAAGTTTTCATCCCTCTAAGAGCAAGCTGAGAAGTACAGTCTAACTTTTTTTTTCCTTTTTGAATCATGTTGTAGAAAAATGAGGCAGACTGTAAAACCAGGCAGCTGGAGTATACACATCTTTCAAGGCTTAGCCCTTAAAGAAAGAGGCAAAGGGCAGTCCAGGGCCACCCTTTTGCCTTTGGGGAAGGATCACTCTCAGCCTTCTGCTCGTGCACCAAACCTGGCACAAGCCTGTCCTAACACAGCCCTTCTCCTGCCTTTCCTGGGCATCAACAAACCAACAAAGTCAGTATCTGACCAAGCTCCCCCTGGGCCATCACCTGGGTAGCACCCCTTTGCCAGGGCCAAATCTTGGCTTGTGCCCAAGTGAGCAGTCACACCACAGGGAAGGATGGGCTCTCCCAGTCTGTCAGGGAGCTGACTCTTAAAGGCTTCTGGGTGTTTGTCTTCCAAGTGAGTGAGGTACAGTCTCTCTGATGAGGAACACTATCAGCTGTAAGTAATTTGTGCTGCCCACTGCAAAAATCTAAATGAGGTTATTATAATTCACTTTTTCAATTAATTTCTCCACAGTTTTTTAGATTGCTGCTGTTATCTTTCATATTCATTTCTATAAGCTGTTTCCAGTTAGGTGGCTGATCCATATGAAGAAGTTACAAACCAGTAACTCTTGAGAGGAAGTGGACACAGGTCTATCAGCCCTCACTGTGCAATAAGCATGATTGAAACAAAAAATAAATCTTAGATGCTTTTTACCCAGTGAACTAGAAATCAGCAGCCCCATAAGCTTTAAAGCACAACTTGTCAATGCAGCAAGTTTCTCCCTTGTACATTACCCCAGTGACATTCCCAATAGAAAAATAAATCACAAGCCTAACCCTGGGGAAGCACTCTGAATTCAGTGGTCAGAGTTGGGCTTCAGGGAGGGAAATAAATGTCTGATTTTTCTCTTGCCCTTTCCTTCCTTGGGTATTATTTTCTGAAACAACAAAAATCTATAAAACTGAAGCAATTTTTATTGACTTCTGGAGCCACATATTACATCTGCTCTAAGCTTTTCAATTAATCAGCACATCTCTTCATCACACCCCCTTTAACTCCACTTAATAAGTCACTGGCAACAAAGTCTGTTTTACCATGCCTTCTCCCAGATTTCCCTGTCCCATCCAATTGCACACTGGCATCATTAGCTCTGAGCAGAAACTTAGGACATTCCATGGGGGAAGTGGGAATGGAGAACTTTCCATTGCCGGGTGTTCTGAGCCTGCTCGATTTCAGCACAGGGAACGCTTTATGTCAGGGCTACGTGGTGACACCTTCTGTGCATCCAACCCATGTGAGACAAGGGAAGCTGTATCAGTGCACCCACACAGGTGTCTCCCACTCCCTCCCAAAGCACATGGTGTGGTTGGCAGGGTGGGCATCCCAGCACTGGGGTTGGCACGGGGATCGGCTGGGTCTGGTTTCCGCAAATTTTGTTTCATGAAGCAGTTGGGCTGTTTTACAGCTCACCTTCCCATCCCTCAGATCCTGTCCTGGCACCAGTACCACGCCCCAGCCAGCAGTGAAAGCAGCAGGGTTCCTCCCCCCTGCAAAATTAACACGAGGAGGCACAGCACACGTCCCCAGGTAACAGCACACCCGGCCACTGCAAGTGCCACGATCTGCTGCGAGGGCACAAACTGCTGCCTGCATCTGCCCTGCGGGAAAGCAGCAGGCACACGAAATGAGGTTTTTCCTTCTTTTCAATTTAACAGTCTCTTGGTACTACTCAGGTAATTATACCAGTGTGTCTCTTTGTAAGCTTTTTTTATTGTCACTAGTATTCCCCCTGGCAAAGAACTAAGGAAAATATCAATTTTCTAAAAGCACTCTGGCTTAAGCTGGCTGCCAGTGATGTAATGTGGCCATCCCTGAAGTCCAGAGTGTACAACTATAACCAAAATTAATTTATTTCTTGTTTCCAGAACAATTTCTTCAGCACTGTTAAGAAAGGTCTGCAGAATAGAAAACATACACTTAATCGCTTTGCTTTTTTTTCCTCCATGAGTACAAGAGTTTTGAGGGTCTATTCTAAAAGGTATTTTGGTAAAATGCTTACCTAACAAAACTCAGTGTCTGCTATCTGGCCTCTACCAGTGGAGAAATGCATATTCTCAGACTCAGTGCTTCCAGCTTTGGATTAGTGATGAGTATTTTCATCCTGACAAGTCATTCTAGCATTTATCTGCAAATGATGGACAAAAGGGTTTTGTAGTGAAAGGAGCACAGCAGAGCAGCATTATTTAAGATGAATGACAGCCAGTTTTGAGATGCTCAGTAAGGTAACAATACAGAAGTTTTTTCACTCATCTCTTAATAGAAATTTGAAATTTCAGGAACCAGTCCCTCCAGTACAAGTACTAACGTTAATGATAAAGAATAAAATGTATCAAAGGGCTCAAGCTATTTGATTGCCAAATATCTAACTTCACTCTCCTGAATGAAGCTTTTCTTTCAATTTTTATAAAAAGCCAGACATCAAGCTGATCAAAGCTAATATATTTGAAGAAAACTTTTAAACAACAATGGCTTAACATGACCAGAAACAGTATTCTGTGGTACCAGTACATTCTCAGTAATTTTTGTTTTCCCTTTTAATTAGTGGGTTGCTCCTGCTCTTACAGGGAGCAAGTAAGTCTGGTGAAGTGAAATGAACTTACTTCTCTTAATAGTATAGCTATATATTTGCATTCTCTTTAGTGTCCCCTCCAACTTTTAGAACTGTTCCTCTGAACTCATCCCATTCATTAAAACACTTGCCAAAAAGCCCACGTAACTCCCACACCTCCTTCTGTAGCATAGAGATTGGCCACTCTGAGGGTTACTGACATGTTTGTAAATGGTCCCTTGGGTATCTTCACCATCAAATCATTTTGGAAGACCTGGGAGCAGCTGAAAGATGTGAATTCCCCCCTTCTCAAAACTGATGTGAATGAATCTTATGGTGTAGGAATTGGGTACTGACCCATTTGTAAATGAGGATTTACAGTGACTTTACAGTTCCCACAAGTCCTAACCCAGTCTTGGGAGCACATAAAGCTGGTCTGGCTGCTGCCCTGGAATCTGCAGGTGAAATTATACCCAGCCTCTGCAACCCATCCCACTGCCCCTCAGATCAATCCGGCCGCCTCTCCGCAGCCACCCTCCCCTACACAAATGGCACCAGCCTCACCCACGGCAAGTGAGAAATGGCATCGCCTGCTCCTCCAGCCTTCCTGTTGTGCTGCTTGTAAAACAAATGTCTGCCCTACACAGGCCTCTACTCTGTGCCTCTCAGCTCCCCCTCCCTGGCAAGTCTCCAGGGTGCTGCTCTTTGGTCGGGCTCACACTTACACATCATCACTTTCTGCCTATCAGCAGGAGACTGTCTCCTCCAGTCCCACTTAACTCTCAGGGCAAACAGGTATATGGAGAAGCCACTGTGACACCCACACAGCCTAAAACTCCTTCTCCCCCTTTTCTGGGACCCCTTAACAACAAGTTCATTTCATTCAGACTTAACTCCAGAAATGTTTCTTTGCTAGTCTCCCAGGCTTGATGCCACATGGCTTGTTTTCACAGTAACAGGATGCACAGGAACTCAGCCCATCCCATCAGTGCCAGTAAAGGGGCTCAGGCCCTTCAGCTCTCACTCCAAGGAGCACCCTCATTCTGAGCCATGCACATCCTTACCCCCAGGTGTGTCCCAACTACCCGCTCCCAAAGGTTTTTCTAGATGGTGGAGCTCCCTCTGATAGTGACACCATGTCATTCATCTCATGCAATGAGTTTTCAGTCAACGTGCACAGCATCATTCAATACAGAAAGGCTTGGGTGAGGCTGGGTCCTCTCAGCAGCAGAGATGAATTAGCTGTGCTGCTCTACTCTGGCTTTTCTCTTGGACACATAAAGCTCCACCCTATCAAAGCTACATTGCATCTCAAGTATCTCCTGTGACAGCCCTCAGGGCTGGATTGTGTTGTGCAGGCGTACACCATTTTTCCTGGTGTGTTACTCCATGAACAAATTTGGGTTTGACCTGCATTTAAAAACAACAAACAAACAAACAAACAAACAAAATAGCAAGGAAGAATCACTATTCAGGCTTGTTAAAGGCTCAGTAGTGTTTCCTCCTCTTAGCTGATTCTTAGATTTAAAAAAAAAAGAAACCTCTGGTAGGTATAATGGGTTTAAATGCTCTATTACCCCTTTATATTCTTCCTCACCAAGTTCTTGTGGAAAATATAAGTCTTTAGGCACTCACAATGCTTTCCAGCCAACAGCAGGAAAACAGCCTTTGCTGAGCTGCATTTTCTACAGCATTTGCATCAAAATACAGTTCAATTCTCACTATATGCTGCAAAAATCGGACTCTTTTATTTCCATTAAGTTGGAAACTGTCCATATTGCCATATGTAGCCATTTTATCTTTCCTCATTCCTTTCTTATAAAGCACAATCCTTGATGCCAGCTTGCTTTATGTTTTCCCCATTCACAGGGAAGTGAAAAAAACCAGCATGATTCCTGAAGAGACAGCAGCAGAACAATAACTTTGCTTACAATCCGGAACAGCAAAAATCCACCAAATCTAACCATTTAAGCCACCCTGCTACAAAATCAAGGCAAAAACTCTGTGTTTTCCTAGTGACTGCTGGCTTGCAAGTGGGCTCTTAAAATATAAGTGATAGCAATTTCGCAATGTCTCACAAAGGGGGGCGTTTAAAAGAAATACTTGATGTTCAGTCATTTAACAAAACAGAGCTTCCTATTTCTGGTTTGATGTGATACATTGTACTTCAAATCTGTGTGACAGTGATGCACTTTGGCAGCAAAGTGGAATATCTGCAAACATTTGCAATAATCTGGTATAAAGTTGGTTCCCTTGCTGCTCAGACTGATTTCATTCATACAGACACAGACCATACCATCAGCTTTAGCAAAGTTACAGGAAAGAAATTCAGCCCTTTTAGTTTGTGTTTACAGAGTCATACATTTTTTATATTTCTACAGGCAGAGAGATTTCTGTTTAAAGCAGCATTTTTCTGGAGAAGACTACAGCACCATCACATGATTTCAAGGTGATTATATATAAATGAAATAGATAATTCAGAAGGCAGCCCCTTGTACTCTTCACAATGAGTGGGTTGCAATGATACAGTGAGTGCTTGCAAAAATGTTGAGCTTGAGAGAAGAGTTGTTTTTACTAATTGCACTGATTTTGGTCTGAATGCCAATTTTGTGTTCAGTTTTACCATCGACACACTGCACCATTCTCAAATAGTCCCATCTTCCCTGGTTTTACACAATCTAACAGCACCCACTGCTACCCAGGAATCATTAAGTCTAGTCCCATGTCAGCCCTTATGCCTTGTTTGCACTAAAAATTAATTCTTTAAGCCAAGCCTTAAAAACATGTGACCTCTGATTTCTTTGCTTTGACCACACTGTGACATTAGAGAACAGAACTCAGAGGAAAACACTTTCATTAGACTTATTTTGTTTTAACACCCTTTCTCTTCACAGAGCTGGGGTTCGGGGGGTGGGAAGGGGGAGAAGTGGGGTTGGGGTTTTTTCTGTTGGATTTTTGGGGTTTTTTTGGGTTTTTTTTTTTTTTTTTTTTATGGAGGCAGAGAGATGCCTTCTGAACACAGCCAAGTGCAGCTGGGAAAAGCAGGGGCTCAGTAGGGCACTGTGCACACGGCCAGGTGTAGGGCGATGCTGATTCCGGCAGCATCGTAAGGAAGAAATCCCCTTGGATTTGGACAAGTCCCTGCAGAAGGACTGTCGTGTCCCTCGCATGTCTGCAGGGGAGCTCCCAGCTCCTTGCTGCTGCCCTGGGCAAGCCACCAGCAGGCACGGGCATGGAGGGCAGCTCTGGGCTGCCAGTATTCCCGTGTGCTGGGACGGGGAACAGCCGGGCAGACAGAGAGGGCATCGCCGCTCTGGGAAAGCGGAGTGGTTGGATGGGGAGGGAGGGAAAATGTTATTTCCTGAATGAGTCACCTCGAATTAAAGCCTCTGCCTTATGTACAGCAGCTGAGGCTGGCGCTGTCACTCAGTGAGTAATAAAGGAGATGCCAGCTCCCGTCTGAACTAATTTTTTATTCTGGCACTCAGGGAACTTGCTCATCTCAGTAACTCTTTGCAGCTCTTGCTTGTCACACATGTTGGGTGAGGGCTGCCTATCCCAAAAAAAGGCAGACACCCCCCCAGCAAATGGGGAAGCAAAGCCAAGCCCAGAGGAGAGGCGTTTAGCCACGGTGTTTGTTTCGGGATTTCACATCTCAAGTGCCTGTACAGGTCACTCCCTGCTCAGCAAACCCTTCCTTCCTAGACTTTCACCCAGGCACAGACTCCTGCACAGGAGGCAGGGGGGAAAGATAATCTTTACCCGTGCCAGCTCTAAACTCTCATTTGCAAGGAAAATAACCGTTTGCTCTCTCAGGCAATAAATGGCCATTCTGTTCTGGGGGGGTTTTCTTGCTGCTGTTCAGCAACCACCTACTTTCTCTGTAGGTAAGAGCCAACCCTGCTTTTTAACACTTCTCATTGTGTCATACAAGAACCAGCAATCTCTCCCAGAACCTGTCCAGCTTCAGCAAATGATGCTTGGATCCAGTAGCACAGTGCGAACAGGGAGCTGCAACCAGTGCCATTTGGCTCCACTCATTTTGGCACACTGGAGTCCTGTGGGCAAGGTTCCCGCTGCTGGTACATTTTTAATTTTTTAAATGAAAATATAAGTGAAACAGCATCCAAACTGCAAAGCTTCCCAAGGAGACACATTGCCAGCGCTCCTCATGACCACATTGGGCAGTGGAGCAGGAACATCCCTGCAGCAGCAAAGGCACTGAGACAGACAAGGACTGGATGACATGGATTTCCCTGAACAATAACTAGTGAAAATGGAGACTTGTAGAAAAGAAAAAAGAAAGAAAAAACAAACAAACAAACAAACAACCCCCCCAACCAATCAACCAATCAACAAATACCCCAAACAAAAACTCTAAAAACAAACAGAAACAGGACCAAGGATAAAGTATATAAGGGAAGCTGTATGGCAGTAAGAAGAATTATACTGAAATCCTGTCTCACTAATACTAATGCCATCATCTGAGTTATCCTTTCTGCTTCCTTCAACACCTATCAGTTATCACATCCTCTTGGTGACTTCAGATCTTCAACTGCTCATCTTCTGGCAAACTCTCACCTGGTTAGCTGCTGGGAACAATGCCATCCCAGTAAAACAGAGCTACTAATCTTAGTAAAAGTTAGCACCTAAGTTACTATTTCAGGACTAGGGCCCTGGCACATGAAGCTTTCCAGGCAGCAGCTGCCATAAAACCATTCAGCATCTAAAGAGACCTATACCAGTTTTTTAAGCAATTTAAAACCAACCAGCAGTAACCCACTGGATTTGTGCCTGGTTGCACAAATTAAACTCAAGACTTTAACTTTAAACTCAAGACTTTGCACATTAAACTCAAGACTTTTCTCCATTAGGTCCACTAAAGCTTTTTCAGTTTGAATCTGCGTTTTTTTGATAAGATCAGAGGATACCATATAAATCACTGGAGTCTGTTATTTTTAAACAGGGCTGGAGCCCTTACCCCTGTCCAGCCTCCAGCCTCAACAGCAGCCCTTGGGCTTGGGGAGCACCAGCCCTGCCCAGGGATTAATTGACAGAGCTTTTGAACTTTGCCTTTATCACCAATCGCCTTGGCTGGGGTTTTTATTTAAATGTGTTAATTATTTATGTGTTGTAATTGCAGCACAGCTACAAGCATACCTTGGATTTCTGCCACACTGATGCTCACAACCTTCATTTAGCAGGCTTACCTACACACTGCTCCTGTCCTGGTAATCGAGTGAACAATGTGGAGCTCAGCATGAACAAGTTGAAAGAGGTTTTCTGGTCACCCAGAAAGTAATCAGAAAGCATTTTAAGAGCATTTTGAATCTGCATTTTCAAGAGAATAATCAAGATCCAGAGCTGTACTGTACCAGCAGAATGAAAGTGATCTCAGAAGAGGTCTGCTGAGAACAGTCCACAGTTTCCATAATGGTAAAAGGACAAAGTCCTCCCTGGGTGAAGCTTGAAGTGACTGTGCAGCTTCAGACAAGAAGCAGCTAAACCAGATTTTGCCACGGGGCTAAATAACAAAGATCAGTGTTTAGCAATTAACTTAGGCAATAGCATCATCCAGGTTTCTTTTTTACATGACAGAACTGAACTCTGAAGAGTCAAGAAATGTACACTGAGTAATTTCTCCAGCTGTAGTGCCAGCCGTGATCTAGATCCCTGAAACCTCCATGGAGAGTGTTTCAAACTTGTTCCCCCGACAGCCAGAAGCATGAGCACACAAGAGATGCCATTGGCAAGGAAGGGTGAAGGAGGCAGGTGAGGGATGTGACTCTGCTGGTGGGATGAGCCTGCACCTCCCCAGGCTGCTGCCACAGCTCCAGCCTGCACCACAGACACTCACCTCCTCTCCTCCACACCATCCTGGCCTGCCAGGCTTATGTCTCATCTCCAGCACTTAAGGGTGGGAGAACCTCCTTCCTTCTCCTCAGGGTGAGCTCTGGTCTCCTCTGCTTGTATGTCACACTCCCACCAAAGTGTGGGCTGAGCAACAGCCTGGGAGCTGGGAGAAGCACAGGTTTACTATTAAAGGCACTGGGGTTGCCTTCTTGTTTCTTCTTGTTTCCTTATCCTTCTTTCAGATGAGGATATTTTTAAAGTTTGGGAAAGGATTCAAGTCAAATGAGGGAAAAAGAAACCAAACCCAACCACTTCTAGGCATATTTATACAACAAGTAGTCTCTTTTTTTGCCTACTGGTTTATTTTTGCACAGGCTGTGCTTTCATAACAGGATCTTTTTGCTTGTTTTGAGAGTTTGTTTCGTTGTCTTGTTTTTCCTTTCAAAGGAAACCAATGGAAAAAATCATCATCCTAGTGGCTAGTAACTTTCAGGTTAGATAGGAGGTAAAATTAGCAGCACTGATACAACTTTTTGGAGGGCGTTTGGAAACAGAAGCGCTGCTCATTTCAGCTGCTGCGCATTTGTGGCAGGCTGTGGTCTCGCAGACCTGCCAGCCTGTATTTTTGGTATGTAAGTGTAGATCATACTCTAACACTCTGCCTTCCTCTCCAGAGCTGGTAAATGGAGCCAAGAGGATTTTTCTGCCACTGGATTCATCAGTAAATGGGTAAGATGTGCTTGGGATAAAGACTAAAATTCCCACTCCAGTTTTTTTGTCGGTCCCTCCAGTAGCATTCAATGCACAAACTTGCTTTCCTGGGAGCCTTGCTGATGAGCAGGTTTTCTGCTCCAGCCATAAAGCACATCTGACAGCAAGGTAGGACCTACAGCCCTGCAGTCCCTGGGGGGAGGCCACACGATAGCCCAGCCATCCTTACTCAGATTATTTCAACAAACCAGCCAGCTGTCCCTTTTTGTGAATTTGCCCCCACCTGAAGCAGCTGCACAGGACACCCCAAGCCCATCGCTCAGGGGGTGTCCTCAGCCACCACACTGTGCCTGGCTCCTGCCACCCTAATGCACTATCAGGTCTTGGGGCAACCTTTGACTGTCTTTGATGAATATTACACATATTTGCAGGCCATGAATCGCTGCTGTGACAAAAAATACAAAACAAGGGAAATAAAAGTGCAGAGGTTGTTGTTTCAGCTCGGGATAATGACTCCAGCAGCATCTGCAGGCTGACACACTGCTTAGATTAATGTCACTTTCAAGAACATGGCTTGATTTTGCTTTTTAACATTTGTCTTTACCAACAAGCCCCTCACCTTAGCACCGAATAATTGACTCTGCCTTGAAGATACTAGAGCTTGTCACAGTGCTTTAAAAATCGGGCTGCAGCTCTCCCAAAGCCAAAGGAAGCAGCCAGGGGGCCAACAAGGCCTCACCTGCCCGTGCTATGGTGGGTTTGGGTGTGCTGGACCAGATACCCCGGTGAGGACAAGCAGCTCCTCACCACTGCTCCCAGACTTGACTATGCAGGCTTTCCAAAACATATCAAAGCTCAAGGGTTTCCCCCAGATCTGCCTGGTGAAAGGATAAATGGGAAGCACTGTTTGTCATCCAATCCCCCACAATGCTAGGCCAGACAGCTTTTCATTGGTTTCTTCCTTTCTAAAACTTTTTTAATATTTTAATTAATAATTTGAATACATTTTAGCTCCACTGGTAAAAGTGACCAAATGCAATCTCTCTATAACAGAGCCTTATATCCATTTTCAACCACACACCAACCACCTTCCCATGCAGAAGAGAACCCACACCAACAAAAACGTTGACTACAAACTACCTTACCACTTTCTCCAAAGAGATCTTTTTCAGTGATACTTTAAGCACCAAAAAGGAAAAAAGAGAGGAAATTCTTTAAAGTCAGCAACAGAAAGGTAAGATCTGTTCAGATAAACACAAACATGATGGCACAGTTTTCTTTGGTCTTCTTTCTATCAAATCTAAAAAATTATTTTTAATTGATTCTTGAGGCAGTTTTTGAAGTTCAATAAATGCTTCAGAAATCAGTTGGGAGTCCACAAATGTTAATAGTATTTAGCTCATTTCAATAAAAATGGCCTCATTAACATGCCAGCTGCTAAAATGTGTGATACCAACTGTGTCCTTCTGCCAGCCTGCAGGGAAGCATTCCTACTTACTACTCAGTTTAGCTTTAAGAGACCATTTAGAAAACATACCCATTTTACTGTATGCATGCATTCAGATAATAATTACTTCACTACTGCCCTATCCCCAAAAATGGCTTTAAAAGTCCCTGGCAGCTCTTCCAACAAGCTGAGCTCAGGCTGGCTTTCTCTGTGAATATTTTTTCCACAGGCAAGTAAAACCTCATTCACTTTCCCATCCATCAGCACAGAAGGAGCCAGGTGAGCACCGCGCCTGTCTGACGCAGGAAGTTTTTTATTATGGCCCTGCTTGGTAGAAATAAATAATCTTTGCTCAGCTCTGCATGACCATCAGCTGCAGCTCCCTTGACTGTGCCTAGGCATCCAACCTCCACCTCCAAAATTTGCAAGTTGCTTTGCAGTTAGCACGAGAGCAAGTGCCTGTTGCCTCCACCCATCTACACGAACTAAGGATGACCCACATTTTGGCTTCAGAAACTGTGGTTAGACTTCTGAGACTCTTGGAACAAAAGCCCTTAGAAGCTTTCAGGAGTGGGGTGATTGATGCCTGTGTTTGAATGGGCACAGCATCCAGCCCAGGTTCAGGGCAGGAATAACATTTGGAAGCTCATTTTGAAACTTAATTTGCTGCCTTAGGCTCCTTAAGCCAACTAATGCTGCTGCCACCCTCCTGGCTGGCCCTGGCAGGGTCGGTAAGGGCTTGAGACACTGCAGCGGTGCTTTGAGGACACACTAACAGTAGCAGCATTAAGGATGTGCCAAATTAAACCATGTCATTAGGCCACAAGGTAAGTAGCACTATACAAGTATTTCCAGAGAAAATGTGGGACACCATTCAATAAAGTACTGATCAAGTCAAAGAGATTGGCAAAATCCAACTCAGAAATGTCATCAACAAGTGGTAACACCAAAAATTTCCACATCTAATACATATCTCCAGCATAAGGCTGCTAATAACTCAAGATCCCAGCTCAGGAAAAACAACACGCTGGCCTTTAAGAGTCAGGGTTTGACTCTCGGATTACGGGAATGCCTCTTCCTCGTGCTTACATTTGTGGCTGCGCTTCCAGCTGGCGCCGTACCTGCCAGCAAGCTGCTCACGCCGTTAAATGGCGCTGGATGTGCCAAGCAACAGTCATTTTACCCAAACCAGCTTGGATAGCAGCACACATGCCAGCCTGCCTGCAGAGTCCTGTCCCCTCTCCATGGCAGACCAAAGTAGCGTGTGACTGGGTATGCCACAGGTGTCCCCCAGCGCAAGCCCAGAGGAGAGGCCAGCAGCCACGCCAAGAAACCCTTTTCTCACTGTTTTAGAGCATCCCAAATGCCTTGCCGTGCCAATTCTATCCCATAAGAGCCAGCATAGAGGCTGTGAAGTCCCCATCATGCTCAGCTACACCTTTGATGGGGAATCACAGAGGGAACTCAGCCTCCCGTGGCTGAAGAGCAACCTTGGAGGATACAACCCTAAAAAGCAAGCCAGAGCCTGCAAAAAGCAGAGCAATGCTAAGCAAAATTAAGCAGTGATCAGGAGACACTGCAACAGCAAATCCTACCCATGGCTACCCAGAAGCTTGTCCCACAACTCCTTGTCATCCTGCAGCTCCTACCCTGGATTTTGGCCCAGCTCAGACACTTCAGTGCAAGGATCTGAGCCCATTCTACCACTGGAACTTGATTTAACTATAACATGAGTCACCAAATGGGCTGATTTGGCTCTACTACCTCATGCAGCAAGGGGAATGAGGGAAAACAGAAAGCAGGACTCTGTCTGAAGCAGCACAACCTATATGAGTATTTCCTAAGCCCCCTGTGCAAGCAGAAACAGTGTCATTAGCCTGCCTGCATCCTCTTTGTTACCTACTTCTTCCCAAATACCATCTAGGACTGTTAAAAAGGTAATGGATTTTCCACTGCTCACATTAGCACCCTGCTGGGTCAGAGGCACAAGAAAACCCTCCCACCCCAGCACCCTCAGACCCACCACAGTTTCAGGCTCTGGCAAGCACCAGAGGGACATCCTACCTGCATTCCAGATGTTCCACAGCCTCTGTAAAACCTTGCCAGGGAAAAGACAAAGTTAAGTGCTTCAGCTCAGTGCACTGCCAAAATTTAGGCAAAGTACAGCACTCTACAGCACAGGGGGGACTGGAAAGGGAAACGTGTCCTGCAACCGTGGTGAGCTCATGGCCAGCAAATCCCACCTGTGACTCTGTGAGGCCCCTGACTGCTTGGTGCCTTTCAGCAGAGATCCGTAATTGCTGTTTCCCCTCGTGCTGAAATCAACCTCACAGTCCTGTGGCAGGCAGGGTGACATCTGGTGACACCCCGGTGTCTGTCACCACCCTGGGCAGCCTGTGCAGGGGAGATGGAGGCATCAGCCCCTCCCATAGTAATCAGAGCTTCTGAAATGACTCCACTGCCTATCAGTAATCAGTCTCAGGGCATCTCAAGTTCACGTATAAAGCATAACTAAAGAGAAAGTGAGACAGACCACAAGCAGAAAAAGCCACGGTCTGGCTGAACAGGTTAGAAATACCCAGTTCTTCTGAATTCATTGTGAGATGCTGAGCCCAAAGCCTGGTGAAGATCCTCCAAGGCCAGGAATCAGGGTAAAACATGGGGGCTACTTAGTATGCAAAGGTTAAAACACAAACAGCTTCAGAAAGTGATTAGAGATGGTCACAGAAGGGCAGCCTACTGAGACCATGGGGTGTAATTGCTTTTGTGTTGTCCTTGAGGACATCTTTGATGACCAAGGCATGGCCTCATGTCCACTGCTGACCACTCGTGCTGCCTGGCAAACACTGGGACCACCACCAAAATGCTTGGCAGTGGCAGCCCATGAAGGCAGGGCAGAGGACACTGGAGAGGCCTCTTGGCCTCTGGCCACCCAACTGAGGCAGGAGGTGCTGGCCAGAGGCCCTGGTGGGGTGTGGAGCACACTGGGGCTGTCTGCTACATAGTCCAACCAGGGATTTCAGCCACCAAGGACAACTCTGCAGAGCTACACACATTTTGCTCAACAACTAAGTGCATTTTTCTTACTAGGCTCTGTAAAAGGCATCTCAATAGCTGCAGTATTTTCAAATTTCTCAGCTAAGCTTCTTCTTAAGTGCAGTTATGGGTTTTTTTGGCATCACAGACTGACTCAAAGGTGCAGGCAGCAGGTTGGTGTTCTCCAGACCTACAGGTTAGACTGCTCCCTGTAAATCCCTGTGAATCCTTGGGGCACCCACCACAGACCGCTGAGTCCCAGGGGGTGCAGGCACCACAGCCACCTCCCTCCCCTCTTGGTTTTATTTTGGGTCACCCGTATTTCACTGGAGAGGTCAGAGTGTGGCAGCACAGCCGCGGCTGAGGCCCTTCCCGCAGGGAGGGAGGGAGGGAGCACGCAGAGCTTTTGAAGCAATGATAAGAGAGAACACCACAATTAGGGGTTTGCAGTTTCTCTGGCAAATTTGCATTTTAAATTACATTTTGGCATAATTGTGTTTCATCTTTCTTTTGACTCTGACTTCTGTAACTTTTATTATTTCCTAAGGATGGCTTGAAATGCTGTATAAGACTACAATTAAAAAAGAAAAGAAACAGTTTTATATCAATATATTTCTTTTTCTCAAAATATTCCTTTGAGATTAACCATTGGGAGGGGGAAAAAGTCATCTGAGATGAGGGGGAGCAAAATAAGATTATGCTGAAAGGAATTTCACCCTGAGGAAAGAGCTGTGGGCTCTGGCTCATTACCCCAAGCTCAGCAGAAAGCAAGGGGCACTTTAGCAAAGATTTCACCCCAGCCATCTCCTGGCCAGGCAGACACCCTGACCCCACCACGGGAAGTATCCCAATTACCAGTCCCTTCACTGCAGAAGTTCACAGCTTGGCCCTGAGAGCTAAATCTAATTATCTCTAGGTCCCATTAAGCAAAGATACCTTGACAGCTCTGCTGTCAGGACAGATTGACCCACAGACCCAGACCCGTGCACCCCCTCCACACTGCTGCTGAACGTGTGAAAAGTCAAACAATAGCAGTGTGGCTGATCTGTTGCTCCTTCATTTCCCATCCCCTCCTCACAGCTCCTTGTCACTCACCAAATACTCAGTGCTGCCCTTGAACTGGGAGCAGGAGGCTTGGCCCCTGGCAGGGCTGTAGAGATGCTGAGCCCTCACAGCTGGCTGTCCATGCCATGGGAAAGATGTGTGAGTTAATAGAATTGCCTCAGCTGCTTCAATACACCAAAAAAAGGATATCTAAATCTCTCCAGCATGCTCTGAAGGGCAAAGAAAAGCCACTCAAGATGCACTTCAATCCATAATAAAACAACACTGCTGCCATTGTCAGGCACCTGAATGGAGACCTGAAGGTTAGATGAGCCTGTGTTACGTTTAATGCTGTCAAACACTTGTTTAAACACAAAGTGGGGTTTGTGTTATTGCTGCACTCCCTGCCTGCAAGGCTGTCCTGCAGTCTGAAAGGACCTCCAGCATGTAATGGGCTCATTTTTTCATAATTGCAGAATTCTAGTCAAGAAAATGATGAGGACGTTGTATTTGAATATCACCTCTGATATGCCATGTTAATTTACCTCTTTTAAGACCCTCATCTGGATGCTAATGCCAAGTGATTATGTTGGTATATGAAACGAATGCAAGCAGGTCTAAGTAAAAGGCCACCAATTCATAGCCCATCAGGGCAGTGGCCGTGGGTTTATTGGCACAGTGGGCCCAATTTTGATCTGAGTTAATCCAAAATAAATTAAAACAAAACAAAACAAAAAAAATAAATAAATAAATAAATAAAAAAATTGACGGCTGGTGGGGGGAGGTCCATGGCTGGCTTTAATCTGCACATCTCCAAAAGCAGTAGCTCTGCAGAAACTAACCCTGAGTGGACATGTCCGTCCCAGCCAGCCAGGCCACACAGGACATCCCAGGTGCTGCTGTTGAGGCAGAGGTGAATGCTGCTGTCAGCCTTGTTTGCAGAGCTTTTCTTCATAAGCTACCTTAGCTGTTTTATACACACTGTGCTCTGACAGAGGGAGAGGCGAGGAGGGGTTTTCCTCCCTCTTCCCCCATCCTCCAGCACATGCAGCAGTTTCACTGTGACTCGATTTTGCCACTAGAACAAACCCCACTTCTGGGGTTTGGTTTTTTGGGTGAGGTTTCTTTGTGTGTGGGTTGGGGCGGGGGGGCAAGGGGAGATTTTTTCAGTCTATTAAGGCAGGGAAAAGAAACAACTCAATAAATCAGTGCTCTATTTTACTGCATTGGCTTAAGACAATATCCTTAGGATACCAGTATTAATTAATGATCCAATCCTTATAGCTTCTCCACAGTAGGATCAAAGTTGGCAGAACAGAGAAGCTCCAGATGGAGGAAATCTTCTGCATCAGATAAGGCTTTATGAGTGACAAGCCCCTGCCACTCATGGTTAAGGCCACAGACATAAGCTGCTTGTTATGCTGCAAATCAGCTAAAAATGCCCTAAATACAAACACTTTTCTTCTCAAAACCACCTGTTACTTCAGAGGTATTCAGAACATTCTGATTTGTGTATAGAAAGCACCTTATTTTTTTGAATGAAAGAAAAAGTTTAGAGTAGCAAAAAATAAGAGGGGAGAGGATGAACTGCAGTCACAGCCCAGCTTCAAACACAAAAGCCTGTTAAATGTTCATGGAATAAAAAGTTACATAGCACTAGCAGATCACCAGCACTGTGCAAGCTCACACTGGGTGAGATTTTAAACTGATTGGCTCACTTTTTTTCTTTTTTTTCCTGCAAAAACTGGAATTTATTCTCACTTCTAAGCTCTTTGCAGAAAGCAGCTCATGTAGGTTTGATGCCAAGTGCACTGCAATAATAACCCTAATCCAGAAGCCATAGGCAAGAGTGCAGAGCTCTCTACATGAGCTCCAGTTTATGGGCAGGAGACCTCTAAGCCAGCACCCGAAAGGCTTCTGGAACCAGTAGAACTGGCTGCAAAACCTTTCCAAAAGAACTATTTTTAGCAGATTAAAACGAGGGCAGTAAAATGCAATACAGGCTGTGACCAGCAATCCATTCCCATATGAGCTGTACCAGCCAAGCCACCTTCCCACACCACTTTGGTCCTTGCTTCAGCATCACAGGGACATGCACGGCTCATCCTGCTCCTCTGAGTTATTTCAAACATTTTGGACTTTTCCTGCTTGAGAGGGGCCCTGGGTGAGCCAGGATCTCAGCTTACATGGTCAGGCCTAAAATTCACATGCACCGACCCCCCAGCACCGAGTCAAACCCAACCCCCCACTCACACCTCCTGTTCCTACCTCCCACAATCCCAGTTTACTTAGGCTGTAGTAACCACTTAAACCCTCTCCTCAAAGTTACATAATCTTCTGCGTTATTGAAGTGGCCTTTTTCTAAAACTGATGAAGATTAAGTATTTCATTTTGCCTCTTAAAATCTGTGCTCTGTATCATCTCATGGTTTTAAAATGCCTGGTGGGATTAAACTCAAGACTTTTCTCCATTAGGTCCACTAAAGCTTTTTCAGTTTGAATCTGCGTTTTTTTGATAAGATCAGAGGATACCATATAAATCACTGGAGTCTGTTATTTTTAAACAGTGCCCCCCACCCCATCTTCAGAAAGGAAAGGATAATTTGAATTTTAGATTTTAAACACTGATCTCACTTGAGACTCCTTCTATCCCAGATAGTGATGTTATGCTTGCTGTCTAATTAAGGAAGAGATGGATTAAGCAATAGATTTATCGCCTACCTCGGAAATTACCATAACCATTATTATAATAGTGATGTCTACATCCTGCAGGATCCAAAAGTGCTTAACCAGATAAAGAAATCTTGTTTTCATTGCACATGTGTAACAGTACTGGCATCTGGAACATCTCCAGGCTGAAAAAAATAAATAAATAAATAAAAATCAAGCCAGGATTCAACATAGTGTGTGTTTGTGCTACATGTAAAGCACATCTGAAGGGTCCTCACTCTTGTGAGTTTTCAGTGTAATTCATAGGTTTAGAAATAAATATGTACAGAAGAAACAGTAGCAACCCAACCTCCACAAAGTAAAAAGGCAGTTAAAAGATAACATTGCTTGAGAGGGGTTTAGATGATTTAGGTGCCTAAAGCCACAGCCAGACTCTGAAATTTCTCCTTTAGAAGTTGTGGAAATCTGTATGTATCTCTTTAAAAAATGCAGAGAGACAGAAGTATTCCAGCAATGGCAGAGATCACACTTAGATATTAGAAAAAAATTCTTCACCTAGAGGGTGGTGGGGCATTGGAACAGGCTCCCCAGGGCAGTGGTCACAGCATGGAGCCTGTTTGAGCTTAAGAACTGTTTGGACAACACTCTCAGGCCCATGGTGTGACTCTGGGGGATGCTCCTGCAAAGAGCCAGGAGCTGGAATCAATGATCCCTGTGAGTTGCTTCAGCTTATTCCGTGATTCTGTGATGCTGATGTCCTACATACACCAAAGCCAAAAAGGGGTAACAAAAGTAACAGCAGATAAATACTTATGTGCCCAAAGGTGCTGGGTGAGTGTACCCTGTGAGGCAAAGAGAAGCCAGTGCTGGTAGCTACTGTGACAGGACATGGGCTCAAGAAGGGTTTCCCTCCAACCTCATAATTCCTTATCCTTCAGGCCACAACACAGCTGCAGAAATACATTTCCTTTGCTTGCTGTCTTGCTTTTCAAAGCCTGCATTTCCACCTCATTTCCAAAGATCATTTTAGAGACTCCTTAAGGCAGCAACTATAAAACCCCACACCTCCAGAGCAACAAACCTCCACAACACCAGGCAGGAAGACATCACAGGCAGGGTGAAGCTAACAGGGCAAGTCCAGACTGCCTTCATGAGGCTGAAACAGCTCTCTACCACGAGAGCAATGCCTCATAACTACTGGCTGCACCTGGAAGGTGGGTGCTCAACAGGTGTCTGTTGTAAAAAAAAGGGAGAACCTAAATGTTGCACTTAATCCTCTTAATTCACAGGAACTGACAGAGAAGGTGGTTTTTAGTTGAGCATGTAAATCAGGGCAGTTTGCAACTGTAGCTGGCTTTATCGAATCGTGTGCTAAAATCAGTAATTCCTCCTGGCCAGGAGGAAGATTATCATCTGTTGTAAATTGTCATACTTCAAAATAGCACATTAATTGCTGTGATAATTTACACAGGGTGAGAATCTCCCCTGGGGACTGTGTTTATTACTCAGCTTTGTTTCTCAGACAATAGCGGTCCCTATCAGGGATGGGGTCCTGTGGTACTTTCATCACATTCATAATAATGGAAAGAGAGATAAACCTTCTGTCTTTCCATTCTGGGTAACAAACGCATCAACTGACTTGGATTTAATTGCATAACAGTGAAAGTGGAGCCTGGAAGCACTGATGGAAATCACCTTTGGGGGTTTTCTTCCCCTTACCCTGGCTACCTTTTACTAAATGATCATCCACATATTTATAATGCTGTAGAAAATACACACTTATGTTTCAGTGCACAAACAGCAAAGCTACATTTTTCCTTTACAAAACCAATTTTAAAAGGTGTGTAGGGAGCAGGTGAGGAGGGTGCATTGGGATTAAGCTGCTCAGCACTTGAATTTACCCAACTCAATAGTGAAAACATTTTTGGCTTGCTTCCTCGAAATATGACTTGTCAGTTGTGTTCAACTCGATAAGGTCTTTTAAAGCTAAAAGTAGTTGAGTGGGTAGGGCTGGCAACACCCTGTGGAGTTACTTTAGTTTTTCTTTTAAAAGCAAAGCCCTGCGAAACATTCTTTATCAATGCAGTAAATGTTTTACAGAAAAAGAATTTGCAATGCAAATAACCACCCTATGGTGATACCCCAAGAAATATGCACCGGTGGGGGGTGCTGGGCTGCCTCTCCATGCATCCTCCCCTCTGGGTCCCACACTTGGCCTCGCTATAGCCTGGGGCAGGACCAGTTCAAGGAGAGATGCTGGCAGGGCTGGCAACTCCCACAGACCCCTTCCATGTTCCAGACACCAGAGAAGGGGCTGCCCCACGCTTTTAGTCACACCTAGTCCAACATACGTGTTTTCTGTAACCAGTTCACCTGCAGCCAAGCTGGAGAACACTGGAAGATTTGCAGGAGCTCTTTTGTTCACTGCGTGGCCCCTTTCCCCCTCTCCTAATGCAAGGAGGCTCTTGACAACCTAAACAGCGGCTTGGAAATGTTGAGACCAAATGTATTCCCAGCAGCTGTCAGAGCTGTCACTGTCTGCCAGGCAACTGTGGGGAGCAGGGAGGGGGCTCCTGAGGATGGTCAGCACCTCCAGCTTTTAAAGATCTCCAGCTTTTCTGGAGGGATGGAGCTACTTTTCCTATAACCCGTGCAGGCTGGACTTGAACAGCTTGCACGCTGCAAGCTGCAACGTTGCATGCTGGCAGCCAGCCCTCTCCAGAGACAGATATTCCACCTGAGTCGTGTGTTTCCATTTCTGCCACACTCCTGGTTATCAAGAGCAAACCTGCTGCCTAAGAAAGGGGTGTTACTCAGCTTCAGCACAATATTTGGACACAGCCCGAACCCAGCACTGCTACCAAGCTAAACTCTGATATCCATATTTAGAAAAAAACTTTGTTGCTTGAAATTTGAAAAAAAGAGGAAGTTTGAGGCATGCTATAAATTACCTGATATCAAGATAATTTCCTTCCAAATTTAGAAAGACAGTAGCAGCCATAATTTGGCTCACCCTCAGTTCTCTTCACTGAACCACGGTAAAAAGCCTTCCCCACCCCCACCCAGCACTGGAAAGATTTGTTCTTGCAGCAGGCTGGGGGAGAGGACCCACAGAGCAGTGCTCACTACTCCCATCTCTGTAAAAAATGTCTCACTTGAAAAACACACTGCAAATGACCTTTTCTTTTAAAAAATTCAAGTCAAACAAATTAGCTAGTATCCCTAAGTGGGTAATCATCTCCAGAGACACCAAACACCCTAGAATGGCTGATGTAAAGTCACTTAAGACTGGAATGAATATTCATGAGAAGCATCACACTACATTCACCCACTTGCTATAGAGCAAGCCATTCCATAAATCCTGATCTCATTCCTCTGATGATGATCTGTCACCTTGCACTGCAGGTGACGAGGACTAAGTTGCCCTGTGCCTTTGTTTTCAGTAAGAATCAGGTAATTATTAGAAGTTTCACTTACTGTTTTCAATGCAGCCCAGCCTGCCATTCACTATTTTTAGTGAATAAAACTGGAAGTACTGGTGACATTCCAAAGTTTAAAATTTCTAATTTTCAATAGCATCTGCACCAGCTCGTATGATCAAATTCCCCAGTAAACAGGTTGAGTTGTTTGGAAATAACATTTTGGGGCATGGGAGCAGGGAAAACAGTAAGGCATTAAATAGATTTCAGTCCCAGGAGCCACACCATGGGATTAAGGACAGTACTCCACCCAACAATCCACCTGTTAGGGATCCCCTGCCTCCCTTCCACCAGCACAGACCCTTCCAGTTAATCCAAGTGACAAGAACAGGCAGTTCCATCTCTTTTCCCTCAGTGCACCACCACCAGCCCCTGGGGTGCTCTGCTGTCAGGAACGGCAGATCCCGGATCCCAACGCAGCGAGTACCACCAGTTTGCGCTGCTGAAGCAAGGAAGATTGAGGCTGATAAGCCATGCAAAGGGCAGCCAAAGCATCACCACCTCCCCTGTCCACTTCCAGCTGAGCACAAGGCTGTGGGAGCAGCCATTCCCTCAGGTTTGTACATGCCTAATGACTAGTAAGCTGTGGTACTCGGCAAATTGTTGGTCTCGGGCTTTTTATTCCTGGTTGTTGAAGCACAAACGTCATTCCCCGTGAAAAGGTGTGATTTTGCTCTCAACCTGTTCATTCAGGTTTGTACTCTCGGTATTGCTTTAGCAAAAAGCTAGGAGGGAAGGTGGGAAGTGTCTTATTAAACTGCAGAGGCCTTTGATCTGATCTATTTTGTTTTACAAGGCTTTGGAGCCAGACAAAAGTCAGGGCCTGCACCTCTCACCCACCACTGCCTTGGGAGGGAGAGCAGCAACAAATGCAGCTGGACAAACCCCCCACCCCATCCTATGGGCACCCTTTCACCTCCATGGGTTTTTTGGAATGTACCACAGTCAGCCTGGGGACAAATGGTGGGAATTAGCTCTGGAAAGGCAGATGACAACTCTACTCCATCCTAGCCATGCAGCATTTCTGGCAGGACTCTCACCCCCTCTGTAGAGGAAGCTTTTGGGGGCTGTAAGGGAAGGAAAAGCAGGATAAGGCAGCAGAGCTGAAAACAAGCCTCTCTCTGAGTGACTTGTTTCTTTGCTTAGATGGACTTTGCCACCACATGACTGGTGTTGAAGCTTGGTTAAAAGTCAGCATGTCTGACCTTGCCCAAATGCAGCCCATTCATCTCATGGGACTGATGACACACTTTAACACAAATTGAAATGGTTCAGTTGGGTATTTTTAATGCATGTCAGGGTTTCCTTCTGTGCATACTCCTACAACACAAATCTCTTTAAGAAAACTTACTTTCTATTTAACAGAAAGTTAAAATATTTTCAAGACACTGCATGGCAGGAAAAAAAAAGAAAAACAGAAAAGTGTCTTCAAAATAGCTGTGGCTACTGGGAGAGCTATTTGTGCACTTTAGAAAACACGACCTCCTTTGGGCCAGGAGAAATAATATGGTGAGCACATAGCAGCAAAGAGGTCAGAGAATGTGGCTCTTTTCCTTCCCTTTTGTCTGAAACATTTACAAAAGCAGCTGCTATTTTTCTCACACGTTGGCTGTGATGTGCTCAGCCTGCGGGCTTGTTTCAGAGCTGCAGAGGATCCCGCCAGGGCCTGTGGGAAGCCAAAGCTCCACACCTCTGGGAGCCAGCACCAGAATAACCAGCCTGATGCACACAGCACTGCATGTTAGAGGCTGCTCCCAAAAGTGTGGGGCTAAGGGATGATGTTCTCCGCTGCAGAGAACCGTAAAGTCAAAACGAGCTTGGAATGTATTATATTGACCTCATCCAAAAAAAAGCCCCTTTTGCTCTTTTGTACAGCAAAGACAAGGCAAGCCCTCTCTGCTCCAGGGAGATACTTGCACAGAGAAAACGCAGTCTCTAATGTAACATGTTCAGAGTTTCAGGGAGTTGTATTGCATGCAAAAGTACCCAACTATGGTTATGTTATAAACACCTGCAAAAGCAGATTAGATCAGTCTGATAAAATGCTTAAATAATATTTTTAGTGCAATTACAATTTCCTGCAGCAGCTCATTAATGGAGATGTCAGTGACATTTCACTGCATGGTATGTCTTGCAACAGCTCCCGGTGACCCTCACCACCCCTTCTCACACCAGTCTTTGCAGTGGCAGCAAGTTTGCATCAAAGCATCTGTTCCTCTGCTTTGGATTCCATAAAATAACAAGGAGAGCATCCGAAAAAGGCCTGAGCTCTCTTTTACTCAACAGTCTCACACTGACATTAATGAGGATGACTCTTGCTCAGACTGCAAACGAAACCAGTAAGATGTGAAGTCTAGCAAGGGCAAAGCATGTCCTCCAAACAATAAAAATCACAGCCAGCTGTCAGTTAAACTGAATAATAAAAAATAATAATAAAAATACCTTTCAGACATTAGGCATATTAGTCCTTCCTCATCAAAAAGTCTTACTGACCTTGGGAAAGGGGAAACATCTTGTGTCTGTACCTGCCCTGCCTGATCTCCCTGGCAGGGAAATCCTCACCCTGTCTCTAAGCTGCCCATCCCCAGAAAGGCAGCCCAGGTGCCTGTCAGCAGTCAGCCCTGCTTCCTGTGCACTGTGGTGCCTTGATGAGAGTGTCCCAGCAACACCCACTCCTTCTCTGTGTCCTCATTTTCCCATGCTGAAGAAAGCCAGAGCAGTGTGAGGCTCAACATCCCTTCCCATACCCAGCACTCAGCTCAACCCTCCCAGTGTCCCAATGGAAAACTCCTGGTCCAGTGCTGGCCTGAAGTAACCCATCTGTCTTCTCCCTATTGAATAATAAGGAGAAGGATATAATCCCCAACTGAATGGCATTGATGTTGAAATTCTTGCTGTACATCCAAGGAAGGAGAACAGAACTCTGCCCATTTTCCATTTAAATTTCATCCATCAGAGCCGACTCTGCTGCCTTGGAGGTGGGGATGAGAGGTATTGCTTCTTTGTTTCTGCTCAGTGTCAGTGAAAAGAAAATTCTCATATAAAAAAAGAACATTTCCCCATGTACAAAAACAGACTTGGCTGAAGTCTCTGGGTAAGATACATCTGTAGAAGTCCCTCCAGTGGATGTAGAAATTTGTTAAACATCTCCATCTGCCGAAGAGCCTGGCCACCAATTTGTCCCTGCAAATTCTTAAGTGGCATTGGTTTTCCAACACTGAGAAATTGTATTTGTGGAAATATCCAAACCAATAAATATTGCACAGACATACACACATGAACACGGCGGGGAAATAAAAAGGGTGGCAGGTAATGCACAGGCTTCCTTTTGCCAATTAGTATGAGGGGTTTAGGAGTACTCACAAACCCTTCATGAAAATGGCCTTTTAGGCAGCCTGACATCACCCAGATATTTTTAATTACAATGACTCTGGGACTAATTTCTCTGCTTATCTGCCACTGCCCTCCAGCACTGGTTCCTGTTGATTAAATCTGCCTGAGTAACAGAGTACAACTTGGGCTGCAGATATTCAGTTTCCTGGCGTTAAGGCTTCACTGAGTTTCCACATAAGCTAATGCAAAGGAGGGAGAGCAGATCCATAGCACGCTGTCTCCTTTGGCCTGACATGGGTTCAGAGTGTGCTCCTGTCCCTCTCTCTGCAGAAGGAGCCCAATGCGTCCTCACGACCCTGCAGGCCAGAAGCCAGTGGCCATGGTTTCCAGAGGTGACCAAGACCCGCAACTTCATGTTGAAGAGCAAGAAGATGATCTTTGAACACAAGATCCCCTGCCTTTAGTGGTGGAAATAGTTCATCCCACAAGTGCAAGCCCTTCTCCCTCCCACAGATAGAAACCTCACAGGGATATGTGAGATTCCAAAATCTGAGACCAACTGTGTCATTCCACCCAAGCCAGTGAAGGCGTCGCCATTGGACTCAGCAGGATCAGAGAAGGTTTATGGACTGAGGTCCCAGCTCCAAACTGGATCAAAGCAACTGCACCAACGCAGCCTGCTAAGAAAGCAAAAGCAACAGGAGTCACTGGCAGCTCAGTGTCCCAGGAGCAGCCAAGGAGCAGAAGTTTTTCTTCTAAACCCTTAGTGATTCTCCAAGTTTCAGAGCTCTTTAAAAAGTCCTTGTAAGAGTAGAGCAGGATTTGGGCTTATTAAATTAAGTGCAATTTATCTTTTGTAAATCTCTGGGAAGACTTCACGTCAAAGCCTGATCTTGAGAGGCATTTTCAGTCATTCATTTTCATTGGCTTCACTGGGGAGGTGTATCTTGCATACAGCTTGGAAACAGTTTCTCTGTTTCACTTTAAGAAAGCTACAGGGAAGAAAAGCCTCTCCTGACCACAGGTGACCCCTCATTTGATGCCTCTATTACATGGGATCTGCGGTAGTCTCTGTCTCTGTTTTGGTCCAAGAAGTCCCTTTTCAGGGCAACATTATTAGCTTTTATGAACTTCCCTTTACATATTTAAAGTGACTGTAGTTCCACTAATGGCTATAATTGTTCCAGACACCCATTAATTTTGATTTATTAACTTATTCAATTTCCCATATTGTAGTCTTGCCCACTCTGTAAGTAATTTACTGTTTTAATATTGTGGGTCAATACTAATCATATCATCTGTAAGTTGTTTAATTAATAACAATTAGCACCTCCCATCAAGAGCTCATTTTCCTGAATGAACACTGTTAATGTAATTTTTCAGAATCATTACCTGTACCCACTCCCAACTGACTATTCAACATGTTTCACCAGAAAAGACACTTTAAGCAGCTACAGTAGCTTGTCATCTCCCATGATTTTATCAAGAATCTTGTAATATTTACTTTTCTTAAAGCCTTGGCCTTCCAGCTGAGTAATATCATGTGTACCTCATTTTCAATGTAATAAAAAAGTATTGATACAGCATATGAGTGTAGGAAAAGAGCTTGCAAGCATAAACAGCAGCTCAAAAACCAATGGGTAAATAAGAACTAAAATGGTCTCTCTACAGATGTGTGTCTATATATATTCCTTTCCTTCTTATGAGTTTAAGATGACTTCTGTTTTTTCTGAATCCACCTTTTTTTTTTTTAATATCAGCCACTGGCATTACTGCAGCATTTAACAAGGAATGCATGGGTATAACAGTATTTTAGTCCCTTTCGTAAAGATCTCTCCAACCCCTCTATGGTGTGGCCACTTAGTCTTTCATGTCAGCAATAAACACAGAAATTAATATTCAAATTAGTCAACATCTATTTGCAAACCAAATACTCATCTTCTATCAGTTTTTCACCAGAAAAAAAAAAAAAAATCTGGTTTCGGAAGTTAAACTGAAATTAGCCCCCCCAAAACCTTCACATTAATATGCAGCGGCTTGCCCGGTGACATAGCAAAGGCAATGAGCCAGTACACATCAACAGACATGGATTGTTCACACTCATTTTAACACAGGAGCTAAGCAGGAATGGAAAGGAACTAGCAGGCAGGGTGTTGGAGATGGGAAATAAACTCATCTGCACAGGGGCTAGCCAATCCTGGCAGCATATCCTGGGTGCTGAAAGCTTACATAGTTTGCAAGAGGTTTAGATGAGCTCCTGTCAAAGAAATCCCCCCAGTACCATTATGAAGCACTTTTACTGGGGAAGGTCCTGCTGGAAAACCCCACCATAGCTCTGCTTTCCCCTGGGCACCCACCAGTGCTTTGGCCAGAGGTCACCTGCTGCTGCACCCCCACTTCCTGCTGGGTGTGATTCCCACCAGCAGTCTTCCCCTGATGGGAAATCCAGAAGTGAAGGCGAGGCATCAAAGGTCCTGCTGGAGGGTAGGTGCTACCTGGAGGGCTCAAACAAGCACTGCTAGCACAAAACTCCCCAGCACCAATGGAAGCAAAATAAAAGGCAAAATATACACACAGCAAATTTTTACAACATGATCATAACCCAAGTGATTACCTCTCATCCGACTTCCTACTCAATCTCACTATGAGGAAGGCATCTGCTAGGTGTAACCAGCTTAAGGCACTTGCAAACCACACATCACTTTTGTTGCCACATTAGCATACACCCAGAGTTTCCATGTGGTCAGCAGAAATGCACACAGGACAGCAGCTCTCGCACTCTCACTGCCTTCCACACCACCCCACACGGAAATGTGGTTAACCCCACACCAAGTACAGCATCACTAGCAGTGACATAGCAAACAGCATGACACGGAGGGGGAAAAAAATCAATATTACTATTTTTAAACAGAAAAAGTAATGAAAAGAGAGGTGAATGAAGAGCTTGAGTATCATGGAGAAGCCCAAGCCCATCCTTTTTTCTTGTGCTTCCCAGCAAGGGACAGTCACCACTCTACACCACATCCTTGCCTGTCCTCCCCTGAAAGTGGCTCTGCTGTGGCAGGTGTCCATTCCAAGTTTGCTCTTTCCCAAAGGAAAGGGAGGCAAGGGAGCAATTAATACAAACACAAGGTTTCAGAAAAATACCAGACATGGGGGTTAACACGTCAAATGCTGTCAAAAAGGTATTTATCCCAACATAGCTGGAAAAGGTGTTACAATGCAATCCTTGACAGTAGCTTTATCTTAATCTTCTGTGTTAAAAATTAAAGACTGTATTAATACAATGTCAGACTAACTTAATAGTACTCTTTTGTCAAGTTGATATGATGGTAGCTAATTATTAAATGAGTTAATCTATGTCTTGTTATTTAATCTACCATGACTGATAGTGAACTGTGTCAAATACTTATTAGACACTCATTCCCTCTACACCTAACATGGCCCACAATTAAACACCCGTGCTCCCTCGCTGTCAGGCAATCACACTGCACAACATGATCCCACTAGATATTCCTTGCTCCTAAATGGGAGCCTCATTCTCCATTTGCCTTATACTGATGTTTCTTCATCTAGTTCAAAATCAGCTTTTTCATTAAGGTGGTGGCAGTAACTCAAATACAGACAAGATGCTTAAGAAACTCTAGGGCTCATCAGGCTCTAGAAACTTCATTGAAACATCCTTGAAGCTTCATTGCAAGAAACTGAGCTGGAATCCATTCAGACATGGCTTTTGTTCACAGCACTGCCAAGAGAGATGTTTCCTTTGACCACAAGAGGTCTTGCCAGTCTGCCAAAGGACAAGTGTCCCTCATCAGGAGGTAGCTGCCACAAGGCCACAAGGTACTGCACAGAGCAAGCAAATTTCTGCCCCATTCTGGCAGCGTTCAAGTCCATGTTGGACAGGGTGTTGAGCAACCTGGCCTACTGGAAGGTGTCCCTGCCCACGGCAGCAGGGTTGGAACTGGACGATCTTTACGTTCACTTCCAACTCAAACCATTCTGTGGTTCTTGGGCCACACTCTCATGGCCTTTCTGCAACACCATTCAGTCCACCCAGCATCAGCACCAGCTGGACACAGAAAAACCCAGAAGTAAGCCACCTACTTACTCTCTTCTTCAGTCAGACCCACTGGCCACCCCTTTTGGGGTTGCTGTTAGGGCCAAACTGAGCCTTGAGACAGGAGCAGTGAATGCTGTTGTACTGGAACAAGGCTACTGTTTTTTGGGCCAGAAAGAGTGGAGAAGAGGAGGAAGAGCAAGCTCAACATACCTGGTTGATGCAAAGCTCAACATACCTGGTTTGCTTTCAAGTCTTCTCAAATTGCTGCTCTCTCACCACTAAAAGAACAATTTTCAGTCAAACTGACAAGCAAACTAATAACACATCAAAACATACACTCTTCCTTAGCAGAAACTTCTGAAATTTCTCACAATCACCTAAAACCACCAACAGAGTGGGGCGATTTCAGACAGGCAAGAGCTTTCTAAACACCTGCATGAACCATCCTGCTAACTCCTGAACCTGCCCCATCCCCTTGGCTTTGTTCCAGGGAGCTGAAGGTGGGAAAGCAAACGCTTGGCTTCATCTCTTTGTTACAGAGCTGGCTTCAGCTCCTGTCCAGTTTTGAACCTCCTGGCCAGGGGAGTGTGTCTGCAAGCAGCCCTGAAGCTCTGACTGTATGTCAGCTTGCAAATGGGATTTAGCAAAGCGCCTCTGTGTCTGTTTATACCTCTGGAAAACATCCCAGTGGGCTTTCAGAGGAATCTGAGGCCTAGGAAAATGAAGGGTTTGAGTTATTCACACACCACTCTCACTTCTTTGGAGAAGTTTTTATAACTTTTAGCAGGCTTAGGAAAAATCTTTATGAGGGCTTTTGGCTTCTGTATTGTAAGGTGGCCTTGCGTTCTTTTTACTGGGAAAAATCAAGAGTGAAGCAGCTTCATTTTTTTTATTTGCTGACTTGGAGGAAAGGGCAGAAGTCAGAAAGTAAAATATTAAAAATCTATCATAGCTTCAGCTCATAAACAGTCTCAGGAAAAGGCTTAGTCTTTAAAATGGAAGAAAGTTGTTTGTCTTCTCGTAAGGAAGTCAATTGAATATAGATTAAAACACAGACTGTATAAGAACAGCTTCCCACCTGCCTGTGAACGCCTAAGGGAAATTACCTGAAAATGCAGAAATTGTTAGACAGATCAAACAAAAGTACTTATCTATAATTACTGGACTTATCTGTTTGTCTCGGGACTAGCAGCAACATCTCCCATTGTCAGGAATAAATATGGTGCTGCAATTTGTATTCTCCTCTTCTATCTCTTCCACCAAGATCACTCAGGAAGGACTCAGTTTATTAAAAAAAATGTTTCCTTAACGTCACTAAATAAAGGCAGATTGAAGAGATTTGGTCAGATAAATGAGGGAGGGAAAGAGAGCAAGAAGAATAGCCAAAAGCTCTTTAGAGAGGATTTCCTTTCCTTTTAATAACTTTAGAGCTGGACCTGCTAGTATCTCAAAGACTTTGGAAAGTCACCTGGGAAACTCCTCATATTTCTGCTATGTCCTGGCTCTCATCCTACTTATTCAATAAATAATTATTAAAGTTTTAAGTATTCACAGAGGAAACTTCCTGTTGCTTAGACTGAGCAGGCTCCTGCCAACTTGACAAGCCAACACTGCACTGATGATACTGAAGCCAAAGGATAATTATCTGGTTTATATGAAGCTGAAGGAAGTGAGTGCCCTGCTGGTTTGTAATCATTCGCTGTTGGCCACTGGCCACAGGGACTTGTCTCCATCACACGCCCTCAAGTTTACAGCTTTCTTCTGGGAAAAGATGTGCCTGTGCAGCTCCTGCTCAAAGGTGAAAGTGGTTAATCATGGTCTATTAACTATTAGAGCTAAGGAGGCAATTTTAAATACAACGGAATAGCAGAAATATGTCTGTTATCGCCTAGGTATGCCCAAAATGCCCAACATCGACATCCAGATGACCTGTCTGTGTCACATTTGGCCCTACATGCAGATGGAGACCCTTCTTCCATGACCCTTCCTCCAACTGCAAACACTCACCACCCCAAGGCTGCTGAGAGAGGACAAGCCACTCCTGCCTGAGCTATTGCCCAGCACCACTGCGTCCCCAGTGCCACCAAACACCAAAGTTCCAGGTGAGAAACGAGGTGACTGCCCCAACTCCTGCACTCCACAGACACCCCTGCATCTGCCAGCACCTCTGTTCCTGCCCCACAGGCTGCAGCACCCAACAAGAGACCAGGCATGGCCCTTGTGCTGGGGCCAGGCTGGGAGCTGCTTGCCATCTTTATGTCACATTTACAGTGCTGCAATGAGAGTCTCATGTGCAAGTGGGCAGCACAGGGGACAAAGCATGGGGCTCAAGCAGTGGGCACAGACAAAGATGAGAGGGAAGGGGATATGGGAGGGTTGAGGTTTACAACCCTGAGGTGCCCCAAGGGTGTAAACTGCACAGGCTCAGTGATCAGAGCTGCTCCCAGTAACTTCTAAGCCATGAAACTGTCATTTCAGAGAGGATGTAATTGCTAGAGGAATTACTTAGTTAATCACCAGGGGACAGATCCATTATAAAAAAAAAAAAAAAAAAGAAAAGGAAAGCTCTATCTGTGGGGCTCCCAAAAAATCAATTACTGGAAATGGTCTACTGGGGTTCCCTGGAAACATTATTGGCTTAACTGATTATTTCTAATTTAATACAAATTACACACTCCCTCTCACACTTTCATCCACCCACCTCCTGGAAGCTAACCTGATGCCTGTGCCTGGATAAAATATTCAATGAATCCCAAATCAGTGTTGCTCCAGCCTTCCAGAGATGAGAATTCAGCTGTTAGATATTTTTGAGGACTTGATTATGTTTTTAGGTGCAGCCCTGAGCTTCCCCTCCAGCCCTCTGGACAAAAGCAGATGCCAGAATATGCTGAGTCCATTACCCATTTCGCTCCTCCATCTTTCTTTTTCTCCAAAGATGATAGAAAGTTGGTACTAAGGTGCACCAACAGCAAACTGCGGGACTCTTCCTTGGAGAAAGGTCCAAGCTTTGGTCATCTTCCCACCACTTGCTTCTCAGAGGAAAGCTATAAGCAGATAAACACATCTTGGCACTGCAAGTCTTCAGACAAGGGTTAGGATGAATTTCTGAATCAAACACATTTTCAAGATAAAATCAGATTTCCCACCAAACAATTTTTTGCAAACTTTTGGCAAGCTTGCTTTTTCAATAAACTATCTAAAATCAGAATACTTGGATGAGGAACAGGAAGAAACTGAGAAATTTTGGCTGAAGGTTTGCATTTTAAACCTCTCTCTCCCAGGAGATGCTCCCTGGACAGATTTTCCACCACAAACTGTCCCACACATCCCACCAGTAACCCTGGAGGTGGTGCACCTGCTTAGCAATGCAGTGCTGTACTACCTATGCACAAGAGCCTGTGGAGAGAGGGAGGTGAGCCCCACAGGGCCCTTTGGGCAGCCCCAGTTTCCCAGGCTGCAGCCCCCATCTCCTCCTGCCTCCACCAGCTCTGAGCCCAGCCTTGGCTGCTAAGGAGGAGCATTTCATCATATGCTACAGTCAAGGAGCTGACAGGGATAAAATCATATGGGAAGAAAACCTGGATCCTGATAGCTCTGGAGGCTTTCTAAGCAAGTATTTTTGTATTTGTAAGGAAACCAGCTTCTGCCTGCTGCAGCTGTAAATGGGTATTCAGGCCAAGTTGTGGCAGATGTAAAAACCATCAGTTTGCCTCTGTGCTCTCCCATCCCACAGGTCTCAGCCACTCACCCCTCAGCCTTCTCACCTGGCTTTCTCCAGCCTCACTGCAGTTCCTTACAAAACAAAGCGCTGCACAGTGTGAGACAAATTATCAAAATTTAGCCTTTTCTGGTTTTTTTTAGCAATGGCTACATTCAGAGGCCAGGTGTGTTTGTATGGTGAGATCGCAGTAGGCTGTGCAATGTCAATGTTTTCCCTTTCAAAAGCAAGTGATACTGAAACTAGCCTCTTCTTAAATTCATCTATTTTTTGCTAGCTTTAGGGTTTTTCATATGCAGTAGGGAGTCTTTTAGGAAATGTTTTCTCTTCACAGCTTTTTTTTTGTCCTACAGTAACCCTTTTTAAAATGCTGAGTATATGCTTGCCCAGATAAATGTGTATCTGAACACACAAGCAATTATCCTATTTTCATATAATTAATTTTTTTTCAAGTTTCTATATGCATTTCCTGCTCATTTGACCATGCAATAATTAATTAGCATTAATTATCTTAGATTGCACCTTCTCTCCATCTACACAAAAATTCAATTAGAAAGGCAGGCTTTTTACATGCCACTTCAGAGGGAATACCACAAGCAGTGAAAACATATCCATGGTGAAGACATATTTCACACCTGCCAGAGTATTCTGAGAAACTATTACTATTTTTCAAGAAACACTAAAATCAAAATCAAAGCCAGAAACCCACGTGGTCTCTGCTGCATCCATGCTATGGACTGGACCTCACCCCCCTCCCTCACCGTCCCCCTTTTCCACATCCATGGGGATATTATCTTCCTGGAAGAAAGGGTACTTCCTTCCTCTGGATAAATCAGTACTTTCAAAGCTCTCTTGCTGGACAAATCTCGTGACTCTTTGATGCCCTCTTGTCCATCTCCAGCCAGTGCTTGCAAACACCTGGTTTAAAGCCCCCATGCTCCTCATTCTCATTACCTCCAGCAGCTCCTTCTCTCCACTTCAGGAGCCAGCAATTACAACTGAGGACCAATACCTGACATTGCTGGCAGCTGGAAAGGTTTCACCTCTGGGCTGCTAAAAGCTGAGTACGCGTTTTTTTCACAATGGGTGAGCATTTGGGTTTCCTTCAGGTGGGACATGCCCAGGGAGAGGCAATTAGGGAGGCAGTTCTAGTAGTGTAAGACGTTTTCAGCCAAACCATTTCACCATCTTTAGACCAAGCCCTGCAAGAGTGAGACTGGAGGATGCCGTGCTAATCACTGCCCTCCTAAATTATTGGGGATGAGGTGGCAAGGGAAATTATCACTCCTGGTTAGTTAATGCTATCTGGATGCCACAAAAAGCCAACCATAAGTCAACATGAAAGGAAGGAGCAAAGTGCAAAAACCCCGACAGTGCAGCTTAGCACAGAGGAAGGGAAGTGGTGGCACAATTTTCTTTAGAAGACCAACCACATAAGACAGTGCCCTCGGGACTGAAGCTTTTGAAGTACTAGCACAAGGAGATTAATCATCTCACCATTGAAAAAAAAAAAGAAAAATATAGAAAAAAACACATCGAACCTGCGACTGTGTAGATGAGCATCACACTGATGCCGGAGATGAATCATCTGCCACCTGTGCTGACTCACAGCACCAAGGAGCTAAACCTTGCTGGGCAAGTGATTTTTCCCACACTAGGTTAATGATTTGTATACAGATAGATATGCCAGGACACGGTTACAGTTCGTTATGTCATGGAGCCATGACTAAAAATTAGAAAATATTCCCTCAGGACAAAGTCTCCCAAATCCAGCAGCTGGGCAGATAGTGTTTGGATAAAGGTTGCCCACATCTAAAGATACTTCCCACACAGCAGACCTAAGGATGCAAAAGCTGCCCTCAGGGTTGGCATCCCAGCCAAATCCTACAGGAAACCCCCGACACCTTCACAGTTGTGCAAATGAGAGACACATAAGCATTCAGGAGGGGGAATTCATGTCCCTGCACATTTTAAATCCTCTGGAAATGCCTTGCCTGTAGTAAAACGGAGTAAATGAATTAGTGTTTAATGCCACCGCAGGCTGTGTCAGTAGCTGGCAGCCCCAGTGGTGTCTCACACCTGTGGATGCCGAAATGGCAGGCGCCAGGCAGCGCCGCTGGCAGCAGCAGCTGCTCACCTCGGGCAGCCGGGGGGGTTTGCACAGGGAAATCTTCCATGAGACTGCAAGGTGACTACAGGGGCAGGCGCTGCCAGGTGTCTCCAGCAAACAGCCAGGCAAAGAGGAGGTGATGGGGAGGAGCCCTGTGCACTCAGGTGGTGACCCCCTGCAGCACTGGGATGCGGCCCCGAGGCTCAGGAGCGCACAATGGCTGCAGGAGGGGCTGATGGAACGGGGGGCTCTCCCTGCTCCCCCCTGCTTTGTGTCAGGAGGAGGAGCACAATAGTTTGGGGAGGAAGAACCTCCCTGTTCATGTTAGAGGAACAATTTCACCTCGCTCTTCCCAGGAAGGTTTAAGTTTATCCTTGTGCCTAGCCCAAACCTCAGCTCCACGAGACCTAGCTCCCCCCACGCCTCTCATGCTGTCTCCTTGCGCCACAAATCCCCCCAAAAAGGCTTGTGCCTCTCTGGGCTGCGGACATCCTGGCATCTCCTTCTCCCATGTCTCCTCAGAAAACAAACCCAATAAGAGAAAGGGACAGAGGATGAGGACGGAGGTGGGAGCAGCACACCGATGTCTCCCACACCTAACAAGGCTCACGCTTCCTCTCAGCTGTCCCTGCTGTGGACCATACCAGCCCAAAAGCAAGCTGCTGCTGTTCCGCCCCAAGGGAGATCAAGCCGGTCTCCAGGCTGCCCTCTGGGAACGATAACATTTTGTCAGAACAAGAAAAAAAGCCGGAGAAAAAACCCCAAAATGTCCCAAACTAAGTGCTCTCAGATTTTTCTAAATGAGAATTTATACGTCTGCCAGCCTATCTGCCGATAGCAGAAAGCAGATTGCGAGTGTAACAGGATGCAATCGAGTCAGACAATTCCAGGGAGAGCACCAAAAGGCTTAATATTAGGACTACTGGCATTCACAGCCTCTGCTAATGACTTAACGATTGTTTGTGCTGATTTGGGTTGGCTTCGACGTGCAGAGAACAACACTTTCTGTTCAAAATTGAGAGAAGACCATTAAGGCTTTTACTGACTATCTCGGTGGCTGCTTTCTTGTAAATACATGTTTTTCACACCTTAATGTAAAAGAAATACATTGACAAAACTAACAATCAAAAGTCAACTCCCCAGATTGTACTCTCAAGGGACGGACATTTTATAAGCAATTTTCCACCCAAAAGCATTACCTCGGGAGAAAAAACACACTTGCAGGACTCAGAGGGATTTAATGCCATTGAAATCCTGCAAAAAGCACCAAAAGAACCCAAGAGGTTTCTCCTGCCTAGGGCTACCTGTCTCTTCAGGGCAAACACTTGCTAAACTGCCCCTCATGCAACTGGGAGCTGCGCTGCTCTCTGCAATTTGGTGTGTTAAAGCCCAGCAGGCTGGGTCACAGCGTCACTCTCTGAGATTGCTCCTCTGACTTTAAAGTGCCTGTGCATTTAAACTCAGCTCCCATACCAGATCTTGCCCTCCTTGCCTCAGGAAATTTTGTCCTCAGTGAGACTCAGACTCTGACCTGTACTGAAGCTCTAATGACACAATTCATTCCTCAAAATGTTTGCCAGAGAAGAACAGTGTGAAAGAGCCAGCACACTGTGGGAGACAGGATGAACATTATCTGCTGGGAAAACATCACGTACAAAATGCAAGAGGAGCAAATGAGAAATTAAGAGCTTGTTTTTCAACATGCAAAGTGTGGGTCTCACCTAAGTTTGGAATGAAGGTGCATTATGTTCATCAAATTTTCAAGCTGTCTTTCCTGAGAGCATTTATGCATACATACATTTATATTCCTGTCAGTAATCCAGCACAGACACAAATACAGGTGGTACCTGCCTTTGCTTGGGATCATCGGCATCTTTGCCCTCAGTGCAGCTGACCTGGTGAAATCTCCCAGCAGATGCCCAGAGCTGGGAGATGTTACAAACATCAGCCTCAGCAAACATCAGCTCTGCTGCCTGTTCATTCTCTCTAATGCAATTAGGGCAGATTAACACGGGTGACTAGATGTGAAAGACAACGGCACCTCACCATCTCCATCCCACCCACATTTATTAATTTGAGTCCTGCCCTTTTCATAAACTTGTTGCTCTCTTGACCTTCCTCAGATGTAGCACCCTTTTATTTCTCGCTTGAAAATTAAGCAGTGTTCTGGCAGGGAAAGACAGCCAGCTGAAACAGTCAAAGCCACAGGAGCCCCACAGCAACAGCCCACAGTTTCTTTGATAGCCAGGACACATGTGAAAGCTTCATGAGCTCCTTAGTGAGCTAGCAGCCACCTCTCTTGACTCCTCTGTCAATCCCTGGATTCAAAAGTCCTGTAAGGACTGTGAAATTAGTACCATTACAATTCCTTTGCATGGGACATCTTGACTTTATCTCTTCACTTTGGAATGCCAGGCATCTGCTCTCTGGATAGACTTCCACCATCAGGGCAGAAATCTTCAGGTTTGTGTCATGCTTTCATCACAGTACCCACACATGGCTTAAAAGTGTGATCCACAGACTAAACTGGGCCACACAATCATCTTTTCTGACTTCTCATACAGCACAGCCTTTCCGTAACCAGCTAAAGCAACACGACGCATCTTTTAGACAAACCCTTGATGGAAAGGTTCTGCCACTTCCCCTGCTAAATTATTCCTCAATTCAAGAAAAAAATGGCACTTGATCTTAAAAATGAGAACATTTCAGGCTGATTTTCTCTAGCTTTAGCCCGTGTCGACAGTGTTTTGTTTTGTCTTTGTCTGATTGATTAAAGAACTTGCAGCTGCTGAGAACATTTGCTTTTGTAGACATCTGAGGACTGTGACCTTAATCTTGCCTTTCTTAAAATAAATGAATTAAATTTATTTGCATCTCTCAGAGAGAGAGAAGTTTTTCTGACCTCAAAACAAAAGGTTAGAAACTGATAGGAAGCTTGCAGATCCTCTCCAAACCCTTTCCAACCTGTTAGCATCATTTGGATGTAACACTACAGCCTCCCACCTTCCAATGGGTTTAACTTTCCATTAAGTACTTTGAATGTCCCCTCTTTCTTAGGTATTCCCCATAAGAATTTTATTTCCTTGACTTTACATTTACATATTTCTGCCATATTTAAATAATTTTAAAAACCTTTGAAGCTTGATTTTGTTGGGTTGTCATCTCTATACATTAAAGAACATCTTCCATTCAAGTCACTCCTCAGTTTACAATCAGCCATATTTTTAATGAATATTTTAATATTCCAGGTTCTGTCCACTACCTGGCATCCTAGCAAAAAACCATGTAAGTTGTGCCCCCTCCTTCACCTGTGACAATGTGTTTTGTAACTCTCTAAGTGTGGACAGCCCAGCAAATGGCATATCTCCACTATTTATCTTACTCCAAGCACCCAGATTTTATTTTCTGCATGGTCTCCAAGTGGGACACTGCTGTTCTTCCTGAGACTCTTAAAAAAGTCCATCAGTTTCTTGGCAAAATGGAAACAAGGGTCTGTGAAGGACTGGAGGTGGTTTCTGATCTATCCTTGGCCTGACTTGGGTGGATATTTCCTGACAGACCCTGCCCTGTCTCCAGGCAACTTCTTTAAGTGCAGAACAATCTTTACAGTCAGAAATTATTGTCCTGACAATAGATGTGCATTTCTGCCAATTAGCCCAGGTTTTTCTTGCTTTATTTCCAGAGGATGTGAAGGGCAGTCAATGCTCAGCATTTTAACAGAATTTAACATGGAGCAGATGACTTACCATGTCCTCACAGCTGCCAAAATCCCAATTCAGCAATTCCAAACCCTTCTGCTCGGGGAAGAGCTTTGCTGTATAAACTGTCATTCCTGCAGACCATCTCTGAACTCCCTCCTCTAATATATTACTGGAAGCACAGCTCTCCAGCTGGCTGCATTTCTCCATCTGAAGTTTCTCCAAGCTGTGAGCACCAGAGGACACCTCCCCATGGCAAACATGCTGTGGGGCACACTGTGACCTTGGACAGCACTCCAGAGCAGCCTGTTCTGCTGATGTCAAGCTTGTGCCCCTCCTGGGCACCCATGGGGAGGGGGCAGGTGCCCTTCACTGCCAGAGGGTGACTGCTCAGCAGCTGCTTGTGCAGCACCTTCCTAAACATCTCCCTTTCCCACCAAGTGAGCTGTAACAACCCTCCCCTTGACATCCCCCCTCTTTTTCGTCTTTATCTGTCTCCAAAGTCATTCAATAAATCTTCCTCACGAATGTCAGATGAAGAACAGCCTTTCCTGCTATTTGTCACAAAACTGAACTCCTGTTTTCTCTGCTTAGTTTTCCTAAATCAGCCATGCCCTTCCATACCCATCTTTCCAAGCTGTAATCTGTCCCTCAGAGTCTTTGTGGTGCCTGTTAAATCCCCATTTGTTTCTGTGCTGAGTATTCAAATACTTCCTGTTTATTTTCTGTACTGCTGGCATGATTTCTGAAGGAATTAAAACCAAATCTGTTTATCTTTGCTAAATTCCTCTGCTGATAAGGGTATTAGTGTTCTTATTTACAAATAGAAGAGCAAGGCAAAGTAGGACTGGAAGTAAAAATCTCATAAAGTGAGTCCCTAATTTAAGATGTCCTAAAAGCATCAAGCAGTGTAATTTTCTGAAAATGCCAAATAAATATCCTCTTAAATCCATGCCCCTTAAGGTGCTTCAGTTTAGGGACCTCCAGTCAGTGGCATCCCCACTCCCTTGATACTCCAGAAAACTGAGGATCCTGCCACAGAGGTGGGGAGCTCATTTACAGTTTTTTCCTGGAAGGAAATAAGATAAATACATTGCCGGCTATGTGACCATCAGAGTCCTCGGTCACAGACAACCTTCTTCTATCAGAGCAATTACTTTTTAATATATCTCCTAATTTTTCAGAGATAGAATTAGCAAGGCAGAGATCATCGCAACAGCTATAATTTTTTTTTTTATTTTTTACCAGCTTCATAAAACTATTTTTTTCCTTGTCTCCCAGCACCCCATTAAGGGAAGAAGAAGACAGGGCAGGTTGTCACCACCAAGAAGCACTGCAGCTATTTTCCATTTGGTCTGGGGCATACTACACTGGAGGCAGTGGCTGCATGCAAAGCTGTGTGTTGCCAGTTTAAGGCTGACCACTGAACACACTTTGGCCTCCAGCCCTCAGCCCTGACTCAAAGTACCTGCTGCCAATGACCAAAAGAAAATTCCACCTGCATCACTCCACTGCCAGCCAGACAGGGACACAGGTCAGTACATTTTGCCAGAGGAAACCCTGTGATAGTGAAAGCTGCCCCAATGAGCTAGGAAAGCACCTGCCTCTTCCTGAAAGAAGAGAGAATCTGTGGTGTTTTTAAGCTGCTCAGGGTGGCAAGGGCTTCTGGTGCCTCAGAGCTAACAGTCTACTCTTCTTGTTCTTCAGATCCTGAGATAAAAATGCACCTTTTAATATAATGCAGTGACTGTGACTCTGATGTATGTTTGCATCTTTCAGCAGAGCTTCTTAACAGCTTTTTGAAGAAGGGCAGTAGGGCAACTGTATGTAACATACTCAAATCTACCCACAGGAAAAGGAATGAATGCACAGCTCCTTGCTCGAGCTGCAAAACCCCAGGCTACTGCCAGTTTGTGTCCCAAAGGGAGACTCCTCAGGTGTCTTGCCCCCAAGGAGCTATGGTTATGACTCCCTGCCTAAACCAGTAGCAGGCATGTAAGGAAAAATCAAAGCAAGCTGACAGCTCAGCTAGGACCACAGACAAACTGCTCTGCCAGAGAAGGAAATCAAAAGAGACAAAGACAGCTACAACATTTATCTTCTTTTTACATTGCTTCTAGTTTAGAAAATCCACACTAAAGAGATCACGGGCACACACATATTTGCATTGCTTTTGAACACTATTTAGCTGCTTAAATGCATGCTGCAAAGTAGTTAGCTTTGCATATAGCTTTCATTTACAGGGTAAAATTGATTTAAGCAGAATTTAACTCAATCTAATTGTGCCTGCACCAAGGGTATGAACAAACATGACACTTCTGCTCACGGGCTGAAAATTTCTCAGTCTCAGGGAAATGGCAACCCCATGATTAGGTTTGGGCTTCCCATCTGGATGCACTGGGAGAACAGAAACCAACAAGTGAAGTTCTACTGAGCTTGTTAAAAAGGCAAATGATTAAAAATGAAAAGGTAAAGCTTTGAGTCACACAGCCTTGCAGCCCCTGCCTTTCCCAGCTCCTGCCCAGGCACACAGCTAAGGGTCCTTCCAAAGACTGCCATTTGCTGCATCACATCCCAGGGGTCTGTGTATCAGCCTGTTTAACTGTTTCATCAGTCCCTTCTAGTTTTCCCTTGGCACCTTTCCCTTTGCAAGACTTTCTTAGGAGCCAGCTTTCATTATATGCCAGGAAATCACAGGCTGCACTGCAAAAAGTGGCACATATCCCTGACTTGTCTCAGTTAACAGGGAGACCTATTCCTTCCTAACTGAGAGATGAACTATAGAAAATGACCAAATTCCTGATACCTAAAGCTGTATGTTGAAATATATACACTGGAAAATATCTAACTGAAAGGGACCAGTACTGATTACTGAGACTGTCACTAGTGTCACCAGCAGACATCAAGCTCACCTGGAAGACAGCCACCTTTCCTAAGGGGTACAGACACGGGTAGCCTGTTTTCAGACACATAACTGAAAAATGTGGTTTCAGGAGATCAGTGCTCAGTCACTCCTTCATCTTCTACCATGACTTTCTGAGGAATGTAGAGTCCGTTTCCAAGAAGAAGAGACACTGAGCCCCTCTCGGGGCCCAGCAGCTGTAGGAATTTAGCCCTCCACCTGTCCTGTCCAATTTGTAGTAAAGCAAAAGTCATGTTCAGGGACAGAGGAGGGAGAGGCCCTTAAAAACAAGCCACTGTTCAAACTGGGACACTTTTTGGTAAAGCTGAGAAGGCAGAGTGACTACTTGATATCCAGCAACAGAGGCACCAAACTCCCACTAAAGCCTCGCCATCCCCACTTCACACAGGCTCTGCTCACACTGCTACTGAGGGCTCATCATATGCAAGGGATCCCCCTCCATCACTGTCACCAGCAGAGACCAGGAAGAGCACACAGGAGACTCCATGGCCTCATCCACCTGCCTGCTCCCTTAATGCTGCTGCAAAGCAGCAGGGCAGGAGCTGCCAGCAAGCGAGGTGATACCGAGCAGCGCAGCAGACCCCATGGGCAGCACATAAGGATCCATGCCAGGATGCCACCCACAATGCTGTGGAAGGCTTTGAACATAAGGAGAAAACCAAACATCAGTAGAGAAGGCAGGGGGAAAAAAATCAGGAAAGGATTTGGCAGCTGTAGGCTGCCCTTCCTGTCCAGTCCACCCGAGCCCTCAGCTATTCATGCAGCAGCAAAATGCCCACAATTCAGGGGTTATCAAAGGACTTGAATTCCTCCAACAATCAGAGAATGGGACAGAGAATCTCAGAAGTGTCCCTGAGAATGCAGCCACCAAATGTTGCTCTACCCCAGAAAGCCAGTGAGAGACACGCACTGCCACATACAGAGCCTGACACTGGTGGAGCAGTCCTGGTCGCACGTCATTGCTCAGTGATTCTGCAGAGGGCTAAAAGCACAGCTTTCCTCCCCAGAGCTGGACTGACTGATGGCGTGGCTTTGAGCCACCTGATGGCTGCGTAATGCACTTGACAGAAACACAGCACAGCTCACCACACTTTGCTGTGACAGGCATTGCCTGCGGGAGAACATTCAGCCACAGCAAGCCCGACTGATGGAGTGAGACTGGTTGCCCCCTGCTCCCAGGGGGGTGTTTCGAGGAAGGGCAACCATGCGCTCTCTGCTCCTGCCCCCCTGAGTCTGCTGGTCTGTAGTACTGGGCTGATGCACTTGTTTTCCCAGCTTTGCTGCCTTCCCAAAGGTGCTGCTGTCCAGGAGTGGATGCACATGAGAAATGCTGGCAGGCCAGGGAGTGGGATGAGCAGGGCAGGAAGAATTGACTTTGATCCAAATGTCATCATTTGATGTCACCAACTCAGCTGCATCCAGGATCTACACACACTGCTGAGCGCTCTTTCTTTGCAGGTCAGCTTCTGGCCCTTTCCTGGAAGGTTATCACCAGAAGTCAACAAGTAAAGCGCCACTCCTCAGGAGTAAGCACAGACCCAGAGTCCACCTCTCAGCTCAGACCTTCCCCTACATCCCTTGAGTAGAGTTTCTGCTTCTCTTGCATGGAGGATTCAAGATTTTACTCCTAAAATCATGAAAAAGCAAGCCTGGGACCCCAAAAGGACACGCTGTACCTTCAGAAAGGGTCCTCCTGCTTTACCTCTGTTTAAGCCTCCCTTACGTCTTCTCCTCTGCCCCAGGGCATTCATCCCAGCCATGATGGAGGGCAGGAAATGCCTAGCAAATACCTAGGGTGCCAAAATTCAGGCTTTCCAGCCAAAAATGCCTAAGCAATCACATAGCTACAGTCACCTTAGAGCCATAAACACTGAAGAGCGATACAAAGACACCTACACCCACTGGCAAAAGCCAAGGGTTTAAGAGCTGAGCCATTTACATCTCTTAGGAAACACACATCTCCCCACCCACAGAATGACAGCACCGGGCAGACAACACATCACAGCACTGATATCATCCCTGCAGGCATCTCAGCCACTGGGCACCTCACTCCCAAACAGACAAACAAAACTGGGCTTCCCACGCATTTCCTCTGCAACAACTCATCTGTGCAGTCCTGGAAAAGTCCCTTCCTGTCCAGGGCAGGAATGCAAAGAAATGACAAATAGTGGTCTTTGATGAATTCAGGGCAAGAAAGTGAGGTGGCATCCTGTCATTAACGTGAGTCTGGGAGGGCCACCTCCCGCTGCCTGCTGGCACGGCTGCAGCTCCAGCATCAGTGTGATCCCTCAGCTCTAGGCTGGACTCTGAAGCTCATGGATGAGCAAATGTCTCAGGACCTGAAAAAGCCCTACTGAAAGTATAAACCAAAGCAAAACAATAGGTCACTGAACTGGTCCTGTTGCCTTTCCCTCACCTCATCCCTCTAGGGCTTCTGGTGGACACTGCTGTGATCCAGTCATGGGCCCACGAGATATCAGTGTCCCTTGTGACAGAGACAAATGTCTGTGGAGAAAGGACATGAGAGATTTTCTGCAGGCTTATCATGTCACAGCAGACAGTCCTCTGGGCTCCAGAGGTTTGCTCGAGGAGGTGAAATGGGCTATCTAGCAAATTTCTTTCCTTTCACCTCACACAGCTGTCCACGCTTTATTATGGGGGCAAGACAACGTGAATAAAAATAACATGAAAAGTTGAAGCCTAAACTGGTTTTTGCACAGAAATTCTAAGTCAGAGTTCATTTGTCCCTGCAAGCTATGTGAAGCGAGTAGTTAATACAAACCCACTTATTCTGCAAGGTGGGGTCCACGATGAAATATTACCTGCACTGCACATCTCTCTGGATGTTTCGCTTGGGGCTTTGAGGAGGCCAAGTACATTACATTCCTTCAGTAAGTCAGTGAGGTTTGCTTACTGCAGCTTTAGGAGGAAACTGGCTGCAACTCTCATCCTGGCCACCCCAGCATCCTTCACGGTGAGCAAGCTTTTCCTCTAGCAAGGGGCAAGGCCCCCACTCTTTGAAACTGCTGGATTAATTGTGCACAGTTACACGCTGTACACACAAATGCTCTAACTGCAGGATGCTTTTTACCTGATGTTTTGCTCATGAAAAATGGTGAGGCTGGGACAGCTCTAGAAACAGCTCCAGAACATTGTTTGAGCTAAGTGCATTTCAGCACATTTCCAAGGAAGCTGCATTTTTACGGCAGATACCCTCTTTGAGAAATGCATACAACCTAAGTCAGGAAACAGCATCATGAAGAGGTAAAAAGCTTTTTGCTCCCCACTATTTAAGGGTGAAAAGGTGTGGGGGTTTTTATGTCACTTCTTACGGTGGTCATGTTGGTCACTTTTCTCCCCGTTTGATAGATACAGCACAACAAAATGGGTCAAAATTTCTCACGCAATAAATACATTGAAGCAAACAGAACTACTCCAAGGGAGAATTTAGGTTCATGTCCCTCCCATCAGGCTGCTAACAGATACTAAGTAACATGCATTGTAGAGCACGTTACATTTGGCACAGGCATGCACAACAGAAAACCATTGATTTGGAAGCCAAAAGATCCTGCAGTTTGTCAGAATATAGCAGAACTATACGGGATGGCACTGGGTCACTTAGGAGGTTTGTAAGTCGATATAGCTGAGTACAACCTGGCGGGGCAGGGGAGGCTCCGGTAAATGTGCCCTGTGCTCCGGGAGGCAAGACAGTACTGCTGGTTCAGCAGGAATGCTCCTGGGTTTATTGAGCCTGGTGATTACAACAGGCTGTCATTAGGGCAGTAAAGTTCAAAGAGAGAGAGTGAGAGAGCGAAAAGAATAGGGAATGGAACCACACCTTTGTCAAGGAGCATTTTAAAAATGCACGCGTTTCCCACATTCATTACGTGCAGGTAACACATGCGGGAGCAGTCCCTTATCTGCCGGCACAGGACCACAGTCAGAAAACGAAAAGATTCCCACCTCAGTTTCAAACTCCTGCTTGTGGTTTTTGGGTTTGGTGGTTGTTGGAGGTTTTTTCTTTCTTTTTCTTTCTATTTTGCCTACCCCATCAGTTACCCAGGTTTGCAGCTGCTTGCTCGTGCATAGGGAAGATGGGTCTTTGCTCCGAGGCAGCAGTCTCCTGCCAAAACCAGCCACCTGCCTTTTCCAGCCACAGAATGCTCACGGGCACGAGAGGCATCTGAGCCATACAAAGGACGGTCACCTTTCCCAGCGCAATGCAAATTGCTGGAGAAAAGCACAGAGAAGCCCCGCCAAACCCTGTCCACGCCGAGTCCTGGACAGGCAGAACAAGGCGGTGCAGGGGGTGCAGGTGTCTACGGTGCCGTAAGAGCAGCTCAGGGACCAGACAGCACTTCGAACCCACTGAGAGGCTGATCGTGTTCACTCCTTGTAATGTCAGCTGGATGAGCCACACCAGGGGAAAAGGCAACCCCAGGCTTTAATAAAACAGGCAAACTTCAAAGAGTTTTAAACACTGATTAAAGCCTGCTGGAAATCAAGCAAGTGCTGTGAAAATAAAAAAAAAAAAAAAAAAAAAAAAAAAAAAAAAAAAAAAAGAAAGAAAGAAAAAAAAAAAAAAAAGGAGCAAAATTGAGGCAGATCTTGACCATTTTTTGCTTCATTTACTTTTCCAAAAAGAGAGAGACCTAAGTCTATTTGCATAGATGTAGGCTGCACGAAATGCTGCTGAAGTCGGCTCTGCAGAAGTGAACACAAAGGTCTTTGTCAGAAACACCATGTATTTCCCTACAGAATAGGGCCAGCTAGCCCAGCACCTTCCCAAGGGCTGGGGAGAACGAGCTGCCTTGCAAAGGTACAGAACTGACACTCTGCCACCATCATACAGCTATTTCAACAAGTTATGAAGGCAAACTTTTATCTCTAGTGTGCTTCTGAAATGTTTCACAGAAATTAAAGTAAAACCAAAACTCAGAGAACAAACTGTAATATGAAAAACAAATTATTCAGTGATGACCAACTTCCTAGAAATCACTCTGATCTGCATCAAATGCACCGGGATTTGTCATGCTGCTGAAGCCCGTTTTCACCAGCTTGCCTTTGCTAAGCAGGGGACAGATGGGGATTCAGCATCTCTTGGGCACCACTGATGAACGCAGCGCTTGCAGACCTCCTCCTGACAGCCCCTGGGGTGAAGAACACACCGGAGAGGGTGAGAGGGTCTGGTCGGGAAGCTAATGCTCTCCTAAAATCCTCCCTGGCCCCGCACGCGTCCCGGGCAGGCCGGAGGAAAGCAGCCTGAAGGCTGCTCTATTTGGCGCAGCGGAAAGTAGAGGGACCCGCTGGACGGGAGGCCCCCGGTTTCGTCCGGCGCTCGGGACTCCGGGCGGTGTTTCGGCGGTGTGAAAGCCCACCGCCGGGGTTCCCAGAGAGGCGATTTTGCATACTTTTACTTCTGCTCCCCGCAGCTGCCCAGCTGGAAGGGCTCCAGCTCCCCCGGTGAAAGGCGGCGAGCGGAGCACGGAGGGGATGGCAGCGGGAACCTGTCCGCTGCCGGCGGGGGCTGGCAGGCTCGGGGGGCACCAACCTCCGCTCCCGCGGCTGCGGCGCTGGGAGCGGCAGCCGGACCTCCTGCTGCGGCTCCAGCTGTCGCGGGCACAACTCGGTTTCTCCTGCAGCGAGCCACGAGCCCATAGTTTGGGAATGATGCCGCTAGTCCCGCTCGTCACGCACCGAGCCGCGGAGCTGCGGGCGCTCCCGAGCTGGGTGTCCAGCTCATCCCGCGCTGAGTAATCCCTGCTGGTAGCCCAGTGTCAGCGGGGACAGGGCTTCATTTTGGAAAAGCCTGAGGAGATTTTGTAGATTTTTCCCACCCCTGTTCTTTCTTGGCTTTTCTTTTACGCTGTCAGCCGGCTNCGCGCTCGGCAAGGAGCAGAAGGAAGCAAGATGGCGGCGCTGTAGGAGCGGGGAGCGCGGCGCCCGGGCTGTGCGTGCTGGATGTCGGCGAGGCTGAGGGACGCGGCAGAGGTCAGAGCGGGATTCCCGCGCCGGCCGCCTTCCCCGCACGGCACCACCGGGAGGTGTCGCGGGGCAGCGCAGCGCCGCGCCGCCGGGGCTCGGCGAGGAGGGGGCGCCG
>VXAC01004349.1:468696-534999 GCA_013399225.1 Rhipidura dahli
CCCCCCCCCCCCATCATATTTTGGAACAAATCTGTTGCTTGGATGTTAAAAAACATGACAGTCAGGTTGCATTAATGTTACTGACCCTGGTCAGGGTTACAGGGAGTTACTTGCATGGACAGTAGTGTTTTTATCAGTGTGCCTAAGCAGTGACTTTTGTTCCAAGTGGAAGATGTATTTTGTGTTTCTACAGGAGCCAAGTAAGGTCCTTTTTTAAAAGCTGACAATTTGTCAAGGTGGAATTCCTGAAGAGCTGTCAAATTTGGCTTGTCACAGCAAGTGACCCCTCTACCTCTCTCCCTGGGCTGCAGCACAGTAGCTCTAGGCATGGTAGCAGCATCTGTAAGCCAGCTTCACAACTGGAGCTTGAAAGTGGTAGAACAAAGTTGCCAAGTTTCAAGTAGAGTCGGTGGTTATCTTGGAAACTGCGCTGGAGAACACAGCCACAAATTATTTTGGCAAATGATATACAGTATTTATTTAGTCCAGCTCTCTGATTGCTGTTAAGGCAGTCAGCCAGCAGCATTAAGTGTTGTGACATCATTTTGAAAGGCAATGTGCTGGTTCTAAAATGGAGTGGGATGTACTATGATTCATTATTTTAAAAAAAAAATCTGTAGTCTGAACAGAGATAAAGCATATGACTGCATCATGGCTGAAATCCAAAAAGAGAATTGTATGAATCAATCACACTTGCAGCATTATTCCCATCCCTTACTTCATAAGGCAGTGAATACCATCTTACTCATTCAGTGATATTCTGCAGCAGAAATATGCTTTTGAACACTGAACAAATGACTACTAACAAGTTGCCATAGTTCCGGCTGTTACTTTATCATCACTGCTTGCTTACATGTTCAATTTGCATACCTTGTCCCAATAATCCTAGATAATAAAACCTTACAAATGGAAAGTACCGTGAGTAATCATCCTCTCAGTCACCTATTGAAAAGAAATCACTTCTGCCTTACCTTAGGGTAGATAAGTCTGCTTAAAAAAATTATCTGTATGTGTATATATATATATGGAAAATCACCTATTTTGCCAAGGAATTCTTCAGTGCGTGGATGCAGAGATGGTGGGGTTAAGGAATAAAATTCTGTACCTCCAGCATCAGCTGGACTAATCCCAAGGACAGCTGATGACTGACCCAAAAAGGTTGTTTGGATTAAAATACTGGGAATGTGCCTTGCATTACGTAGCAGGGAGTAACAGGAGGAAAGTAGAAAAAAACAAGGTTTGAGAAATAGAACAGATAACTTATTTCACCCACATATCTCACACTGTTCTTGAAATAAAGCAAAAAATATATCCTAACTTATAGGTGGATCTACTAGTTTTTCATGGTAAAGGATTTTAAAACTGGGGTCACTATAAAGACAATTGCCATGCTTTGAAAAACACTTTAACAAATAAAAGTCATAAAGATTTAGATTCATGTCTGTCTTTTCAAGCAGGCTTACTCATCTCTGTTAAACACCTTCCAGAACTCTGAATCATCTTAGTAACCTGAACAAAATTCAGGCTGTCTTTAAAAAGCTAAGTTTTCTGTGGAGGTGGGGATTCCAAGTTGGAGTGTTATTGCCTTGTAGTATGCATATGGCAAGAAATCCCAGAAGGATTATTCTTTCAGATAAATAAAGGCTTGCAGTATTTGACCTAATTCCTTGTGTGTGTGTTTTTCCTCTTACTAAAACAAAAATAATAAATGAAATACAGGAGGCATTTCTGTTGCAGTGTGGAAAGAACAGGCTTTTTCTGTGCCCAAGTTCAGCAAGAAAGGATAATTCAGCATTTCAAGCCTAATCAAGTACAAAGTTTTGTTAAACCACAACAGACAGAGTGAGCAGGTGAGTGTTTAGATAGCTAAGGTAACCAGGAATAGCTCAGTTACCAAATACGCCTTGGAAGTGTCTTCCCCAGATACAGGGCAGTACCATTGGTGCTCTGATTAAATACAGTGATGCAATTTAGACAATGAAATAATCTTCACATGTTCTACAGCATTACCTCTAACCTGAAATATATTCCACATGTTTTCCCAGCATATGAATATTGGTTTTACCAGGTGTATGCATGGGGAAGGAGAAGTTTCCAGGTTTAAGTTGAATTTTTGCAGCTGTACAAAGAACATCTTTCTGCATTCTTCACTCTACAAGAGCTACTCTCTCCTTAAATGTACATTTCAATGACTAAAGTTGAAACAACTCTTCTGCTTAATCTCCTTTCCAATAATGCATAAGCAGTCCAAGTTTGTGTTCCAGTGTCCTGGCGTGAGCTACCCTAAGTCCCATTATGTTGGGAAAGGATTTGGCTCCATTGCAGTGAAACCCCGGCTTACCAAGTGGGTAGGTTTAGGTCAGGAGGATGACTCTCCATGTGGTTGCGTGCACGTGGTTTGAGTGTTTACAAACAGTGTCCCAGCATCCTTGACGCAGCCAGTGAGGACAGAGTTCTAGGAATGTCCCTGGTCCTCACGGACAGCGGAGGAGGGGGAAAGGAGTAAAAAATGCAGAGTTTTAAGAACGCATATCATAGTTTGGGTTTTGGTTGAGCTTTCTGCATCTGTATTGCATTCTAGACTGCTGGGTCCTTTGTCAAATGCCGTTGTTTTTCTCCTCTGCACTTCAGCGCAGTCTGGGCTTTGTTGACAGGTTTGTCTGGAACAGACTGACCCAAAGTATGAGATGGGGGCTAAGGGAATTGTTGCAAAGGTTTCACATTATTTTTGTGCTCCTCCTCCCCTTTTAAAAATGTATCATTAATTCAAGTCCCAAAAGCTTTTATGACAAAACAACTCTTTACAAGAATCCCACTGTAAATGGTTATATATTTTTTCCTTAATTAAGCATGATTCACTGCCTGTTAGGATACTAGAACAATTCCCTTTTTAAAGAACAAGAAAGAAATCATGGATCCTACTAACTTTATGAGTAAAATCAAATAGCTGAAAGTCTTTATTACTTAATGAGACATGTTGACACAAAGAGGCGTTGCTGTTACGAAAGCTAATAGCACTGCAAGGCAAGTTTTGGATCTGTATTAAATGTAAGAAGCTTGGTGGAAATTACTGCATTTACCCAACCAAGTGAATAATGCCACCAATCTGTTGCTCAAAGAAAAAAAAAGGTGGTAATTATTTGAAATGCCTTGCAGAGGTGAAAATTTTGTGATTCTTTGAAAATGCACTGTAGCTGGTCAGAAGCACCCAACTGACAACATGTTTCATGCTCTACCCTGTGGACCTAAACCAAACCTGTCAGGCCAGTTCTGGTCTTCAGAGACACTTGAAGCCTATGCCCTGCATGTGCTGTAGGACCTTATTATCAGAGGTTCTAACGCTCCTTATCCAGTCCCATGCACATTTTTCAGACTTTCTTAGGCAATTTTGCAGGAAGCACTCAGAGCATTGTGCAAAGCACGTCACTTGCTTTACAAAATGAATCCTAAAATCTGTTTTCTCCTCATAGGGAGGAAGCAAATGCCTCTTCCATATTCTGAATTTGTCTGGATGAGTCATGGTATTCACTGTCATGCAACAGAGTAGGAAGACTGATCCCAGATCTTGTTAAGCACATGGCTGCTGCTAGCAGTTGGGCATTCACATTGGTTGCTCCTATTTTATGTTGATGTCTATTACAACACAGTAGTGTTGTAATTACACTGCAGTGATTTCTTGCTCACCTGTCCTGTCATTTGCAGGACAAAATGATTTGTGTCATATCCAGGATCTATTCCTCTTTCAGGAAGCTCTTTACCACGTTTCATTTTCTTTTCTGGCTTCTTTTTGACTTAGAGTTCCCATTACTTTTGCACCAGCTGGGTAGCAGAAGGTAGCAAGTGAGAGTAAAGCATGTGAGAGAATATGTGACAAAGGCATTCCTGAGTTTGCCCAGACTATTTGTTCCTTCTCTTGCCACTTCTAGTGCTGTTAGAGAGATCAAAGGGTAAACATTAACCCTGGGCCTGATTCTGGTGGGAGAGTTTTGCCCTCAACTTCAGTGTCCTTTATTATCTTTCCAGATTTGTCCCTTCGAATGAAAGACAACAACTGTTCATGCAACACTCACCCCCATTTCATGCCCCTGATGCTTTTCTTCATCTTTGTTTAATCTGTTTCTTTCAGTGCTACTTCACTTGTGTTTGAAGTCACATTCTTTGAAGTTATAAAATTTTTATACTTGCCAAAGGACACAAAACTCTTTCAGCTCTTATGTAAGCAAAAAGGAGAAAAGAATGATTGCGTATTTTCTCTTGTGTGCGAGTAGCATTACTCTCCTCATGGTAAAATGAGGAAAAGGAATTGTTGCAGTACAACAGGAAGGAGTTTCTACCGTTTTCCCAAAGTTAAAGACCACAGAAGTAAGGTATTTCCATGAAGCTTCATGTGCATGTACAGCTTAATAAAAGGAATGCCATTTATCCCTAAAAGAGAACATATGAAAGCTGGGAAATACATGGGACTCGCCTCTTCCTGGGATATGGAGCAGTGGTGGTATGTGTCTGCACATATTACAGATTTCAACATACTTTCTTTTCAGGTTACCAAATTTTCGTTCCCTCTGGACTCCTTTGCTTGCTCTTTTATTTCATTTCAAGTTTGTCTGCCCAAAAAGCTCTGAAGTATTACTTAAATGGCAACACTAAAAATCAAAAACATGAAAGCTGAACAACTGGAAAGGGTCAGTTTTAAAACTTACTTAATTTTGTATATCTAGTAGACATTTTGGGGGAAGGAAAATGTATGCTAGTGTGTTTCCCATTCCATGCACAGGTAGTTGCAAATGTACACATCACATACCTAGGAGCAAGTGAAAATACAGACCAAATAGGGAAAAACATCCTTAGGATTTATAAAGATGAAAAAAGCACAAACCAGAAAAATACAGCCTTTCAGTCCTCTGTTGTTTTTATGGTGCCTTCCATACTCTACCTGGAACATTTATTTTCCTTAAATAAGTTTAGACTTGTACTTTTCTGCTTCCCTGTAATCCTTAATGCAGAGAAGCTTCTGTAGGTGTGAGAAAGCAGTAAGAAAACCAAGAATTGTGCTGATCTGTTTTGTTTCTTTCTATTACTGTATGTAATGCCTGAGAAGTGAGAAACCAGACAGGAAAATACACATTTCTGTCTATTTTTCCACTGTGTCTATGTTGTGCAGTTGACAATACATTAAGTTTAGGGGGCTTTCTTTTTTTCCCCACATCAGCTGATTTGTGATCCTGCAAACTGCCATTTTCACAAAGCCCTATTCATTTTCCTTGGGCTTGGGAAGCTATACCAGAGACACTTGGAGCAGTGAGGCACCTGGTCAGTCATATACTTTGTAGTACTGGAAAAAAGATAAAGTAGTTTGGGGGCTATTTTTTTCTTTTTTGAGGGGACAGGGAGAAGAAATGGATGGAAAGACTACAGGTATAGAAGCTAAAAACTAATTTTTACTTTAAAAACGCCAACTTTTCAAAGCAGTTGCAGGTTAATGTGTGTTTTGCTATAAAACATAAAGTCTAGCTGATGAATTAGAAGTTATGCTTCTGGAAGAGTGAGTCTAACTACTAAGAGAATAGCTGCTTTTTCTTGAAACAACAAGCTGGTTGGAGATACTTTGTTGGACAAGCTGGAGCATGAGTCTAATTCAGGATGGCAACTCTGATGCTTCTAAATATAAGAAGAGTGGATAGAGTGAAATTAATTATTTCACATTAGGAGGCACCTCATATCCCAGCCACGAAACAGAATCCCACTGTGCTTGGGGCTGTACAAACATAAGCCATTTTTGTTCTGTCTTATTTAATTCAGTAAAAGAGGCAGAGAAAAGGGGTCTGGCAGCACACAAGGGGCCAGAGTGTTAGTAACTCTTGTTTATAGCAGAGGCAGGCAGCTCCCTTTCAAAAACCTAAATATTTGCAGTAAATAAAGCAAAGCTGCTATTAGTGGCCGCTCTGTGCATGTGTGTGTGTGTCAGAGGAGTTCCTAAGCAGCACTGCTGCGGCCTTTTCCCCAGGGTGCTAATGTTAATGAGCAGGCAAAACAGGCAAAGAAGGAGAGAAAGGGTATAAAATTAATAAGCAACAACTGAGAACCAAAGCACACAGAGATCATGCAACGTGGTACAAACCCTGCTGGAGTCATTCATTTCTGTGCCTTTTTTTTCTTAGCCCTAGAAGACCTACAGGAAAGCTGTGGTATAGCTGGGAACTGAACCAGTATCTCCTAAACCCCAGTGCTCTACTCATGATACCCTCCTTCCTGCTCATTCAGAAGTTTACTGATCGTTTTCTCTGCTTACTAAGATAACAGAAGTATCAATTTTAAGAAACAGAAACTAGACGCTTTTCACTTTTTTTCAGAATTTGGTTTTCAGTAGCATTTTCTGTTGATTGACAACATGTTCTGGTTTTGCTGCACAAACTTTCAGACCTCTAAATCAGCAGTGCTTATCCACAGCAACTCAGAAAATTAAAATTAAATAAATCTCCTCAGGGAAAAGGAGAACTTTTTGTTCACTGCTTTGCAGCACTGTTTAAACACTCCACTCTAAGTGAGAAAGGATGCAGGGAAGAATGTTATCTCTTTTACTGGCACTGTAGGTGTCTCCATGTACCTCCAAACAAATCATTTAAATAACAATAATTAAAAGTAGTATGTTGTGTCAGTTAATCACAGTGTGTGAAACAGTTATGACATTTCTGTAAGTAGGTACTCTAGTTAACTCCCTTTAATACCCTCAATCCTCCTATTCATTCAGGCAAGATGTCCCGCAGTCTGCAAACTGTTCATGAACATCAGCTCCAACCTATCACACGACTTCCATTTGATCTGTTTTATCAATTAAAGGTTTGTCAGGGTCCATGAACCCTCATGTTGACATCACACTTGGTAACAGAGCTCAAAGGAGGGAAAAATACCAAAACAAAACCAATTTTAGTTTGTTGTCAGAAATCTCTGCTGCAGATGGGATACATGAACCTGCAGGTAACATTAACTATAGCAGCATTCAAAGCTTCCTGTTCAAGAGTCCCTCTTTATCTCATCACCTGAATTGGAGATGGTAAGCTTTAATGTCTCTGACCTTTGTGAGTTCCTTTGCTGTGGGTCGTAGTTACAGCTCAGCCTGCCTGGTTACATAGTGCATTTAACCAAGAGCCTGGCCTATTTAACTTCAGCACATTCACGGACTTGTGATACGATCCATGATGAAACGCATTTGGAAATAAAATCCAGTTGGTAATTTAGCTCGTGCAGCATCTCTGGCTGCTGGCAGATGCAGTTGATCGTGAAGAACAGATGGATTTTTTCCCTGCCATGTTTAGAGATACAATAGCAGTGCAAACTACTTTGGAAAAAGATGGAGCAGAGCATTCAGACTTGCCTCCCGCAGTTGCTCCTCTCCCCACAGCAGTCTGGAGGTTCAGCCAGCCAAGGCCCACATTACTCACATGCACGTGGCCTTGCTGTTTACAAACACCCTCCCAGGTGTCCCCAGGCACCACTGGGTGCCACACTGCAGCTTGTGAGAGCTCCTGTTTTTCACCCACGTTCTTGGCTGCTTGTAGCAGTTGTGGCCAAAGGCAGGGCTGTGATGGGCTGTGTAGCCTGCTAGCTTGTTCGGGTTTGCTCATTTTACATTTAAGCAATATTCAGGCCAGGGGTTTAGAGCAAGGTCGTCCAGAGTGAGTCAAAAATAGAAACTTCATTGCTCGATAGCATAGTAGCACTGGAGAGCGCTAGCTAGATATACACACAACAGTGAGGAAGGTACTTTCCTGCTTTCCAGAAACACTACTAGGGAATTGGGTAACGTTTACAGTAGGGCAGGATTTCAAAAAGCCTGTGGAAATGAATGGATGCTTTTTTTTTTTTCATTTCCCACTAACAAATGAGGGACCACTTCTTGTCCAGGTTTAAGAGACGGGACTTAACAAAACACAAGTAGTTTGGAGCAGCTACTATGTAAAATCAGAGTTGCATTATCACTCAGAGAAGACTGCCTTAATTCTGCTTTGTTTTAGCAAGCCATTGGCGTACAGTAAGAAAGAGGTTTGAACAGCTGTGTGTTGCAGCATTAAATGGCCTCCCATAGCTGAAGCACAAAAAGACAAAGCCTGTTCCTTTCCAGCTGCTCAGCTAAAATTGTGTTGACTTACTTTTGCTATTCTCCTCACCAGTTCAGAGTTCAAGGACTCATATATCTACCGTACCTTGAGTTCAGATAACAAGATATAACTGCATGGAGGGAAACAAACAGAAAAGTTCCTGTTCTTCAAAGACGAGCTTTTTTTCTGTGCTTGTTCCCCTGTTTTGTTTCGGGGTGTGCACAGTTTATTTTTCTCCTTTTGTTTTACTCTCCCTCCCCGCACCCCCTCCCGCTCACCCTCTGCTGCGTGCACACCCTCTTCCAGCCGCCTCTCTGGCTTGCCTGGCTGAGAAGTGCAGACTCAGCAGGGACTGGTAACACTTTAACTCTTTGTCCTATTCTCAGCTCTCCCAGGAAAGGTCAAAGCAAATAAGACTTACAGCTGCGCTTGAAACAGAGCCACTGTAATGGAGAGGGACGTTGACCACAGACTGTTCCCCCTCTCACGTGTTTGGGTTTTTTTCTTGAAGCATATAGAGTGTGTAGCCAGGGTGAGATGAAACTTTGCACAGGTTTGGGTGGCTGCATCTGCTTATTTCCAATTAAGAGGAAATGAAAGACTCGTGACTTTTGTTTGTACTGGCCATATCGTGCAATTTCTACTGATAAACAGAAATAATTTAAGAACTACTTCCTCAAATGCCTGAAACATGGTCTTAATTTCATCAGTGCAAAGCCAGCAAAAAGCTATTACAGACACGAAGTCTCTGTTATGTGTCTTTGAAGTCATTTTTGAAACTTTGGCAATGTGCCCTTATACAGTTCTTTTCCCTAAGAGCCGCAGTTTTACATTGTATTCTGGGACCATGTGGGCTCCAATTTTAGCGACTTAGGGCAGAAAGGAGTTCCATTTTTCTTAAGAACAATTCAGCACTGCCATTTGCTTACACTGAAAGACGAACTTGCGGGGCCACCATCACCATTAGCACAGGTCCCCATGTGCCACGTACAGGAAAAAGGTTCCCCCTTGCCCTTCGCACACCCCGCCGGGGTGTCTCACAGGGCTGCGCGGGGTGCGCGCCAGCCGGGGCGCTGGCTCTGGTTGGCTTAGCGACATCAGCCTGGCGCCAAGCTTTACCTCTCGGCTTTGGCACTCCAGGTCATGCTGGTGTCTCGCCACGTGCTTACGCGCACATGGCAGCAGTGTTTACAAACATGACCCCAGAACTCTTACGGGCAGTTATGAAAGAGGCAGCGAGTGCCACATCCCGCGCACCAGGCTGACCTAGATTGCCAGCGCTGGGAACGAATAGCGAGGCATTTGTACCAACACAGGCTCTGAGAGACGTTCAAAGCCGATGATTTTGCTCCCAAACTGTTTTGAAGTATCATTGCCACCATGAGAGCGTTTTCCACCATAAACTAAAAATAGCTACTATTAGCTAGCAGGAGCGGCGGGTGATTCAGCAACTCAGGAATAGAACTGACTGTATTCTTCAGCACTCTTAAGTCTGTTTCTGCATTGAACTAACTCAGCACATAAAATTTTCACAACGGGAAGGAAATGCAAAGCTGGCTTACTTTGGCTAAAGGAAAAGGACACTGAATGATCGTGTAGTTCCTGATTGACAGTTCCTTTTTCATTCCTTTATTAACACTTGCACTCAGGCACTAATGAATGCTTTGTAGTCAGGCTGTGACCATTCATTATGAGAAAGATACCTTAGTAGTTTCAAATGAAACACCTCCATCTACAAAATATGAATACCACTGTCTGACTGATCTGGGTTTTTTGACATGGACCTTAAGGAAAAGGAGCATAGCCAAAACTCTGCTTCAGCAATCCAAGCACTGAATGCTCAACTGTCAAATGTCCATGTACGGGTCTACTGAAAAAAAGAAAGCATCCCTTCCTCACCCTTGAATCTTTTCAAAGAAGTTTGTATTGTATGCCAAAGTAGTCCAAAGCAGTTTGCTTTCTATAAGTTAACAGTTTATAGTAAAGTGGAGTACACAGTCCAAGAATTTGTTTTTGACAGATTCTAGCATTCTTGAAGTTGTCTCAGAAATACAAGTGTGTGGAGGAAGATAGGTACTATAACTGTTGAGTAATTGCTTAAGATAATCAGAGTTTTCTTGAAAAAGCTGCTACATGAGCAAAAATAACCCATACTTGTTAAAAATCACTTCCAGTTTTCACTTTTGGAATCAAAGAATTTAATCTCAGCTTTGCAAGGGCCTCCTAAATGATGAAAAATTCTTTTCCCCCTCCCAAATAGAAAGTTTGATGAGATGAGATGGTAGAAAGATGTTAGTTCCATTTTGTATTAGTTTTTGTAATACATTTCAGTGTTGGTAAATACCATAATGATAAAGCCTGTAGGAAAGACACACTGTAGGCCTCTCTACGCCTCTTCTGCAATACATTTCCATCCCACTACTGAGTAAAACTTTTGTGAGTTGAAGCTAGTTCATAGTCATCTTTTCCAACCATACCCATGGCAGCTCTGCACTGGAGTTGGCAAAATTCCTGCAAAGGTTTTTCACTATGTAAACAAAATAAAACAAGAGAGGCTGGCAGATGTTTACTCTGGCCTGGTTACTAACTGATTTCATGTGGTCTCAGGTAGCTCTAACCTGAGCTGGGGAAGTGCTCTGCAGGTCAGACCCTGACCCACTGCCAGTTTTGTTCAGTCCCCTAACTACTTTTAATCTTGTATTTAGAATGTGAGAAAATGTATTTGGTCAGTTATTGATGTCTTTTCACTGCTCTATGTTCATTACATTGTACGTAATAGACCTAGAAATAAGAATGGAAGTACTTAAAATAGGTCACTGCTGTGTTCCAATTTTAAGAGGTCTTTGTAGGCATTTCTCCTGCCTGAGGAAAGCAAATCCACCTTACTGTGAAACTGTACAAGTATGGGCAGAATGAGAAAAAGGAGGATTAGAGCCTCAGTATAAAATTGTCCCCTAACGTATATAGCTTTCCTCTTGGGTACATTGCCATACATGCTCTGGAGTCTTTCTTCAGAAACCCTGAAAGCACTCTTTAAATTGTTCTGAATCAGAAAGTACTGAGGTTTACAAGGGCTGGATTATTAGTATTTATGATGTCTGTGGGCTTTATCAGTACATTTAACTTAACCAGTGTAAGGTCTATACAGATACACAAATTCTGTTTGGTCCATCCTTGACTCAGAGAATCTTCTTATTGTTAGTATTTATAATATTTTCCTACATTATATGAAGAGCTTCTTGTAGTCACCCAGTGAAGAGAATATAAGGAAAGAAGTGCTGCTTATGATGAAAATTATTTTATTCAATGCTTTTAGTTGGGGCAGGAGGGAAGGGAACAGTGTAAGATTACCATTGTATGCTACAGGGTGAATACTGCCATTGTGTCAGTTTAGATGAGTATCTCAAAATAAATACAGACTCTGTCATGGGTTTGTCCTCTACGTAAAAAAAAGCAGTGGAAATCTTGTTTAACAAGTTCAGCAAAAGGCACACCTAAAGTTTAATTATGTCTTCAGATGCATGGGTGCAAGTCTTACTAAAGAGTTTTACTCAACTCCCAGAGAATAGACTTAGGACTTTTTATTTTTCTTAGATGGATTGATCTACAGTCATGAGAGCACAGAGTTTGGGGAAGTAAATCCTTTGGCATAATAAACAACTATTTTCAGTCATAGTTCTCTCTGCCATCTAGATGTGTGAGAGAGAACAAGAGATTATTCACCAGTTTATATTTTTCAGTCAATACTTCTCTTCCCTCACCCCTCTGAAAAACCAATCTACCAAAAAAGCAGGAGAAGATGGAGAAGAGGTGAAACAGCACCTCTGGTATTTACCTTAGGGTTTTACATTAATGTCTCCTGGACCTGGGAATCTTGGATACTATCTGAATTGCACATCAGTTGTGCTCCAAAAGTTGCAGCACTGAATGAGGCAGTGAGAGGACTTCCTGACCTAGACAGTAGACAGACAGGGGTCTAATTGTTCTTCTGTCTCTCTTACTCATTGTTTTCTCAGCAGAAGAGGGTTCCTTAACAGACCGACTGCTTATTGTTTTTGTGCACAGAGAATAAAATGTACAGAGCACCTGCTGGATAATACATTGAGTTACACTAACAAATGCCCACAGCACTTAAAGGCAAGGTGGGAAAGTGCAACGGGCCTCCAAAATATATGTTCAGTATTAACCACTGGCAGAAAATGTTTCCCATCACCCTAATTAAAAACATAACAATTCCTGTATGTTCAAGAATCACAAGAACTATAATATATGAAAAAGAGAACAAAACCAGTGAAAGGAACTAGGAGCATTTCAGAATTTTTACAGTACTAAGGAATGTGTGGGGAAAAATGCCCAGAGATGTTCTTAGGAAAGCAAGAAAATCCCAACTTAAAGAGTGAGTTAAAAAAAACAAAAGATGACTGAGCCATACCAGCAATGGCTCTTCTTCATATTCACAGGATTAAACCAGTGAGGTGCCAAGGTTTCTTCCTATGCCTTTCAGTCCTGCAAGAAACTACTGTGCTTTGCCCTCCAGCCTGACTTGGCCATGGCCAACCTCCAAAGCTTCAAAATATGATGAAAGCCCTATTTCTAGTAGTCAAGTTATCTATCAATGAAAGTAAGCAGCTGCATATATTTAACAGCCAAGTTGCAGAAACCCTGATTTGTGAATTCAGGAGTGATACACCAGAAGCAGCAAAATCAGACCTTCTCTTCTACTCATGTTTCACTATCCCAGCAGCCTTTTTTTTTCCTTTTTCCTAATTTTTTATCCTTGCTGTAGGTCGACAAACGTGGAGTATGGTTGTCTCAAGGATGGCAATTTCCACAGAACTCCACACAAACAATGTCAGGCTTCAGTGTAAAGTTTTGATGTGGAAAATTTGGTTTAGTTCAATTTTAAGGAGAAGAGTGGCCAGTATCTTTCCTTTGTGAGCCCCTTTTTGGCCTGTTCAAACTTGCTTGCACCTTTATCCAGGAAAATTCTCTGCAGGATATACTAAACAGTCTTCCCCTGTACCAGTACACAGCAGTGAGAAAGATGCACAAGCTGTTCCTAAAAAATATATGAAACAGCCATGGAAAAGACCATTTATTCCATCTTCTTCTCCCCAGTCAGCCAAATAATAACTGGCACTTTTGATAAATAGGTAGATAATCTGCTTTAGAAGACCTGTGCTAGTAGAGATTCTGTACTCTTCCAAGTCTTCTCATTTTGATGAACAGTTTTTCGTTTTGGACAGATAAAGTATTCCAGTTGAAGCCCTGCCAAGGCTTAAGAAGAAAAGTAACTTAATATCTGACAAAGCCACACACAAGAGCCTGTGCAAAAATTGCCTTTTTTTCTTAAAAAGGTTGACATAACTGCTCAACTTGATGTTCACTCTAACTCCAGTAACTCCTGTTCCTCATTCAGTGCTTTTGCTCATGATTTTTCCTGCCTTGAGACGTTGTCCTCAGGTTACTAAAACAAGAAACCCCATAAGAACTTCAGAAAAAAGCTAGCGTGTGAAACAGAGAAGTTGGTGTAATCAAGGAGGAGGAACTGCATAGTGGGGGGATCTTAAGTAATTACACATTTTTGTGAGGGTCTGGTGATCCATTAGAATGTGAATTTCTTGGCCAAAGGGCCATGCCCCTGTTATCTGGGCACACACTGCTGCTATTCTGGCCTGGTTACTAACTGATTTCACTGCTGCTATTCTGTGCATAATGCAAAGAGTTCTCTGTCACGGAAGAAGATCTGGACAATACAATGAACAGCTTAAGTGTAGGCACTTGCTAAATGTGGCAGTAAAGAGAAATGGGAAAACCAGATGCAACACAGTACTTAATAGTATGTATGGCTTTGTTAGCTGCAGTGAATGAAGATAGAAACATGTTTCAGAGAATGCAAAACACTAGAAAATATTTCTCCTGACCTATAGTACCAGTGGTGTATGGTTTGTCCATGAGAAGATCTGAATTCTCCTCTTTGTTGTTCCCGCGGCATTTTCAGATGAAATTTGCAAATTATGAGTGTTCCCATGCATTCTGATTCATACAATAGCTTGTGCTGGATCAGGGCCTCAAAACGGGCAGCACTGAGTGAGGGAGCAGGAAGTAAAGCACAGTGAAAATAACTCTGGAGTGTGAGCTAGATAACATACACTGAAGGCAGAGAAGGGCTCTCAGGAGCTACCTTTGGCTCTCTAGCACAATTTGAAGAAAGCCAGAATTTGAAGAAGGTGGCAGCCAACATATTTCAAATTGCTGAAAAGAAACAAAGACAGTAGGTGAGCTTAATCTAAAGACCTTGTGTGTCACAGCCTGTCGCTTAAGCAGGTTCCTTTGTAAGTACCAGACATTTCTGTGAATTAGGACCAAATCTGGGCTCCTGCTCCTTAAGGATACAATCTAAAGGGAGTTTAAGTCTCATGGTTTTGGCCATAAGCTGGAGGTTGGCTGAATGCATTACTGAGTGATTATACATTTCTCTGAGGCATTTGCCCTTTAGCAGACTATGGTAACAACAGACAGTTGTTTGCTTCAGTGTAGCACTTCTCAGCTGCTGCTGGCTGTTTCCCTGTGTGCTCCTTCCTCTGAAGACTTCACCACAGTATGCCTGAGAGTACTGCTGCAAAAACAGGGTTCAGAAAATCTCTTATCAGGAACATATAGGAACTGACCACCTACCCCAAGAAGCTATTTCCTCCATTTGTTTGTTTTTGCAACATCCCAGAAAGTTGTAATTTATGCCACCAGCAGCAAGTGTGGCCACTTGCACAATTCTTTGTAAAGCAGTGGCATGAACTGTTAAATTATCTAAAAGGAGCAAACAAGTGTTGGGTTTTTTTCAAAGATTAGATTGAAGAAAAAAGCTTTCTCCTGTAGTTCTTCCCTTTTGTTTCTAGTTTTAATATGTAATGAACATGTGATATTGTTTTAAGTTAGTCCTGATGGTCTTGTGAAGTTAGTATTTAAAGCAGATGGCTGCAGTGCTTTAATAAGATGGTTACTATAGAAACACAGCACTGTGAAAGCAAGAGTTTCTGTAACGCATGGTTCCCTCACTAAACATTTTAGAGACTCCTGATCTGCATGTAGCAGGCCCAAAGAGGACTAAGCAAGAAATGGAAAAGAAAGATAATATGCTTGGAGTATTTACTTCAGCTGGGGTCCACTTAAACCTAGCTGGATAGCTAACATTTTTGTGGCTTGCTAAAGAGCTGCTTGAAACAACATGAAACATGAAAAGAGAGATAAGAAAAAATATTGAATGAGGAAATGACTGTGGGCAGGAGACAGATCATTTCAGTTATCTTTTTTTAGAAGGTGAGTTGGACTCAAACATTAACACAAACCAATTTAAAAACACAAAACTCCCCCAAACAGTTAGCTAATACACCCAAATATTTACTTCATAATCCTTGGGCTTTTTTGTTTACTTCATCCTTGCGTATCTACTGTTGCCTACCAACACACTTGTTGCAGCCTAATGCATGGGGAAGGACACATCATGTACTTTCAAGGATTTGGGCTTTTTATTACTGTTTCTGGTTTTCTTTATTTCACCAAAACTGTTTTAACCTGAAAGTACCTAAATTCCTCTGCATGTGCCAAAGCATTTTATAGGCTATGACACAGACTTAAGAAATCCTTTTAAAATGTTAATTATATATATGAAAATGATTTGAACTAAATCAGAACATTCAGGGGGGTAAATGGCAGTCTTTTGGGACGGGATAGGGGTTCTGTGTGCAGAACTGGGTGGGGAAGTGCTACCTCATCTCAGTGTCTTTTCCTCCAGGGAATTTAGAAGTAGTTTTCAGCAGTCACAGAGGGTGAGTACATGGAGATATTGGTTGTAAAACTGTAGAAACTATGAATCAAAGAAGGTTTCAAAGCAACACTGATCTGATGTAAAGGTAGCACCTGTGAAAAATAAACATCCTTTCATACTATCTGGGCATCCCGCAGAAACTCCTGTCTTGGACTATAGTCAGCAACAGTGCTGACCTGGACTAGGTTCAGAGGGAACTGGAGACAACCTGGGCCTTTTCTGTGTTTTATTCTTTCTTTTGTTTCTTTCTGTTCTTCTAAACTCAGTAGGTGTTTGTGCCTGCATGTTTTTACTTCCCTTTGCACTTTAAAACACCTAAACTGGGCAGGTTCAGTTGCACGGTTTGCTTCTGTTAGGAAGCTGAACACATCATCATTTCAAAAGCAAGAAGGAAAAAAAAACTGTGAGAAACACTCAACTAATAGGGTTTTCCTCTACCCTGAGACTTAAATTCTTTCACCAGTTCCTTTTTCTGTATGGTCATAACTGACTCTTTTATGGGCTTTTTCTATGACTTAAAACTTTCAGAGAAGGAAAACCACAAGTGATCTAAAACGCCTCCCACTTTTCTGCCTTGTCACTGTGACCCTCACCACTGTCATTCTCTACACACCAGTCAAGATCCATCTTACCTACTTTGCTCTGAGTTTCTTTCCTTCCAAACATTCCCATTTTATACTCCATATCACTTATGAGGCTTAGCCTGCCTCATTGCTCACTGCATTTCTCTCATGCCTGTGAAGTATTAATGTGAGCAGCACTGCCCACAGCTTTGCAAGTTTAGCAAGTCTAAAAGTCAGAGGTGTTCCCTGCTCTGTTTTACACTGTCTGCTTTGATTTAGATATATTTATAGTGCAGCAGTAGAGCTATGGACAGATACTCAGAAACAGGTATCAAGTCCTTATTCATGACACTCACTGTTTTAATAATTCTTCAGTACAGCATTCACTCTCTGAGGATGAAGAAGCTTACCCCCAGACTATCTCCACATGCACTTACATGTACATTAAACACACAGGCACAACACACAAAAACAGACATCTCTGTCTCTATTTTCCTAACAGTAATATTTTTAGGCATGACAGATACTATGAAGGAACTCTGCCTGGCTGCACTCAGGATAGATGGGGCAGGCTATTTTAGGTTATTACATAGCAGTTCTTAAAAAAGAAGGCTTTGTGACTTGCAGGCAAAAGCTGAGGGAAATCTGTCCCACAGACACCAACAAAAGGAGCCCTAGGGGAATGGGCAGCCCTGTGGTCTGTGTGTAGATTTAGCCCCAGACTCATTTGGTGGCCTCAGGAGGGCTTGCGTGATCCATGTGCACCTGTTTCCAGTCCTGGCCTTTGACTGCTGCTCCATGTAGGACTGCAGTCTCTGTACTGAAAAGCTTTTTTCCCCCTTTCATTAAAAATAACATGAATATGAGTGCCTTTCCACAGTGGTGATTAATTAATCTCACAAATAATGTCACTGACTGCTTTCAGTGGCATGTGAGAATTTTCATGTGAGAATTTACATGCATTCAAGGAAGAACTCACTCTACAGCCCTTTGGGAAGAAACAGGTAATGGTGAGGGGAATTAAAAGAACACTATATATCTTTGCAGTGTCTAACAGGAGGCCCCCTAGTTCAGCAGATGCCTGAAGACATTCCTGTGGTACATAAATAGCACATAAATATTTTTTTCTGTATAATCTTTTAATTATTTTTAAGTGCAAATACTGGGTAGAACTGCAAAGCTTGGAAGTGCATCAAGTGAGGTAGCGTGAAGTTGGGAAAATCCTTGCACCCTAGACCTTAAAATTCTGCTTTTATGGTAGAATGTAAGAGTCAGAAGAGGCAGAAAGCTCTTTTAAGGAAGGTAACAATAAAAAAAAAAAAACAACCCAAACCCATGCTAGGAATGACTCGCAATAGGAAGTGACATTTTGTCACTTGTCTGTGGTGGCAGTGGCTTATCCTTCACAGAAGCAAGTAGAAAAAAAGTCTGGTGATCACAGCCTCTGGGAGATTATCTCATAGCACTATCTGCGTTAGTCCTAAAGGGCTGGAAACCTTTTACACTGATGCAGTCATAATTAAATGTGATCCCATTGCATTTGTGGAATTAACTAATCACTGGTATGAGTAAGGGGCTCACAAGTCAGCCAGAAGTTACTGTGGGAAAACCTTGGTGGGTTAAACTGAAAGCTGTTGAGAAATGTTGATATTTAAATGGCATACACAGTAGCTCAAGAACACGGGGAATAAGCAACTCTGCTTCTAACATTTCCTGGCATATGACAGTTTTGATAAGGGGATTACTCTAAACAAAATTCTCAGTCTCATGTATGTTCATAGCTGTAATTAGACCAAGCGTAGATGGAAATTCACAGTCTGCTTAACCTATTTAAATCTCTCTAATATGTTCCCTTTGCACACCTGTTTAAAATAAAGTGTGAGTGGAAAGAATAACCTTGTGGTGCTCCTTCCGTCTTCTATTGTACAAGACAGGTGGCTCTGTCTGCCTGAGTTGCCTAGCTCCTTAGTATCTGAAGTATTTTTTGGAAGACAACTGGGATCTGTGGAGAATGTTTGGTAGTGGGTGCAGGAGGAAACTGCAAGGAGCAGGCTACAAGAGGATACTGTAACCTAAGTAGCATGAAGACTCCACTAGCTAAATCTCATAAATGGCCATGATCATGTTAAAGTAATACATAATCCTGTCCCAGTTCTGTCTGTAAATTATATTTTCTTCAGTAAAACCATACTGTTCACTCTTTCAAACCCAGAAATTTGAATGTTACAAGCTAAGGGAGAGAGTTACTGCTGGTCAGCAGGATCTACCCTCACAGGTGCAAGTGTGAATATCAAGTGTCTATTTGTGATTTTACATTAGCTTTTTAAAATATTCTGCGTTTGCTAAAGGGACTCTTAAGTCTGTTTACTTTTGAAAAAACTGTATGCAAGGGGGCTGAAGATCCTTACTACAAAATAAAAAATCACTATTGCATGGTAAAATTAATATGGCAATTGCCAGATTCCAGCATCACAAGCATTACACAGCTGTACCCACCACACCTATCAGCCTGACCGAGACCACAACCCGCAAGCTATGTTCTAAATTACAGGGGTTTCATATGTGCTGACACTCCGAACCCAAATCCTAAAAAGATCTTCTCACAAGAAGAGGTAACCACATGAGAAGACTCTTGATTTATTAAAAAAAAGAAAAAAGTATGCTCTGTGAAAGTCCCTGCCACACCCCCACTAAAATGGTGCTTTTTTGCACTCATTCTAAACTCACTGAAGTGAATGAAACATCTGATTTCAGTGATCGTGGGATCATATCTTTAAGTTTGATTAAGCAAATGCTGACAAAGTGCCCAGGTGTAGGGATACAAAGAACTACATTGACTTTTTATGAGAAAGCTCTCATTACATTCCCACCTGAATTGTGTTTCTAATGAGCCCACCAACCTTCAGTATCAAAGCTTCATGATTTATATTTTAGCAGCAAGCTTGCCTGAACACTTGAGTATTCTGGGGGTTTTGCCTACTGACTTCTCCCCTTCTCCCTCCTCCTTATTTACTCTGTTCTTTCCCTATCAGTACATGCCATTGCACTGTACACGGTGCAGGTACATTAGCATTTATCTGATGGAGCTGAAAGCCTAGATCTTTCTCTGTAACTTTTGTGCGCCAAACTTTAAAAGCTTCTCCTTCTCCTCCCCCTCCCAGATCCCTTCAGGGAAGAAGCAATATGAACAAGAACACGCACAGATCTCTCAAGAATATAAATTATGTTCTGAACAGAAAGTTGGCTCATGCATGTCAATTACTTGTTACAAAGAAAAAACATTCACCTATAGTTAACCTTTAGAGGGAATGGAAAACATAAAGTTACTGCTTACTTGCTATATGCTTTTTACTGAAGTGGCAACTGGCAGGATGAACTGTGAAGGGGAAAAAAAAGTTGCTCTAGAGGATTCTGGGAGAGTAATTTTGAGCCAGTAGAGTCTTGCAGCAAAAGACAAAATTGATTTGTTGCCAGGGTGTGCAACATGGGAAGAAGAGACTGCTCAGCAGTGGTGCTTAATTGTCCTTTTTATACTCACTGCACTGTCTGTAGTCAGGAGAAAAAAAAAAAAGACAGCCCAGTCCTGAGTCAAATAATGCAAATGCAGAGGAGTTTGGCCTGCCTGATCCAATGGCCCTGCTTAAGCTCAGTGCTTATGTGTGTTCCTAAAACACCTGTGGTTTTGGTCACTAGGAGATGTGCCATGAATTATTTACCATGCTTGTTTCTGGTGTATCTATTAGTAGGTGCCTTTTCAAAATGCTTTTTCATTTTTGCCCTCAGTTACATGTTCTCAAAGCAGTAGTGTCTTCAGGAGAAGACTGCATTGGCCTGTAGTGGCACAGTTGTAAGCCTGTCACTCTCATTAGACAGGATCAGCATATTCCATGACTTACTAATGTAAATATACGGGAAAGTATAATTAGGAGGGCAGGAGGAATAGAAATTGCTTGGCCAGAGTGAAAGCATCAGAGCTGATGGACAAGGTAGTGAAACAAGCTGTGGAAATCATATAAACATTTTTTAAGAAGATGCAAAAATACATTAGAGTACCTAAGCTTGACTCTTTTTTTGTCCTCCAGTATAAATTATAAACTGGACCTCACTCACTTCTACCCTTGCCTCAAGTCCATGCTGCTCCACACTGTTAGGGAGAACAGACTCACACCCTTCACACTGAAGTATTGTGCTATAGACTTCTTCACACATGGCAAGGACCACAATGTCCACTTCGGTTTTGTGGATAAAGTAAACTTCTTAGGACACTCTAGAAGCTACAGATGACTACTAATTTTTTTTTAAATAATAGAAATAGTTCCTTGGGATCTCTCTGGTGTTTGTGTATGGGTATAAAGTCCGGTTTAGTAACACAAGCCAAAGGCTTTTCTGTTCACAGTTCAGACCCAAGTGGGAAGTTGACATGTGAGGTAATTTAGTAGTCTAGATCCTGACCTGATGATGTGCACCTCAAAAGCCACGAGGAGTAGTTTCTCTCCACACTTGCTCCAGACACTCACATTCCTGACAAGAGAGGCTGGTGCTTAACTATAATACTATCCATGGTGACAGTCATGTGATGGGGTTGTGGCTGGGACTGCTCAGGTTTTTATATTACTCTTGACTTACGGTCACCTTCTGGAGGTGAAAGCAGAGCACTTGAGCCAGGCATCCAACTAGACCACTGGGAAGTCAAGGGGTACAGGAACTACATTAAGTCATTCCTGGTTTCTTTGGGGTAGAAGGTGTTAAACGAGGGCATTTCCTTCTTTGGGAAATGGGTACTTGCAATAGAAAGTTATTTTTAGTCACTCTCTGCTCCAGCAGTTGATACACAGAGCCTTGACCTGTCTGCTGATAACACATTACCTCATCTGCAGCTCCACTGTTGACATGTGCTCCACCATGTCCTTGCTTGAACCTGGCAGACACCGTGTGGTACAGTTGTCATGGCATTGTCTGAAGGATTAAACTGCAGCAATAAGGTTGCTACCTTTCAAACCTACGCAGAAACCTCAAATAAAGTCTCAGTAGCAACATATCTTAACAGGAACGCTCAAGGGACAGGCTGACATCTGCGTTACACCAGGAATATCTGGAATGGTACCATTTTACAGGAGTGCAGGATAGCCTCACTGTGCTAATGCCATTGCTCAGACCTTGAGCCAAAACTTAACCAGTAAGACTGCTGAAATCAGGGGAGCTTCCTTGACCCACAGCAGTGCAACACCTGCCCTCGTCTCCCCTGTTTCTTGCAAAATTACCAGATACTTTTGGACAAAGCTAACAGGGCATCCTTGGCAAGCATTCAGTCTCCTTATAAAGCTTGTCGCAAACAGCCAGTGGCTACCCAACAGACTCCCTTCCTCCTCTCTGCCAGGTTTTCAGTGCTGCCAGCACAGTGCCACGTCCATCTGGACGGGCAGACAAGTCACTCCCTTTGGAGGCAGCCCGGCAGCCTGTCCATGAACTGGCACGGGGCTGGCATGGCGGCGTGCCGAAGGACTGGAAGCCTTCCGCCGGGAGTACGCGCGTCACCTCTGTGGCACGCTCGACATCCCTTGGCCTGAGGCCCATGGCCTGCAATCCTGAGGCAATGCTCAAACTAGGTTTGTCACCCAGCTGACAGTGTAGTGACCTTACTCCAGCACACAGATTTGGTTCCACGTGCCACAAAAAAGATATCGTATAAGCCATTTGATCATTTTGAATGGGGTGTTCACAGCATATATTATGAACTAACTAGATGGGTAAATTCCTCCTCCTGTATTTTTGCCTGTATTTTTGCCTCACCAGAGATCTTTTTCTCATCATGTCCATAACTGTTACCATTTGGTCACAACCGCCCTAGCTCTTAGAAGGAAGGAAGAACAACAACTGTCATTCACAGAAAGCTGAACTTCACAATTTTATTAGATTAGTTTTAAAAGAAAACAGAATATCTTATTTATCTCATTTATTGCCTCTATAAACTCTTTTTCAGCTTTCACTTGCTCTGTTCACTTTCTGCAACTTGAAAAATATCACTGCTTTATTTCAAAACATGCTTTTGTAAGCTTTTTGTTCCACTATCCAGAACCTCTTTTTTCATATCCAGCGTTCTCCATTTCACATTCTCACTCATCGCTTCTTGCCCTCCTTTAGAATCCTTCCTTTGATCTCAGTGCTTTTTTTCCCAAAGAAAGCCAGACATCTGAATAATCTAACCAAGGTCTGCATCTGTATCTGGGTATTTACAGCACTCTCCTTATTCAATTTGTGGCAGTTGCTTGCTCCTGAAGCACCTACACATCTTCTGCCTGTGTGACTACCCTGCTTTCCTTCCCATCCTTCAAACTTCTCTCTTTAGTTCCTGTGACCAAACTTTGCAACTATCTTTAACTGTTTTCAAAACAGTTCCCTTTCCAAATAAAAAGGAAGGGACTTCTTCTAGCACATTCCCAGCCTTCTATCCCTTTTAGTTCTGAGGCTCTCCAGCCTTTCATGTGTGTGTCACTTTAGAATGTGTGAAGTGTTGTCTGGGAAAACCTGTTGACTGGCACAAAATTCCTACCCTGCAGCTGCATGACTTAGCATGCATTAAAACAACACTGAAATTTTCTAAACTGCACCACCTGTCTGCCCATCCTCCTTCTGAAGCTTTTCTCTGGGCTTTACTTCTGATTTACTTTCCCCAAAACATTACTTACCAAGCTTCTCTCCATAGAAGACAAGAAAGCTGTCAATCCAAAGTCCTATCCTCTAGCCAGTCAAATTACAGTAAGTCTGCTGCTTCAAAAAGGCTGGCTCAGTTTTACTTCTTGCCTTCTCACCTCTCTCTGTGAACCCAAACAGGGAGTGTCTTCCATGAACCCGTTCCACTTGCCTCCAGAGGAGCTCCTGGCATAATCCCCACTGGGGATTGCAAGGTCCAGGACTTGTTTAAAATTACCCTTCTCTGTTGTCTCCTCTCTACTCCCTGTTCTCACAGATACTGTTCCCTAGTGTCCTCTGACTTGTGGTTAAGGTGTTGTGTCTGACAGCTTTCTGCTGTGTGGTTTGAACATATTTCTCTTATCCATGAATACCAGCAACTATTCTGCTCACTACCACAAGCTATTGCAGTCATACATCCCTCTTGTGATTAGAAAAATATATATTAAGCTAGTTTCCCAGCACAGGGAATAATATGGGCTGATACTGTGCATATGCAGATGTCCATCCCCCACAAAGGAAGTCTGATTCAACTGTCTGCTTTCAGCTGTATATGAAAGATTTAGTGCTTTACCTGTTGTGCAGATCAGAAGCTGAGAAAAGGAAAAAGACCCTGTAAACATCCCAGTGAGGGAACAACAAATGCATAACTTCACATATTAAGCACCAGAGAACTGCCATGGGAGAGAGCCCTTAAATATGTTCCAGCCACAGGAAAAGCTTCCTGTGAAGCAGGAGAGTTTCACTGCTGAAACTCTCAGTCACCCAAGAAAAACAAACCCAGGGTCATCTTAGTCTTCTTGAGGCTTGGTGCTCCTGAAACTACCTGCTTGGAAAGCACACCATGGGTCCCAAATCTGGAATTAGTTCCTACACAAGTCAGAATCATTAAGCATTTGTATTTCAGCTCAGGAGTACCAAATACTAGTTCACAGCATCTGTTCTTCATGCTCAGAATAAAAATAACAGTAACGGTACCAGAACCCCTGGGAAAGACTTTACCTCTCAGGTTCACTTTCAGTTCTAAAAAGCTCTGTAACTCAGGATAATGACAGGTATGTACTGATTCTGGAGGAATCATCAGCCTGTTGGGTTTACTGATCTACTAATCCTCATGTCAAAGCACATCTACTTCTTCAGCAATGAGGTTTCTGTATAACCTGCCCACTGCAGAATCATCTACTTCAATGGGATAGAGGTACAGCTTTACAGGATCCTAATAAAAGTTTATTCAGGGGAAACTTCAAGACAAACTGGAAGGCTTTGAGGAAGTCTCAAACGACACAGTATTCATACTGAAATAACTACTATAAAAGGCAAGAAAAAACTCTTTTACAGTGCTAAAGTGATTTAGAATAACCTACTCAAGACTATATGGAAGAAGGAAAGCATATGGCTTAAAACACTCAGGATTACTCTGGCTTGCACACAGTGTCATGCTCACTAATAGAGTTATTCACATTTCTGTATATAGCTCTGTGTATCCCCAAGATTGTCAAGGTATTCTGTATAGTTTACATAAACAAAAAGCCTGACATGTAAAGATCATTCTTTTCAGTTCCTGCCCTTTCTTTACTTTGAACAAAAATACAGTTAACTATTTCAGAAGAAGACAGATTTTTTTGTGCCTGTAAACCAGGCTACTTCATCTTTCTGTGTTGAGGGTTTTAAGCTAACATAAAGGGAAGGTAGATTTACATGTGGAAACATGAATCGTACTTCCTGTAGCATTTGGCTTTTCCTTGTGACTAAGTTTATTTACCTGCTTAGCAAGGGAGGTCCAGTATCAAGGTGAAATTGCTACTGCACTTTTTCTTTTCTTTTCTTTTTTTTTTTTTCATAACTCTTTGACCTTAGATTCATAAGGCTGATTCTGGCAACTGTCCACATATTAGCAGGATCTTGTGGAGGCCACCAGCACTTCCACAAACTACTAGAGATATGGGATTACTAACTGAATGGCACAGGCTGGTGTTACGGAGAGTAGGCTACCAAAACACCAGCAGTCCACAGCAGAGCTCGGGTATCCTGCGGAACAGTTGTGTTCACAAACATCTGAGCTGTGCATTCTGTGGTCACCAAACCTGCATACCTGACTTCTGGTCAAACAGGCCCTAAGGACCATCTCTCCAGAGGCATTCAGATGTTTAGAGAGTCAGACTGGTATTTCTTTAATTCCACAGAGTTTCTATTTATGTTTGTAAATCCCCACGATATGTCCACCTGCATGTCTATGTGCTTAGATGTGCCCATCTGCCTATGTGCCTAAACACCACTGCACATTTTGGCCCACCTTTCGCTCATTTCTTCAGTCTCACACCCTCATTTTGCTGAGTGCCACGCTGCCTTTCCTTGGTAGCCTCAGCAGGAATAACCACGGCTTCCCCTGCATGTCCCTGAGCACTGCGGGCACTCACCCAGCAGTCTGGCTGTGCGTGGAGAGCTGCTTCCTCAGCAGCTGGCTCACACCCAGCGAGGAGGCTGCCTCCAAAGCACGTGGATGCACATGCAGCTTTTTCCAGCACAGCAAAGCTGTTCCTCTCCAAGTCTAGAGATCAAGGTCCTCAGAAGGAGCCAGCTTGTTTCTCCCTTAGGAGTTTGTCCATTCTGCCTACAGGAAAACTCTTAGGTGCTTGACAATTTCACAGCAATTATTCCCAAGTTTAGACAACAATGAACACACATGCATGGGAGTAGCAGTGAAATCAGTTCCTCAGCATTTCATATACACACAGAGCTGATGTTAGTCACGCACAGCAGCCAGATAAAAATCCAGCCTGTTGCTTCATGAACTCTGATCACTGTAGAAATCATTCTGTTGCCTGCTTTGCAGCAGTCACCTCACCACTGCATTCTTCTCCTGCATTTGTTCGTTTTCCCCATTACACAACCCACTTAGCTATTTTTCCTGAATTAAAGTTACTCCCATTCCTTGCATGTTTCCATGATTACACTATGATTATCTATGATGTAATTAAGAGCTCTGGCCATTTGGCATGGTGTATACTTTCTGGAGTAACGCAGCACTCTGCGCTCCTATTTGGTGCCTTCTGGCTTCTGAGCAAGGCCATGGGAGGACAGACGTTCAGCTGAGCAGCAGAACCCAGAGGGTTTTCTCACTGAGACCTAACCTTCCTGGCTTCGTGGAAAATCTGTTTATCCTCCTTGCAAATACTCAAAATACTTTTGGAACAACAGAAAAAGAATTCTTCTGCTTAAGCATGTTTCCTCCTTTTTCACTATAATTAAGAATTGCCTGGAGTGACTCACCTTTCCCCTACACCCCCTCTTGATGACTTCCTCCTGGACTGTACCCACCCAGCAATGCTGGCAGCCATCAGGGTGTGGGAGAAGAAAGGGACAACCACCCCTGGTATTTTCTTCAGACAAAACTGTTCCTCAAGTGTTCTTTCTTTGGTGTGTTCATTATTGTTGTCCATAAAATAATGAAAGGAAAAACGTGCCTATGTTAGCCTGTCAAGGGAAGGAAGCAGGGCAAGAGGCTTGTTTTTAATTAGTCATTTTGTGAACATTTGTGCAAGGACAGAGACTGCTGCCAAACAGCATCTCAATTAGCATGTCCCTGTGGGCAGACCTTGCTTGGATTGATCCGTGGCTTACAAAGCTGGCAGAGAGACGACACAGAAAGGATTCGTTTGCTTTTTTGTTACCCCCCTCTTTTTTGTGTTGCTAGGAGAGGAGACTGGTACAGTGGGTGGTGTCTGACTGGGGGCAGTGACCCAGTTCAATAAACCTGGCTTGGCTCCCGTGAGACTGGAGTGAGACAGTGCAGAAGAGCAGGCTGGACATCAGGCACAGAGCAAGAAGCTGTTTCTAGTGCTTTGTTAGGGAAGAGAGCTGAAACATGAAGCAGTAAGGCAAGGATGACGAAGGATTTGAGAAAGTAATAGTACACTGTACACTGAGCAAAGACACACAGACCCAGAGAGAGCAGGTTTTGTCACTGGTTGGTAATTCTTCGCAAAGTATTTATCAAGTTCTCCAAACTTGGAGAGGATTTTGGGGAGGGCTGGAGGAGAGTTGAAGGAAAGGAATACTTTTTTCTTCAGAAAAAGTTAATGAAGAGTATGTTTTCCTAGTGAAAATAAGGTGTGCATCCAGGCTTTAAAAATCCATGATGTTTTACCAGAGAGATATTTTAAAGGTTTTGGTGTTTTTGTCACACAGCAGAACAGTGTTTTGCATCATTGAAACTCCCTGAGGAGTGCAGTAGCATTTCTTAGCATGTTAATTGTCACACAGTGCAGTGGGTAGCTTCTGCTCAGGAGAGGGGAATGGCAGTGAAGAGATTAAAATGATGATTCAATCAGGAGACTCTCAGAAATCTGCCTAGTGACAATTTTTTTTTTAAAGACTCGGGCTCTGTGGCATAGTTACAAAGGAGGAGTCTTAATTAAAATTAGCAGGCAGATGAGGCATTTGAATGAGCATCTTTCAATTCTTTTTCCCTTTCAGCTCACAGTAAACCCTCTTCTCCTTTTCTGTCTTTTCTCACAACAACTTAAGTTTGCTTGAACTGTTTTGTTTGTCCATTTTCTTTCCATCACAAAAAAAAAACCCCTTTAAATTGTACTCTCTCTAGAATGCCATGCAAATAACTTGCATTTCTATGATTCCTTTCAACCAGGAACAATTTAGAGGCAGTTTTGCTTGTCAGCCTGTGAGTTAGTCTGTATATCACTCACTATCCTGTTACAGTTTGTGAAACAGGCACAGAAAATAACCAAAGGTCTGCATCACGATTAGCTTTTGCTGGCTGTCCCTAACAGAAGTTACACATGGCTTATTTGCAAGTTTATCAAATCAGAACAGAAATGTTGTTTAACTCTGGCTCCAGCTGCTTCTGTTTCGGACACCTGTTGACAGTTACGGATAAAACTTTATGCACTAGTACAGACAAGCAGAAATGCAAACTCTGAAGATCCTAAAGCTAAAACAAGCCCTTGAGCTTTCATGCACACACACACACACATAGATATAAACCATGCAAGATTTCACTGCTACTAGCAAAAGTCACGTCATACTACATGAATTCAGATATACGTGTTATAAATGACGGTAATCACCAACTTAATTTGCACCTCCTGTTTCACTACCCTTTCATCATGCAGAAAAAGCTCCATTGCCTGCTTTCACCAGAGAAATGAAAACCCAAACCCATTTCATATCCTTCAACCACATTTTCCTGACAGAGCAGATAGCAAAGAAAGCGCATACTCTTGAGCAAGTGACAACATTTTAAAGGACAGACAAATGAAATCTATTTTTTGATTACCATCATCATATGGTTAAACAGAGCACGAGGCCAGGTAACTTGGCTTTTAAGTTTGTTACATTCCTAGATTTTGGAATAGCCTTCAGCTCAGCAATTTGCTCTGTGTGCACTTTGCCAGGCAGAACAAGCCAGCTTGCTGTATTTCCTGGTAGGGTTTGGAATTAAAATGTAGATTCAAAGCAGATGGGGATGTTTCTGCAGCAGCTGAATAGAAATACCCAGAAGAAGAGAAAACTTGTCCCTCCCCTCCCCCTCCCAAACAAAGTCAGCTATCATCTCCTTCTGACAAAGGCTTATTCTTCTGCAGACCACATAAAATTATCTATCTGGTGAAGATCTGAATTTATGTACTATCAGGGCCCTTTGTGAAGTGCTGGCGGGCCCTTGGGCCAGCAGAGCCACATTGCTCACAGGGCCGCTCTTCGAGAGGAGCAGAGCGACCTCTATTCAGGAACTCCTTGAACGCTTCTTTACATACAAAGGGAAGGGAAAACAAAACAACGAGAACCAAAATCAGCGAAACAGAAAATTATTTCCTAGATGGCTGGTACCTCATCTGCATTCAGTCTAACCTGTTCTGTATTGGAGCAGCACAACAAAACCATCCTCCTGGATTAGAGGTTAGTAAGTACAGACAGCTGGTCTCCCCCTGGATCTCTCCCCTACACTGACCTTGCACAGGGAATCCCTCCCTCCTTTATCCTTAGATAAACTCCCATCATCCCTGAAACTGAAATAACTGTGCCATCTCACACATTGCTTCTGCATCTGTCATGCATCATTGTGAGCCACCTTTTTTTTCAGCAGGGAGTTTCAAGTCATTGCCTGCTTAAAACAGGGTTCAGTCAACGTGTTAGTGACTCCGAGAAGTATTCTTTACTGAGGCTCAGGAAGATTTCTTGTATTTGGATTTTTCTTTTCTTGGCTATTAACTAAGCATTTCATCAGATGATGACTTTAAAAACCCAAACAAGAAGAAACCCAAAAACCTCATTCCCCTCTTTCTATCTCCAGGAAATCAGCAAATCAATTCTGTTTCAAATCAGAATGCTAATCTCTGCCATTCTACCCTTGGTGGGTGCATTTTACTTCTACAGGTTTTGGATTCCCCTATTCACTGTTGTTCTTTCTTTTTCTCAGTCTTTTCAGTGTAATTAATCTCAGCTGTGATACTTCATATTTTCTTCTTCCCCTGGGCAAAATATCCCCCCTGAACACTTTCTGTGTGTTCTTTCTCTTCCTCTTTAAACAGGAATTTACCTTTTGAGAAAACACAACTGCCTCCCTCTGTGATACTGTCCTTATCTTCTCCATGCACAGCAACAACAAGAATTTCTACTTCTTGAGAAAACACCCATAAGCTCCAGGAGAGAAAAGGTCAACTCCTATCTAGAAAGATTCTTATTTTATGTCTGAACTAAAGAACTAGTGTTTACCCTTGCAAAACCAAAAATCTTGCTATACCACTTGTATCACCTGCTACAAGGTGATGATACTGTTCTTCATGATGACAAAGGCTTGTTTTTCTGAGTAGCTAAAATTCCATATAAAGCTAGGAAATAATCCCTTTTCTTCACCCCTAATCACAGCCAAGAAAATTCTTAGCTCTGATTTAAAATTGGGAGGAATAAAAGAAAAAGGAATATAGAACGTTTTCTGTGAGACAAGAAGTGTAAGCATGAGATTGGCCTAGATTTTCTTTCTTCCTCAGCAGCTCTCAAATACAACTAAAGTTGAAATGAAAACAATAAAAGCAACCAGCTGTGAGGACTGCAGAACTGAGGAAAGAAAGATTTCTGTCCATCCAACACTGATTCAGTTTTCAGCTGTAAAGCATTTTCCAATTCTGCTTGTGAGACAGAGACTGAACATGGAGCAAAGTCAGATGGGGTATGAATTTACACACCTTTCTGGGTATAGGGAATCTTTCAGGAATATCCCTTTTATCTAAGACCCTCTCCTGTCATTTGGACTTTCCTGAGCTCTGCCTCAAACACTCAGATGCTAAGTACACATTCAGGATCACCATCGTACAGGGCAGGAAACTAACAGATCTACCTTGTGCATTTTAAAATCACCAAAGATTTTAAGTGAAAAAGCACAGTTTCTCATTTTTCATCTGGGGCGATTTGACTTTAGCTAAGCTTTGTGTCATGAGTAGAGATAACAAGTGAAAGAATTGTGTAAATCTTCCCAGTAGATGATCTATTTGACAGCCTAACTTTGTCAAATGCACTGTCTAACTATAACACTGAAAGAGAAAGCTGATGATCTTTGCTCTTTTAAGGTGTCAGGTACTTAATATTATCTGTCTTCTTCATTCAGATACTATAAATATAGTTTTTTCCCTTTGAGAAAAGAGAAGATTAGAGTGAGATGAGAAGATGAGAAATACAGAAACTAGAGTTAAAAAATAAAGGGTTTTTTTCTGTTATTTTTTAAAAAGGCTTACAGAAGAGCTTCCCTTCAAGCAAAAAATACAAAGAATGCAAATAAACATTGTCAAGCCATGAAAGACTCAGTATTACAACAGAAGAGCACTGTGGGAGTTACTGGGGCATGACCAATATACAAAATACCACCACTGCTTTTCCTGTAACCGATGGTAACACCTTTAAGTTACTAGAATCTGTAATGTTTCTATGTAAAAATCTGATCTCTGGCCTAGTCAACGTCAGTTTTTCCATCCGTTGCAGTGGATGCAAAAGTTTATAGTCCTCTTTTCCATGTACGGTCTGTGGAAATGAAAGTATTAATAACTTAACAAATCATTTTGCACTTAGGTAAGTTGTTGTACCTAAAACTAAATCTAAATTATGATAAGGCCACAAAGGAGAACAAGTTAGTAACAGATGTTACAGCTGCTCCTCATTTCAGTCAGCTTATTGCAAACCCACTAAGTCTCAAGTCAAGTAAGTTCATTTAAAACTTAAAAGCTTAGCTGTTTGTTTTACAATGCCCATGAATAGTTCCTCCCTGGACTTCTGGTCAGAAAAAAACACCCTATATCCTGTCCTATGTGCTCAACATTTTGCCATGACACGCTGTACACAGTTCATGGCCTGTGGCCACTGTTTTACAGTGTCTGGCCACCCTGAATCCTTCAGGAAGAGTTACTCAGTTATGCTCAGCATTACATGCACTAGTCACTGTTCCTGTCTTCATGTGTGAAGTACAAAGCTACTCCTGAAAGATCATGTTGGCAGTACTTGCCTTAATAAACCTGGTTCTGTGTATTATAAATACATATCTATAGCTTTAACAGAAAGAGGCAACACTGATACTCAGAGTGCTTACAAAAAGCCTTTCCTGCATTTTATGCATTATGTATTGGTTACTGCAGTTCCTTGTGAATCTGTATCTGTAGTTGTGACCTATATGAGCAAAGTAACTGGCAAAGGCTGCTGCCCTGTTGCAGCTGGAGCGTAAATGAAGGCTAAGCGGTGTCACGTGCAAGCCCCAGTATCATTCAGTAACTCGCTGCGGGAGTAGAGGGCTCTCCAGAGAAAGCCTCAAAGAAGTGGCTTCTCAAATCCCACAGGTGGGATCCCAGGTCAAATGAATGTGTGCTGCTGTCAGGCTAGATGGGAGGAGAGTACTCCAGTGCAAGTTAACAGAACTGGGAAGGCATGCGGAGCTGCTCTGCACAGTGAGGGGTCAAAGGGTCATGTGGGCCAGTTCCTATAGACTGATTTGAATCAAAGTTATTTCAGTTACTTGAACACAAGTGCCAAGCTGCAAAGCATGAGCTTAAACTTTCAAATAAGTCAGTGCAAACTGGGCAGTAGGTTCCTAGCGGGCCAGATCCCAGGGGAAGCCTCTGTAACTGACACCTGACAAAAGGTCACTGCTTGCCAATTCCAGGGTTCAGAGGCCAATCTCCACAGGCGCTGCAGGAGCATCCCAACAATGGAGACTTGAAGACTCTGTTGGTTGGCAGTCCTTGGTAATTTCATCTTCAGAAATTACTGTCAGTGTTTGTAGTCATCAAAACTTTTAGCCACAGTCTCTAGCTGCTGCACTGCCTTCCTCCAGCTTCCTGCAGTTCTGTGGAGCACATTCCCTCATCCCCGTCCACTTCCTCTTGCTAACCTTGTAATGGAAAATCTCTCTCAAAATCTCTCTCTCTCTCTTCCTTGTTGCTATCTGAACTACACTGATCTTTCCTCCAACACAAATGCAATCTGACACAACAAACAGAGGGAGAGTTATTACTGCTGACCACATATTTAATCTTTTATAGCAATTTCCTTTGGAATCCTGATTGAGCTTTTCAGTATTTGGTCGACACAGGCTGTTCCAATGTGTCTCTTGCAAAAGGGACTCCAAATCCTTGAGCCTTGTATTTCCCTCCTTTAATTTAAAGCAATAGCAATGCTTACCAGCATCTAGTTATTTCCATGATAGCCTGTTTGACCAGTCAGGATTTAAAACTGAACATCAAAGAAGCATCTTCCATATCATGGAGGTTTGATTCATTTACAAGGCTGTGCACATTTTTAGAAAGCAGTTCCTCAGCCATTAGCCCACAATACCAGACTGATTTTAGCATGATCTCAGGATCTTTTCTCTAACTCATTGGCAGCAGCACTACTAGAGTTAAAATGTTTTGGTGTTCTGTTTTAGCTCGAACATCTTTTTGCTGATTTCCGAGTATCTTGTTTTACAATAGCCTCCTTCAGGCAATAGAGTCCAGAGCAAAATTTAATCTTCAGAGAGCATAACAAAAGGAATCAGCCTTAGTTACCAAAAGATCATTAAGTAGTACCAGCTGTTTTCAAGACATTGAATTTTTTCAATGAAGACAGAAAAACTGAAGCACAGACTAAGACTTTTGTGTTGCCTGGTTATACTGCAGTGTAGGAGAAAACAACTAACAACTCTGAAGACATCTCTACCTCCACAGCTCCAGGAACAAGGGCTGAAACAGGGAGCACAGGCAGGGGGAGGTTGGGAGCCCGCTGGGATTCCCATCAGTTTCTGGGATGGGACTGGGGCCCTGCTGCACAGTGCTGACACATGCCCTGCATCCACTGCATGTTCCGCTGGCCTCTCTGCTTGAAGAGAGGAGCATGGTTTTGTTGAGACCTCTCAGCAAAAGGATTTTAAAAGTACTGGAGGGAAAAGGTAGGAAATAGGATAAGCTTGGAGGCATCAGCCCCCTGAATCATAGTGTCCAAATAGCTTCATGACATAATTTCTCTCTGTCATGCTGCACAGTTGATGCACAGCAATATGGGGACATATTCTGTCTCTAGCACTCACCTAGTTTGCTTTAGTCCTCCAAATGTCTTTTTTAAAGGTTAACTGCAGGTACTCCAGAATATTTTTTTTGCTCATCTTGTTCTCAGTTCTAATTTTAGGTGCAACTAACTTTTCAGAACATTTGCTTAATCACCAATACCTATGATAGACTCTTAAGACAATTTTGGCTGGGAAGCTGAGGCACCCATCTGAATAATTAAACACCGTTTCCACAGAAAACTTTTGTGATCTAGATGAGGCTGTTAGGAAGGTTTGTTTGGTAGGGAGTATAATAAGCAGATAAACTTTGCCACTCATCCTTATCCCTCACCCTTCCCACAGTAAAATTATTAGCTCATTTTCTAATAATCGACCTGGCTGACCCTCAAAGGTTAACAAACAAAAGATAAAGTGCCCTTATATGCATTTGACAGTGGCATGCATGTTAGCTTAACTGACTGCATGAAACATTGAGTATCCTGATAGATGTCTCCTCTCTTCTCCCAACCCCCCTGATTTTTTTTTCCTTAGGAAAAAGCAGCTGTTCATTGCTCCCAGAGGCTGTATAGAAGTAACACTACCAATCACAGACCGCGCTGCATTTCTTCTGAGCGAAACCAGTTGCATGTATCAGAGCTTAATGCCTATCATCCTTGCTTTGCCCCCAAACCTGTTCTCTCCCTGGGGTTTTTTGGGGCAGCAAGGGTGACAGAGGGAGTGTAGGTTTGTTTTGGCAAGAAAAGCAGGGACTGTGCTGTGCAATGCACTTGGCGTACGAGAACACGCACACGCTGACAGGAACTCAAGCACACAATGCAGGGCATTCTTTCCTACACCTGCATTCCTGAGCTCAAGACCACCGCAGCTATGAGGCTGCTGGCTGAAGGACGAGCTTGGCAAACACTCTGCATTACCTTGCCAGGTAGGAGCAGTTCTGCAGGGCTTGTGGGATCAAGTCCTCATTGCTGGAGGTGTGGATTTAAAGAATGAAAAGTCACCTGACCCTTTAGAGGAGAGCTCCCCTGCTTAGGTCCTCAGGAAGACTAAAGAGAGGCATTTAAAGGCTTCCATTAACTTTTGTCTGTTGGAAAGATGTTTACTTAAGCTGAAAAATGTCTCAGCTATGATTTATGAGTTTCATTCAAAGTAGTGTCGTATCTTAGATTTGTCTGTAGTTCCCAGCTTTCTAAATCCAGTTGAGTGTGTACTTTACAATGGTGGGCTTTTCATCCACACTGCTTCTTTGTGCACTAAGAGCATGACTGTGTTGTGGACAGACAATAATCAATTAGTGAAACGGTATCTCATGACTCAGAATATGAAGTGGGCTTTGCAGAGGCTGACAACAGCTCTTTTAACTCACCCGTTTCTGTATGTCTCTTAAATATCCCAAAATATCAAAGGTCTTTCATTAGAGCTTCAAGCTCTCTCAAATCCATGCAGGCCACTAGATACCTCAGGAGACTATGAACTGATGTGAGCCGAGAGCAAGTGGTGAGTTGCCAGAACGAAGAACAACCGACTGTTTTCAAAGCTTTGAAAATATTTGAAAAGGAAGGACAGAGAGAGAAGTGTTGCAGTTCCCTTCAGGACTGCTCAAACGCTGCTCTTCCAAGTGTCAGCTGTGGGAGTCTAAAAGTCTTAGTGAGAGTTAAATCACAATCTGCCAGTTCCCCTGGCTCCTTTTAGCTTGGCAGCAGTGAATTTTCTGCCTCTTCATGTTGCATCCCACCACAAAGGGAAAAATTTAAACAGGAGAAACAATGTTCCTTTGAATTACTGGAAATTAAAGGAAAGCAGGAATGCCAGCTTGTTCTGGGGTCCCAACTGTTTCTTAGCACAGCAATTCCAAGCTCTTATCCAGTCTTTTAATTTGGTTAAAGGGAAAAACTTTCATGCTAGAGCTGTGTTTTTAAGCAAACATTCCATTCACAAAAATCTAGACTTGTTACTGGTTTCCAGTTTCCCTGGAATACTGAAGGGATATTCCACAGAAAGGAAAAAAGCCTGTATCCTTGTAATAATCTTTTTTCTCTAGTAGTTTTCTTAAAAGTTTCTTGTCACAAAATACACAGATCTCCCCATATACTGCCTATTTATGCTTAAATACTAAAGTTTTAAATGGTGTCCTGGGGTGACATTATGATATATACACATTATGCTATACATAAACCCCACATCCTTTCAAAGTGGAGGTAGAACAAGGTAAAAAGGAGCTGAGAAATGGTCTCAGTTGTGTGCAAGCATGAACTGGAGCCTATCACTTGATCCTCAGAACAAGATTAACAGTGGCCTTCTAAACAAAAACCTAAAACCTCTCTCAGCAAGTGATATAAAACTAAAATTAGAAAGGGGACAAAATTACTGCAGCCAAGATGGTAACTACAGAAAATGTGTTTTTCAAGCCAGGCTTAAGAAGCTAGGCTGTGACTCCTCAATAAATGCTTCCATGATGTGAAGTTGCTGTGTCTGGACTGACAGTTTGTTTGGGTCTTGAGCCCTTTTATCTAAGAAGATCAGTGACCAAGTTCTTCCCAAGCTTGTACGATGAGTATTCAAAATGAAAATGTAGTCCCACATCTTCATCTCCAACCTAAAGTTGAAGGGGATGGCAACAGTACCTATGCCAAGCTCTCTTGTGTGCTCGGAACTGTGGTAAGGCAGCACCAGCTCCCATGTTTTGTTTCTCTCACAGTTTTGCTTTTATCAGGATTAGATCTCAACTACCCTTAGGTCATCAGCTGGCTCTGGTCATCAAAACCACCTTGTCTTTCATCTCTGGTACAGCTGGAGAGGTAACTGTACTGTTTTCTCAGATCTGGATTTCAGCACAATAATCCGTGCCATTGTTGTGTGTAGACTACAATAACCCACATGAAAACTGCTCCTGAAGACCACACACGAATGCAGAAAAGCTGAGTGGCAACCACAGCTCCAGGGAGCATCTTCTCATCAACCTCTAAAAGTGCATTAGATTCTTATCTTCTGTGGTGCCTCAGCAACAGTGGAAGCCAGAATAGATGTTTGTGTGAGTAGCTCGAAGACTTAAGCACATGGAAAGTTTTTAAGGAAACAACCTCTTCTGTAAAGCTTTGCTAGAAGTAACAAGCCTGTTCTGTTGATTTCAGTGTGATTTATACAGTGAGGGAATAAAACTGCTTAGTTACTGAGGGAAAAGTCAAGGTAATTCATACAGGTTTTTGCAAGATTATACAGATACATGTTATAGCTGCTTGTATATCAAGCATCTGAATTTGGAGAAAATTCAGCTGAGTGTGAGATGTGCATAATGTCTCCAGAGAACAGACTGTGGATTTGCTTGGTGACCTCCATGCATTTGGTTAGGGAACAAATGGTAAGGATATAGATCCACTCAGGGAGGAGATTGAATGTCATGAACTGGGTTGTTTTTTCTGTCTAAGGGGGGAGCATTAATGACAGTCTTCAGTTACATGGGGAGAAAGAAGCCATAGCACAGAAGGAAAAAAAAAACCTGCTCCACATGTGTGTGGCAGATGGGATGAGCTGATCTAAGGTTATGTTTTAAATGGTAGAAGCTTTCTAATAAGTAAGATTAATTACTGCATGTAACTGTGTTATTATGCAACCCTCATCATCAGAGACTCTTGAAAACAGGTTGGAGTAGTACAGTAGGACCTGTACCTGGACTGGTACAGGTCTGGCTGGTGTTGCCCAGAAGCCAAGGAACAAGGCACCAGCAAATCTATTTTTCCCATGTGTTTATGAGCAATTGGTCTGGTTTCTAAGTCATGAAAGGCACAAATTGGGAGGAATTAAAGGAAATTACAAGTGGGAATGAAAACGCATTTTTAAATTGAATCATGCAGTAATTAAAACAGTGTTAAGATTTTTCCGAAGCAAGTACCCTTGTTTTGGCTCAACTCCTCCAGCTCCACTGTGTGGAAGTGAACCCCCAGCAGGACATGCAGGGGCAGGCAGCATCTCTCACAGGGACATGGCATCTCGTGGCTCACTGCCCCTGGCAGGGATCCCTAGAACCTGCCCCTTGGCTATATCGGCACACGCAAAGTACACTGTGTAGTGTGGGAGCTGCCTCTCTGGCTGCCTCTCATTTCTCAAAACACAGCAGCCAAGAGTTGAGTTCAGTACAACATCCCAGCCTAGGTGTGGCAGAGCCATGAGAAAAACAGAGAAGGAATGTGTAGAGGGGTGTAAGGGCTACCATAGTGAGGCCAGTGAAGGAGCTGAAAGCTCTGCTTTACCATCTGGACATGGTGGAGCACCAGTCAGAGTACACCTTGGAGCTATCAACCTTCTTTTTGCATTCTCCCCACCCTCCTTTCAACTTTCAACTTTAAAAAGAAATTTAAGAAAACAGCATTTTGTAAAAAACTCTGTTTTCATCAGCACTGTAAGACCAACAGGATCTATTTGAAGTTCAAAGGATAATGGGAACCAGAGCTGCGTAAATAGGTTTTCTGAGTATGCTGCAGCCCCCAGTGTTTTATTCTCTTCTAGCAGCTATTTTCTAATGTTACTGTCCCAACACGATGAAACCTTGAAATTTTTAGCTTGACAGTTTTTTTGTCTTTTCCATCCAGTGGTTTTTCACTCTGCCAAAAGCTGTGATGAAATCATCACAGATAACTGACCTTTCACTGGTGCTAGGAAGTCATCAACCCAAGAAATCCATGCTATATTCAGATCTGAAGCCAAATGGACAAAGGTCACAGAAACTGGAAGATAATGATGACTTCTTGGTAACCATCCCTAAACAGCAGGTTGATAACATCAAGTGTGTCTTGATGAACAGTTCAGCCACCAATGCTTGCTTATCCTGGCATGCTCACAACAGGCTGCACTGCAGAGCTCAGCCAGAAGAGCCAGAGCAGTCAGCTGTTGCTCTCGGGGAGCTGATTTTAATCAGCAGCCCATATCATCATCACCAGTTGACACATGGGGTAGCTGAAGTACTGAGAGGAAAATCATCCCTCAAATAACATCCATTCTCAGAAATCAAAAACAGGTCAAAGCACCAGTTGTGCACCTGATTAACACTGCTCAACACACCTAGCCTAGCATAATGGATTGGGATAAAGAAAAGGAGACTTTGTTCTGTTTTTCAACCCCAACATCTTTGTCAGCATTGAATTCACAGGCACTGGGGAATTACCAAATGATGTCCTGTGTGGGACACAATTTGAAACACTTTTGCTGGTCCAGACTTCACAGAGAAGCTTCTCATTATACAAAAGCATCTCAACACTCACTTATGTGAGCGCCCCTGAGATTTAAGACTTTAACTCCTATTCCCTCAGCCTTCCTATTATAATTATCAGATACAAAGATTCTTAAAAAAACAGCAAAGATAAAAGGGTACTTTAGTTCAGCTTCCCTGTATTTGTTGAAGACATCTAATAGACAAGGTGGTGCTCAAGAAATTGAGCAATAGTGGTCTTAAAGTATGTTGGCATCCCAGCAGCCAAGGTAGCACCAAACAAGCTGGGGAGCAGTGCAGCTCTGTGGAATGGCCTGTCAGTACAAACCATCTGGATCCACCATACTCCAAACCTAAACTATGGGAAAGAGCTTACAACTGGCAAGAACAGACATAGATGCCAACCTCATCTTGAATGATACGGTTATTGCAATGGCAGGGTCCTTTTGTTTCTTAAATTCAACCTTGTTCTGAAGCTTGACCTTTTGGGAAACGTTTCTAATCTGGTCATACCATGGTGGCATTAAAAGCAACTGCTTGAGGAGCTGTGGTGTTTTTCTAGAAGTGCTATATAGTACAATTAGGTACAAAGTTTGTATGGAAGATAAATCACAAAAAATGGGAACTGGAGAGCTGTATGATGCGACATTATCATTTCTGTTTACTTGCATTTTATAATCCTGAATTCATTTCCTTTGCATAATTGCTTTTTTCCACCGATATTGTAGAGGCATTTAATTTTTACTTCCCTTGATTTTATGTAATTGTTAAAACAGTATAATTTTCACATCTGGGTAGAAATTACGCAGTATTCAGTCTTGTTGATAGTTATGTAATGTAGCAAGGGGAAATGACTGTTTAGCTTTACTATCATGCCCTCTCTATTAAGGTCAAAAACCAAACTGATTCAAGTGCTTTTGCAATTGGACCATTGTATCACTGAAATGCAGGAACGAATGTCAGTAAATTGAGGGGGGTTTAGGACTAGTTGATTTAAAAATGCATGAATTTTGAAGCGCCTGGCTTGGATAAGATTTAATGAATTATTAATCCTCATATGTCACAAATCCCATGCTCTTCATTCCCTTACGTCTGCTTATATCTATATTCGCTAGTCACCATTTTCCCTGTAAATTAAGGATAAATTAGCTATAAATTAGGTAACAAATTTTATCCATCCCACATTTTCTTTTGTTTGACACAAAGTATCATAGATCTAAATGCCAGAGAAGACAATTATATTCATGTAATACGACCTTCTGCAGAATACAGTCACAGTGTCATTGAGGAGTTTCTAGATTAACCCCTTAGCTGCTCTTTAAAGCTACAATAAAAAAGCAATATGTATATTTTAGGAAGAAATATAGCTTTAACTAAAAAACTTCAAGGGACAGGCAAGGCATGGCATCCTTATTCAAGTATTTTCCAAAGAATTGCTAATGCCCTAAATAAATAAACTATCCAAATGAAGAGACAGCTGAATGAAGTGCAAAAGGACCCTACCGTAAGCCATAGAGCCCAGCTAACTACAGAGTGTCCTTGTCCTTCTGGGGCCCTCCTTTACGTCTGCCTTGAAGTTTCACTGTGTTTTCCTCAGCCACCCCATATGCAGTGGGACAGCAGTGATGCTGGTAAGGAGCAGAGCAAATCCCTAGGGGATGTTTTGGGGTTTCGAGCCTCAATTCACCTTGGGTATGAATGCAATCTCTCTCGAATCTCCCCTGGTCTTGCCTCTCCTCTAAGTTTCCATGTGGAAGCTCATGGTGATTCTCTGTGTACAAACTACAGTACCTTAAGTGCAAAACATATAGGAAATCCTTAAACTATACCACATGCATTCAACTTTTTATCCCAGCAATAATGGAAATGTCTCACTAATCAGGAGCTTTGATGTGTTACATCACCCCTTAGCCATCTGAGTTAACTGCACCTCTTTTCTCCTCTAGGGACACTGGTTGTTGCTTACAGGTGTTAACCTAGGGCACAGCTGCAGCAACCAGTCTTTAGCTAGGCCAGAGAACCATATCCCATAATAACAAATCCTGGTATTAAGCATCACTGTAACTGCTTACACATCTTGTTCCAATGTTAAAGAAGAGAAAACTTTGTCACAGGCTTACTCAGAAACAATTTTGCATTTATGAAAGTCCAGAAGATTTAAGGTTTTAGAGCAGAAATTGAGCTTTCTGACAATGCCATGCATGAGTGCCCTTACCTAAGTAATAACCACTTGTACCTCTTCTCGAATTTTCATTCAGCAATGAAATAGGGAAAAAAACCAAACCCTTAACCTCAGGAGCTTTTTCACTTCAGCAGTATTTAGAACTCTTTGCTAGATGCATGATCTTCAGAGATGCAACTGCACCACAGCACACAAGGATCCATAGCTACAAGTGAAGCCAGCTACTATACACAGACAACAGGAGCAAGAGAGTGTAAGCAGAAAGTACAATTTACCAAACTGGAGTTTGGCAAGACAGATGGGTAAATTCACCTCCTGTCGAGAAAGTGCCAGGGGGGTTTCTTGTCTAGGAGCAGTTTAGACCTCTGTGTCATCTGGCAGTGGCAGAAGGGTGCCAGCAGGATGGAGACTGTGGCAACACTCCAGGAACAACCCAGTGAGCCATCAACAAACTTCTGGGTATCTGACTTCTGCTTTCCTGAGTCTCATTCTGATAATCAGTTGAGCACAAGTCAGCTGAGGCTGTGATCTGAGGATGTGTATTTCTGCTGGGGAGAAAAACCTCTGAGGAGATAAATGTCTGTCTCAGCTAACCCCAGAAGGGGAAACAACCCGTCTGACATGCCACCTTTTGGTCCTTTTAGGTCCCCAAGTCCTCCACCACAGCTATTACCCCACCTACTTTTTCTCCTGGGAATCTTGCCCAGTTTTGCAGAAGACTGTCCTCCCCTGCAGTGGGTGTATTTATCCATTCATTCATCTGAGCTGCTCTGCACTCATAAACTCCCCAGATAGAGGTGCTATAGAAAAATAAGCTATGAATCTCTAGAGCTGGCTAAAACTAAAGAAAGGTTTTCTGTGAAAGAAAATAACTGCACAACTTCTGTTGCTGCAAAAATGTCTGTCGTGCTTGTAACACCACCTTTGATAGTATACTGATAAGAGGTGGCTGAAACATGCCAGACTCGTCCATAAAACAAACAACACAAAAATCTCAGGCTCTCATTCAGTGCCTAGTTTGCAGTTTGTGCCCCGTGTGTGGCAAGAAATAAATGTACATACATCGATTGCATCTGAAAAAGTCAAACAGTTGTAGTCTGAATTCTAACTTGAACGCATACTGGTGGGATGAGATGCTGATCCACTTGCACAGTAATGTCCTATATTTAAGTCACGCATCATGGCATCTTCAAAGAGGCCAGTCATAATTATGATGGATTAGACTGCAGAGTCAGTCCTAGATGCAGTAATTGTTTCACAGATGCTGATGATGTGACTTGAATTTCTAATGGATTGTAGCTGAAGAGAAATATGTGGAGCTTCTAAATGATATGGATAAAATACAGCTATGGGAAAGACTAAAAAGACTAACTGCTGCACTGGGGGAAAGGCAGATTTACTGTGAGAGGGCAAACAGTTCACCTGACAATGATTTTAAGGAAGACCACAAAGACTTTTTAAGGTGCAAGCAGGTAGGAGTACTACTTCATGATATCCCAGTTAAAACCAGTAATAGAGATATCATGGCCATTTATTTTTTGCCAGTTCTATGTTAGAAATTACATTACTTTATATTTGCTGGGACTTGTAGGTGCTTGAGGAAGATTTTTAATCAGGTGTGACTTGAGGATAGTGAATAACTTGAGTGTAGACACAGAGAGAAAGAAGTATAATGCAAAGTCACAGATGTGTTTCAGAGTGCAAATCTGGCACTTTTAATGCATGAATTAACTTTGTATTTTAAAGAACCCAATGATTCCCATGTTCTTTGCAATGTCTAACACCAGTGCCTTTTACACTGAAGGTGGTCAGAATTTGAGGGAACAAACGATGAGGTCTCTGAGAATGCCATGAACAATAATTCATGTCACAAGATAACCTTGTGGGTTTTGAGGATGGCATGAACCTAAGACTCTTTTCTGACAACAGATGTACTCCTTTGAGGGATTTGCAAGCTAAGTTTAAAGAAGTCAGGGAGACCTCACTTCTAAAGAAAATGGTGGGTTTATCTAACAGGTAGTAAGGAGTTGAGAAGAAAGATTGCCTGGGAATTCTCAGGAGGAATTTAGTTGCAACCCACAAGGTACACTAGAACAAAAGCAGCAAGGTAGGCTTTGAGAGCCAGACAAAGTTTCTCACAGCTTAGTTGCACAGACTAAAACTTTTTGTCAAAGAAATAAATCTTTTAGAAGCAGCTTGACAGCAGGGTGTTAATTACTATGGTGCCCTTTATTTAATTTCACACTTGTGAAATGCACCAGCCTACACACTTGTGGTTCACCTGCAGTTTTTAGGAATGAAAGCAGTGAAGGCAAAGAATGGCTTCCAAATTAGGCTGGTATTTTATTTTTGAGACACTCTGGGAGCATCGTTCTGCTGCCTGGCCTAGAATGACACATCAGAGGAATCCTTTTCACACAGCTCTCTGCTAAGCACGGAACATCATCATCCTGGGAAAGCTGCAATGGCTCATGTCTTGCTTGTGGTACTATAAAGCTAGGGTGGGAAATACTTCTAGAAGGGAATAAGGCTGCACTACCACGTCAAAAAACCCAGGCAAGATTGACAAACATTTTTTTCCATCTCCCTGTTTGTTGCTTTCCCTGCAAAAATTCTTTTTTAAAGTACTGTTACTTGCAGAAAGACTTCTCTACTCCTTTCATAAAAAACATAAATTGAGTAAAGGAATTTAAAAAACAAACTTCAGGAGGTCAAAAGTAAATCTAAAAACAAGTTTGGGATTCGGAGGAAATGAATACAAGTTATCATATAGGTGCTTGCCAGTCAAAATGTGCATTTTAATTGTCCTGCTACTGAAGTTAGAGCTGCAAGCAGAGAGAATTCTGCTGGATGCTATGTATTTCATGAATTAATATGAATTCATGAATAATGCATAAATTTAAAAGCATTTTAGAATCATATTACTAAACTGATTAAGGCAATACTACACTGAAAACTGCATAAATTACATTTAAATAACACTTAAAATTACATTTTAATAAAATAAAAATATTAATGTGGGATAGATACATAAGCAGAGCAACCATGATGGGAGAATTTTTTCAGTATAACAGTTCTTCCTATGCAGTGGCAATACCAGCCACATGTAGTGCTTCTCCTGACGTTGCAGTCCAAGCACAGCTGACCTGGTAATGGAGAGCCCTTCAGATTCTCCTTTAAGCAAACCAAAAATAAAAGCTTCAGAACAGACAGGCATATGTCCAAATTTTCTCTGTGCAACTTAGCGTCTGTAAGACCCACTGTCAGTCTGCCTTCTGTCATTTGTGACTGGTTGAGAACCATAAACCAACAAAGAATAAACTACAAGCAGAGTCATACAAGGGCTTTATCTATGTTAACTGGGTCTGTGAATTCTGGGAAGATGCATGTGAAGAGGATTAGCTTGTCATTGTATGGAATTTGCTCACTGCACATTGTCAGTACTTTTATCCAGCTAAAAACTTCACTTTGTAAATAAAATATAAAGAGTACATGAGAAAATGGGATTTCCTATCCAAACAAAGAAGAAAAAATTCCCAGCTCCACAGAACTCAATTCAAAACCCAAATGCATAGTTTAAGCCATGCTTGATGTCTAGATGTAAATTTGAAAGGATATTAATACCAGGAAAAAAAATTTCCATCAAACCTTTCAAAAATCACTCTTTTTATCAACATTACTGATCTGTTGATGATCTGTAAGAGTTCCTGTGAACAGCAGGCAAGCATGGCTTTGTCTTGTGCATTGTGCCACTTGCATGGTCTTTAGGAAGGCCAGTTTTAAAAGACCCTGTCAGACAGCTGAGGACAGGAAAAGAAAAGGTTTTCCCCTCTAACTGCAAACTTGGTGGCAATACTCCTTCAAGTCAAACAAAAGTGGTTTGGCACACTTAATCAAATTACAGGATTAGCACCAAGTCTGGGAACCATGGTTTCAACATGACTTTCTGCCTTACCAAGGGCAAAATGTGATGACAGAGGAGTCTATGCAAATCATTCAAAAGCACAGAATCATTTTTGCTCCACTAGGAGCAATTTCTTCTGGTAAAATATCTTGTGTGTTAAATGGGGTAAGGAAGCCACTCTGTATTTTCGCTCTCTTTTCATCTTGAAGAACAAACCTTTAAGAAAAAGGGAAACCTGGGGCTGCAGGATGCGCTAGGATAGCAAAACACCCCTTGGATGTGCCTGCAGGCTCACTCTGTGTGGGAGCTGTTCAGGGCAGTGGTTGCTTGAGTGCTGCAGGAATTGTCAGTAACTGGCTGTCCTTCAATGGAAACTAAAGCTGACTGAGATTCTCTCCTGTTTCTTTTCTCTTTCAGATACGTTCAGAGGGTAGCCTTGTGGATGGCCCCGGAGCAGGCCAGATGGAACAGGACAGAACCAACCATGTTGACGGCAATAGATTGAGTCCATTTCTAATACCACAGTCTTCTCACGTTTGCCAGGCAGAGCCTTCTGTAGTGAAGCTACAGAATGGGAGTCCAGCAACAGAGAGGCCTGACGTGGAAGTAAATGGAGACCATAAACCTCTATTCAATAAAAGCAATTTTGGAGTGCCCCACCTGAAAGGAAGTCCAAACAATCGCGTTAGCCCCGACCTTTTACAAGAAAAGAAAGTATATTCCAAATATATGCAAAATGGTGGGATCAAACGCACTTTTAGTGAGCCCTCTCTGTATGGACTTCATGAGAGCAAGAAAGTGAAACAAGACAAAGAGGTAAATGGAGAAAAAGCTGAGCCAGAGGACAACAGTGAAAAACCAAGTGTCTCCAATTGTTATAGTGAGAAGAAACCTGAGAGTTTTACAAGACAAGAAAATGATGCTTCAGATTTGGTTCCGTCTACAAGATACAACAGTGTTGGTTCAGAAAACCCTCATGACCTTCTGATTCAGGATGAGCAGGAGCGGGAAAATATTCATTGCCATAACAGGGACATTGTCTTACTACTTAAGAACAAGGCAGTGCCAATGCCTAATGGTGCTACAGTTTCTGCCTCTTCCATGGAAAGCATGCATGGTGAACTCCTGGAGAAAACGCTGTCTCAGTATTATCCAGAACATGTTTCCATAGCAATGCAGAAGAACACATCTCAAATCAATGCCATTACCAGTCAGGCTACTAATGAGTTGTCCTGTGAGACAACACATTCATCCCATACCTCAGGGCAGATCACTTCGCCACAGACCTCAAACTCTGAGCTGCCTCAAGTGCCAGCTGTAGTGGTTACTGAGGTCTACAACACAGAAGACTCCAGTAAACCACCTGTATTGCTAGGTAGCTGTTCACTTCAGAAACCAGAACTACAGCTACAGCAACAGATTCCAGGCTATGATCCTCACCAGTTACCTGTAGGAAACAGTAATATTCATGGAAGCATAGGGCAGGTTCCCAACCAAGACCTCTCTCTAAGTTCCAGCAGTAACCTGCAAGCTCAGAGCACTGCTCTGGAAAGGTACTCTGAGCAAGCAGAAAATAATGGTGCTTTCTTTACACAGAACTCAACGTTTCACAAAGATTCCTCCACCCCTCCTGCTCCAGAAGTGAACAGTGCACTGTCTGCCGCGGTGCAAGAGGAACACCATTCCTATGACAACAGATGTGATGAAACTCTTCCTGGGGAGATAAAAAATGAAGGGCAACAGGAGGGACCAATGTCAGAAAGTCCCAGCCTCAGCCAACAACAACTTCACCCTCAGCAGAGCCTTCTGCGACAGACACAAACATCACAACAAGATGTCAGTGAAAGCAACCGGCAAGCTGCTGTGGCCGCCTCGATTCTGCAGCGCCCCAAAGAAGTGACACTGGCATCAGAACCTCCCCTCCAAAACCTGCACGCACACAGAAGCGAGGGTGAGTTGCAACAACACTATCAGCATTTCCCTGGACAGAGAGAACCTGAGACTCCTCCTGACAAAGAAAAGGACCAAGTGAAGCAGCCTGTGCAACAGGCTCAACATTATTCAAAACCAGCCTGGATAGAACTGGTTTCCACCCAGTTCCGCCAGGGAGAGCCTCCCCAAAAGCCCGGTGAAGCATTACTGCGGTCAATTCTTCAGTACCAGGCAAGCACAGCCCAAACAGCCTATACAAAACAGTATGCTGGAAGTCCTGATTCATTAAAGAGGCCTTCAGGACAGGCCCAGAGCCAGAAGATAATGCAACAGGAACAGCTTCCTCCGCTGTACAAAAGCAAGAGCTCCCAGCTGCAGCCGCATCCCCCAGCTGACCAGCAGCTGCCGTTCCAGAAACACTCACCACAGCCACAGCTCACAAAGGTGGATTCCCTTCTCAAGTCCCAAGTGCAGCAACAGCCACCACAGCAGCTCCATTTCCAGCCAAGATCAGAACAACAAGCTGAACAGCCTTTAGGGGCCCCCTTGAAACAGCAGCACTTGAATCCACAGCCAGGGGAAAATGGGCAATTCTTGCATTCACATATCTTGCAACAAATGCTGCAAAAACAGGCACATCCAGTGCAACTGCCATGCAGTCCACAGTTAACCCCAAACCAGCAGCAGGCTCCTCAAATGAAAACTAAAGACCTGCTCCAAGCCGTATCCCACCCCCAAAGCAATGCTGAGCAGCCTCTAGACAGGACGTCCTTCAATCAACTTAAGGCAGATGAATGTTTCCAAACTGGGAATAAGTATGTTAAATCAGCTGCATTCCCACTGCCTGACCATCAGCTAGGCCTAGAGCAGGTACAGAGCATGAACAACAAAGCTCCCCTTTATACTCAGAAGGCAAACGTCGGTCTCCAGCACCCTTGCCCGAATAACAGGCACGTGATTTCCGAGAAGAAAGGGAACACAGCAAATATGGAACGCTTTGGAGCCAACAAAATGCAGGACTTGCAGCACATGCAGTATTTTTCAAATAACTTGACCGCAACACAAGATGTGAATCATTGTTTTCAAGAACAAGAACAACAGACACAACAAGCCTCAGTTCTGCAGCTGCCACCCCTCCAGCCCTCACAGGGCTATGGTGCTAGTCTGAACCAAGACCTCCCGAGCAAACAAGCTCCACAGATCCCTCAGCAGTACTTACCACACAGCCAAACTGCCCCCCACACCCCAGACCAGAGAGGCTGTCATTTGCAGTCCCAGACCCCTAAGGATTTTCAAAAGCATGCTGCTCTGCGGTGGCATCTCTTGCAAAAACAGGAGCAACAAGCATACCAGCAACCCAAAACTGAGACTGGTCCCAGTGCAGCACGCAAGCCTATAAAAATTGAGGCAGGCACAAAGTCTAATGTCTGCATGCGCCCATCAGCTGGACAGCTGGAAAACAAAATGTGGAAAAAAACAATTAAACAAGAGAATCAGCACTTTGGCTGCGAGAACACACAACAAAAGAGCATCATTGAGACAATGGAGCAGCAGCTAAAACAGATACAGGTCAAATCACTGTTTGATCATAAGACTTTTACTCTCAAATCACCCAAACATGTGAAAGTTGAAACGGCAGGCCCCATTACCATCCTATCACGAAATACCAGTGCTGCAGATTTTGACACTCAAACCCCCATCTCAGATCAGCAAGCAAACTTGTCTGCTGAGAAAACCCCGACCAAAAGAACAGCTGGAACTGTTCTCAATAATTTTTTAGACTCACCTTCCAAGTTATTGGATACTCCTGTAAAAAATTTATTGGACACACCTGCCAAAACCCAGTATGATTTCCCATCTTGCAGCTGTGTTGGTAAGTGCTGAGATGTACTAAAAACATAATAGTTCACAGGAAGGAAATGAGCCTTCAAGTTGGGATCAGAGGGTTAGTTGGATGTTTTTGCTGGAAGTTTTTTTGGGGTTTTTTAAGAACCTTAATTAGTGAAGCCTTATAAAACTGAAATTTTACACACTCATGCTTACTCCACTTACCAACCCTACACATGGGCCCTTTCTTGTTATTTCATAAAGCAAATTTGATTTTTCAGTCAGAATGCTTATGGCCTCATATCTATTCTCCTTGAGCAGCAGACACAACAACAACATCCTGATAAAAAGTAGGTCATAACTTTATGACCTAATTTATTTGTCAAGGTTAGATATAGCTTTTAAAAAAACAGTCCTAGTCCAAAACGTACGGCTGTTTTTTGCTATAACAGTGAAATTGCTGAAGTTGCCCCTAGTAAAGCCTAAGCAAAAACAGATGTCAGATTATTCCTCACTTGTTGCAAGAGTTTATCCTCCCTTTCAGGCATTTGTCTCCTGTAAGGCTAAAGAGATCCCCAGTTTCATAGAGAAGCTACACAAGCAGCACCAAAGCAAGCAGTGGGGGGAGCTTGTTGTTGTTCGATGGCATACCCTGTCTCCAAAAGCTGGAAAAATAGAGCAGAGGGAAGCAGAGTGACAGGCATGGCCCCCTAGCCCAAGCTTCCTTACAGCACTGACACTGCACGTAGCCAAGTGTAACAGGCACTTTCAGACTCTACTGCAGAAACTATTCAGGCTGAGACAAAAGGTTCAGCACCAAAAATGGGGAGAAGAAAATAAAAAACCTTGTTACAGTTTCAGTTACTAGGATTTTGTATCAACTGTAAAAGAGGAAAGTTGAATCAGTGCTCCTCCAAAATGCAAAATTGACCTTTTTTGCCTTTTTGAATTTTGGGGCTGTGCCTCAGAAATTATCTATGGGAACAAAATCAGGAAGTAGTATATTTCTGTAGCTCCCAGGAAGAACACTGGAAGTCAATTCCTTGCTCTGCCTTGTTTTATAAGGAACAACCTTCAAAATGTAAGTTTTTTTGAAAACACAGTTGTTATTTGCTGGGGTTTTTTTCTTCCATTTAGTTAGCACAAGTTTTTCTGGCAGTCATTTCCTTATTCTCTTTTTATTTTCATACTGAAACCACTAAGCAAACTTAAGAACTTATCCTCCACTTACATTTTAATTCTTCAGTCCTAGCAGACACTAGGAAATACAGGAGTATGAAACTCTCTGAAGAACCCAGTGCCACAGCATAATCTACAGGTTTATTGCTCTTTCTTATCAATATTGTCCTTAAAAAGATTAAATTAAGCCATTCCCCACTGACACAGATTTATACCATGCCTTCATCGTGCTTCCAGAGGCTGGCTGTCAAGAGATGCACCTTGGAGTTAGCATGGCAGAAAGCATCCAGCACAGCTCCACCATCTCCTGAACTCAAGCAGGGCCTGGCCATTTCTTTCACACTGCTGGAGCCTGCCTCCTGGAACCTAACCAAAATTACAGCATGTATTGTAACTGCTGATACGGTCCTACCTACACACAGAAAACTGAGGCCACATTCTTGGCATATAAGCATTTTGGCCCGGCCTTGTGCACGATTTCTTTCAGCAAACTTGGGTTATTGTTTTTCGTTTCACAGTCTTTCTGTGGGTGGCAGGAATTCTTTGTGTAACCTTACTGGCCAGTTTTTCAAGATGTAAGTTCCTGCACTGTAACATGTCTGCTGAAAAACAAGTACAGTACAGCTCCCTAACATCAATATTTACCCCTGTTATCCCATTTATCCTCCGTTCTATATACTGGGAGAGGAGGAAGTGGGAGAAGGAGAAACAATTGTTTGCTGATAACAGGAAAATGCCAATTTGAATGTCAGTGTAGAGCCTGAGATGTGGAACAAGTGTTTGTGTTAGGGAAAGGCACACAGTCCCTATCAAGGCTGTTTGCAGGATTAGCCATTGCTTTGCATGTTTTGTACAAACTGTGTGGGCAAATACCTTAGACATAAGTGTTTGAAAACTGACCCCAGGCCCATACAGCAGTTTTCCAACAAGCTAGGTGTAAGCTTTGCAATGTGACATTTTACGTGAAAGAATTAAGCTGCAAAGTAATAACTTTTATTTTGTTTTAAACAGAGCAAATTATTGAAAAAGATGAAGGTCCTTTCTATACCCACCTAGGAGCCGGTCCTAATGTGGCAGCTATTAGAGAAATCATGGAAGAAAGGTAATTAGTGCAAAGGCACAGAGCAGATTAACATTTATCCTTTTGTGGATGTCAGAATTTTTCCAGCTTTTGCACATAAAGAAATAAACAACTGCAAATCAAGTAATTACTTGTAGGCTTAGCCACTCCAGTGTTGCCAACATTACGCACCCTGCTATTCACCAGAGAGTCACAATATTTGACAGGGCTAATGGTCTGCTGGCTGGCATGGGCTGTGCCCTTGGAGACAGATGCCAGCAAACCCAAGCCGGAACAAGTTCTCACCAGCCTGCCAAGCAAGGCGGCTGGCAGTGGCTGCAAAGGCAGGCATGGGGCTGGCGTTCCCTCTGGCTTGGAGAATGCCAGCAGAGAAGGAGGATGAAGAGCAGAATACCAAATTTCAACATTAGTTTCCCCTTGCCAAATTACTAAATATCTAAATCTAAATGTAACTCGTTCATGTCCAGAGGAATGCCACAAAATTACTGGATGGGATTTCAGCCCAAGAATTGGATAAGTAGTGTTGTGAGAAAACATTCCCCTGCCTTGCAGTATTGCACAAACCCAGTCTTATCTTGATTGTGGACAATCCCTGTTCTCATGTTGCATCCTGTGGTGTGTCTATTACATCAATGCCAACCAAACCAGGAATTTTTAAAGGCACAGAACACACATATGATATGTGCTGTTTAAAAATATGCGTAAGCACAACCCCCACCAGCTTAAGATAGATAAATTTAAAGCTGTCACAAAAGTGACTTCTGCATTGTGAATTCTGCATTACTTTTAGCCAATAATGACCAGATTTTTAGAGGTATCTGGGAATTCAGTTCCCCTCTGAACAAAGAAACCAACGAAAAACTCTTCAGTTAAGTCAGAGACAGATGGGAATTTGATTTGCTAGTACCTTAGAAATCTGGACTCCAGAATAGCAGTGAAGCTCCAGCTAGCTGCAGAAGCAAAAGCAAGTGGGCATTACTGCAGTGCTGGGTCTAAGCTAAGGAGCACCATTTCTTAGCACTGTTAGCTTGTGCTCATCACTGCCCAACCATGGGGCACTTAGAGCCTAATAAACCCTTCAGATTACCTCTAAGTCCTGATGAGGTCCTTTCTCTTTCTTAGCACCTCCTTCCCTGTGACTCTTGCCCCAGTAATTTTCAGCTTTGAGAGTAGTTTGAGTGCATGTAAACTACATAAATCAGCTTCCTTCTGGGAAGGGAGAGTGAATGCTGACTCTCTGAAGAAATTCTTTACAATCGGTTATCTCCAGAGCTCTCATCAACTGGTTAATTCTTTAGTATTTACAAATAATAAACAAAAGAGGAAAGTCATTCATGTTGTAATGTCAATTATAGAGATGATTTTTTTTTTTTTTTTTTACTTTGGAATGTGATTTTTCATTCTTAATATTGACCTAATGCCCTGGGGTGACTTTACGATGTGTATACCTTTTATTTTTTTTTAATTTCATTTCATTTCATGTTGGCAAAAGGAAAATTATGAGAGATCATAGGTAAGATGCAACTGCTTAGCCAGATTCAGCAGAGTATAGGAGCAGCTACTTGAACAATAGCTAGTGCTAAACTGTATGGTGTGAACTGTGAAATGCTCTGACTGACGAACTCCAGAACTCATTAGTTAATTTTGTATCCCTAAGTAAAAAAAAACCCCAAACCCTTCACTGTAAAGATACTTTGAAGCATACATGTGCAGCTGGTGACATTAATCACAACTGAAGCACTTTTAACCTGGCTTCCCATGAATATGGATTGACTTTTAAGGTATCAGCACTGCTAAAGAAGCCAGGATTTGGATTTAGACTTACAATTAATATTTTAGCTATACCAGGACTAATTTCTTGCAGAATCCACAGCAGATACAGACATTTTCCCTCTTCCTTCTCCCAATTCCTACTTCACGTTCAGTGAGTTTTGCTCCAGTTTTAAAGCCAATCAGCTTTGGCCTGAAAGCAAGCATGACAAACATCAGGCACAAATTCCTTTCTGACAGTTGAAAAAATTGGAGACAAAGTCCATTTCATTTCCAGTGTATAATGTACAACGTATTTCTATAGAGGCATCCACACAGTTGTCCTGCAATCCAGGTTAGAAAATTGATAGAAAATGTCAAGATTTTAAAATGGGGTTTTTTAATGTGGTTAATTAAAGAAACAAATAAATGCTAACATCTAAGCCTAAGCAGGAAAAAGTGACCTAACAGTTGCCTGCAGAACATGTGTAGTACAACTTGATTTTGTTTATATAATTTCCTGTGACACTGAAACTTCACAATGAGATCACACCTAAAAATAAGCATTTTTCATTTCCTTTACAGGACAAAAGTTTAAATACAGATACCAGCCCTAAAATATGTCACCAAGATTTTAGTGCAAAAACAAGAGGGGAAAAAGGTCAAAAGTCCTTAAGGCATCACTAAATGGCCACAAAAAAAGAACGTACCTTGACTGCTCTGTAGGTAAAGGCAAAGAACAAGGAGAATGATTTAGTCAGTCCCCACACTTGGCTATTAAAAGTTAACACCAATGAGAGTGGCAGGTTTCCAGAAATGGTGATGGGAGTGCAGTTTGCCCAGTGCCCAAGGAGCAGCTGAGTGGCCAGGGCAGCTCTGTCTGCAACACTGCAGCCACTGCAGTATCTGCCCCGGGCCTCCCCTGAGCCCTGGTGTGCTCCCCGGCTCAGCAGGTGGGCAGTCCCAGAGAAATGCCTGGAAATGGCTCGACAGACCCAGCACTTTCTACTGCTTCAAGATTTGCTTCATGTGGCATTTGCCACATATTTCCACCTGGAAAGTGGATCCTCTTTGCTCTGGCAACAGCACTGCTTGCACATGGGCTCTAGTCTGCCTTGAGAGCGCAATCCCCTTGATTCAGTGCTTCAGCAATAGCTGAGCTTGCCCGCCTTGGTCACAAAAAACCACGCAAATGGCATTATTTGAGGGCACCTTGGGATACTAACTGGAGTATTGAAATCAAAGTAAATGAGCAGCAATTTATGAGTGGATGATAAAGGAAAAAAAAAGGATAAGATGCAATTAATCCTGACTTAACTGATTCATGCTGCCTAAGCCAGAAACAAGCACAGAAAATTAATAGAGTGACAGTTATATGCCAGTTGTTCCATGACAACTTAATTATGTACATTTCAGAGAAACAATTTCAACCCAGAAATTAAAAGAAAAATATAAAATTCTTCACCAAAATAAAGAGCCTTCTTTTTTTTTTTTTTTTAAAGTCCACATTTCAAAGTGTGATCTATAATAAATGCTCTAAAGAGATGCTTAAAATGTTTGGTAATATTAACGTGATATTGATAATTTTTACCCATCTGGGATGTATTAAAGACATTTGTCTCTCTTAATATATCATTCTACCACTGTAATAAAATCATCAAGATAAACCACACTGCATATCTTTCCTTGTAATTCATATTGTTTATTTTTCTAAGATAAGACTGGGAAATGTGCTCCATCTTTTTAATGTCCACACAGAACCAAATGAATCTGCTTATTGTATATTTTTGTTTTGGTTAAGGTTTGGACAGAAGGGTAAAGCTATAAGAATTGAGAGGGTTGTCTACACTGGGAAAGAAGGCAAAAGTTCTCAAGGATGTCCAATTGCTAAATGGGTAAGTGATGTAAACAAATTAATCTAGTTCAGAATGATGGTTCACGTAGCTGACAGCACTGACATGTCCTGTTAGCTGACACTAGGAAACTTAAAACAGCTCAACAGCAGCAGTAATACGGGGTGCCTGTAGCCTGCTCCCATCCATCTCTCACTCCATTTACTTGTTGCACGGAGAACAGCGAGAATTAAATTTGATTTAAAGGTATGAAAACCAAAGAAGAAAGGCATGTTTGCTTAAATTTAAGTTTCACACCACCTGACATTTTCACTGCTGTTTAATTTTAGCCTACAAGTAAGTCCAGTAAGTGCACCACTGGGATATCTTTAAAATACCCTCCCAGTTTGAGAGAAGTGCTAGGACATCCTCTTAGCAAACACTGTCATACTTTGGAAGAAATTACTGAGTGGTTTGGATTGCTGGGGAAAGACAGGATGAAAAAAAGCTAATACATTGTTATAGTCTTTATGCATGCCAGACTGCACCCTTTTTCAGAAATGCTTCTCAGTGCTTATGCTACAGGAAGGACACTGTTTTATTTGAAAAACATCTGCTTTCCTCTCAACACTGTAATGTTTGTATGTAATAACAGCAGGTCACAAAATTGTGAGGTTATGAGTATAGCTGCCTAAGTTTGGAAGGAAAAGGGAGAGAGTTGCCACATTCAGTTATTTAGTCCCTTCCTTACTGCCTGCCTTTCCCTGCATGCTTCCTGCGCTAAGACAGATGTCCACTACCCAACTCTGTGTAGGGAGACACCTCACTGCTCACTTCCTCTTGCTCACCAATCAATCTGGGCAACAACCATTACACAGATTCAGGAGAGGATCTCTGCTGAATCAGAGCATGGAGGATACTTTTACAAAGCTGGTTTCCACCACCATGGCTCTCCATGCCATCAGTCAACCTCTTAGGATCAGCTTCATTAACCACAAAGGGTAGCCCTGCCATATCACAGTGAGAAAAACAGACTGAATTGCCAGAAACAAGGAGGAGGGTACAAGTAGAAGTAGCCACCCCACAGACACAGTAATGCTAAGGTTTCCTATTCTCTTGCTCTTCACATTAAGAACTGGATCGTTTGTGTTGGGGCTCTGGGGTGTGTGCTGCTGTACATGCAGGTAGTCCGCAGAAGCAGTCAGGAGGAGAAGCTGCTCTGCCTGGTGCGCGAGCGAGCAGGACACACGTGTGAGACGGCCGTCATCGTCATTCTCATCCTGGTCTGGGAGGGAATCCCAACCAGCCTGGCTGATAAGCTCTACTCTGAACTCACCGACACCCTGAGGAAGTACGGCACGCTCACGAACCGGCGCTGCGCCCTGAACGAAGAGTAAGTGGAGCAAAGGCTGTGCTTGCCAAACCTGCAGCCCCGTCTTCAGCCTCAGACCCAGCACCTCTGCTCATGCTGTAATCCTGAAACATCTACAACCTTCCCAGATATTTCAGGTGGTTTGAAAACCCACAAACCTTGTAGGAAACCCAAAGAAAACACTCCTATAAATAAGGAAAAACACTTTCTCAGAGTTGTGAAGCATCTCAATATATTTAAAAGAAGAGATCTCAGCAGGCACCAGGATAGCTGATACCCCAGCCTTGAAATAAAAGCTGGGTGCATTAAATCATACTTGTGTAAGCTGACACTGACTAGCCTCAATCTAAAAAATTGCACTATACCTTTTTCCCAAGCTTTTCTGAGAGAGAACATTTAGACCAAAATTACCACAGCTATCACTGTATGTTACTTGGGCTTCATGTGTAGAGTCGTATTTCAGGAATTATTGCTTAGCCCCAGTCAGAGGGCTCCCACATTCTTGCAGTGCAGTCAGCACAAGCCCCCGAGGCACCATGAATATCAGTACCTAACAAGGCACCACGCAAATGTGCCCTGAGCCGTGCAAAGCCGGGTTTCTCACACAAGTGTAGAACCTCCAAAGACCCTGCTTTGTAACCATGAAATTATTCACTCTGATACATTCTTCTGTTATGATGTGTATGTCTCCCCCCTTCATTTCTTCATAATTTACTGATGGAAGATGATCCACAGCGCTGATTCCCTGGAGCACTGGCAGAACGCCGATGCCCGCTGCCAGAGCACCACAGTGGGACCTGCCTGCTGCTAACAGCTGTGTACTCTTTATCTTTTAGACGGACTTGTGCATGCCAAGGGCTGGACCCTGAAACTTGTGGTGCTTCATTTTCCTTCGGTTGCTCCTGGAGCATGTATTACAATGGTTGTAAGTTTGCCAGAAGCAAGATTCCAAGAAAGTTTAAGCTGATGGGGGATGACCCAAAAGAGGTTGGTGTCCATTTCTAAAATGAGCTTCATTTGCAAAGAAGTGTTTTCTGTCACACTGTAAATAGAGATACAGTACAAGAGAGCAGGGCCTGAGGCCTCCCTGAATGCTGTACAAGTAGGATAATCAAATAACTGCCAGTCAAAACCAATTGATTCCAGTCACTGAGCCAGCTGAGTTGACTGTCCAAATTCTGACAGCTGGTAAAAGCCCTGAGACTTGAAACCATGTTTGCAGACTTTCACAATTAGAGGAAAGGGCATGGCCTGAATAATTCTGGCTGTATTAGGCCTGCAATTGAGCATTCCCCAGTGGCACAGTGGAAGGTTTATCAGCTAATGGTACATAACACTGCAAGTGGGAACCAGAGCAGACTGGTTCAGTGGAGACAAACGTGATGTAACTCAGATGACAATAGGAAGAAGAGGTTAGGAAGACTCGTTCTACATACAGTCCTGCCCTACTGAATGTTTCCAGACAGGGCTCTGTGTTACAGCAAACTGGCAAATGTTTAAAATGAGCCAGAGTAATAAACATTGACCTTAGCCTGGACACAAGATACCCTGAAGTTATGACTGCAGTGACTCCTGGACACCTCCAGCAAGTCATGTGAAGCTCCAGTGACCCAGTCTGCTTTCTGGCAAGGACATACAAATTTAGTCCCTTGCTTGTGTACTGGCACGTAAGACCACAGTTTCACTGTATTCTGGTGTCTTACTCAAATCCAGGCATTCCTCTCACATGATCAGAGAGACAGGTACTTCTGCATCCTACAGCCTGTGCTGAAAAGAGGGCATCATCACCAACATACAGATTTTCCTGCCCACTGCTCTTCCAAAGCACCAAGAACTATGGAATAGCTCTCCTCAAACGTGCTGTGGCACAATGCCTTCTTTATCACAGCCTGCAATCCTAAACTACCTAAATTTCTAAGATGGATACCTGGCCAGAGCACACCAGGATACTCTTCCAACTTGCATGCTTGGATTTACTTCCTATGGAGGCCAGATTTGGGCAGGAGAGAGGGTTTTACCCTCCGGTCTTGGTCCCAATGTTGGGCTGAGCCAAAGCATGCATCCAGACCAGGGGCTGGGTTCCATAGCATAGATGCAGTTTATAGACAGCACAGACAGAATTCTCACCAAAAGAACTAGAATTTGCACTAACAAATGCTGACCCACAGGCCATACAAAAGCTCCACATTCTGGCAGCAGCCACAAGGTCACAGCAAGATATTTTTGACAATTTAATGTCAAACCAAACTAGGTATTGCCCTGTACTATGGGATACAAAGTTTAAACACACCAAATACATGCCTCTCTCAAACCTGTTTTTTCACAGCTCCTCACATTTTCCTAAAATAGAAAAACTCCTAAAAATGAGTACTGCACTCCAGGTTGCCACTGTTCTTTATGTACTTAAAATTAAAGATAAGGCCTCATATAAGCCAGATTTTGAATTTAGGATTCTCATCCTCAGAGGATGGGGAACAACTCTGGAGTATGTTACTGGATTATTTTTAAAGAGCACTTTATTTTGAGAGTGTACAACTCAGAGAAAAAAAGGAGCTATGGTCATTCCCACCTCCATATCTCCACCTACTAGACACATTCATGATTCTGCATTGCTTAAGGATTGGGAACTTTTTGGAGGCTGAAATATTTAAGTATTTTTAAATTGCTGCATGTAAAAATGTTTGAGTATGTCAAAGTGCAAAACCCTTAAATTTGCCATTTTACTTGATGGACCATTCTGATATTATTTCTCTCAAGCTTTCTGAAGATAATTATTTTCTCAAAACTCCAAAAAGGAAAATAATGAGGATTATCACACTTAGATCTAAAACATATACATGTTGAAGAATGTGATTTTTCTTAATATAAAACAAATTACAAGTACAGTACATGACACCCCATTGAAGGTGTCCCACTATACTGCTGTAACTGCTCCATTCCTTTAAAGGCCTTGGAACAATAAAATTAAAAGGAGATTCACAACAGTTACTGTCTAAACACCAGTGATATTGGTTTATGCCTTTACACAACTATCAGTGTAAACATAATTGTGTAAACACCCTAACTTGTTGGATCCCAAACGTACAGTACGGAAATGTCATTGAATCCTGTTTCAACTTCTAACAGGAAGAAAAACTAGAATCCAATTTGCAGAATCTGTCAACCCTGATGGCACCTACCTACAAGAAGCTTGCACCTGATGCATACAACAACCAGGTATGATGGGGGAAAAAAGGAATACAAGCAGTCATGGAAATAACCTGATTTTTAACACACTTCCCAACACTTCAGCTTTGCACCAAACCGTTATACACATTCTGTGCCAACATGTCTTTGACATCAGCATGAAGAAAATTAGAAATTAATGATTACACTTAAAATGCTCTCACAAGTAAAACTAGCAGGATTTGGTCCACTAAATAGGACTAATCTTTTTACCTACATCAACAGGTTCATTCTTCAGCTCTAAAATACAAATTTCTCCATTTAGCATGACTTAACCAGGCAAACCAGCAAAGCTGCCATGAATATGGTGTGAGATTGGCAACAGTTTGCATTCAAGCCCTGAAGCCACAGTTTTAGTTCTGCTCTCTCAAGCAGCAGATGAATTTAGTTGTCACCAAAATAACCTTTATAAACATGCTTTCAAAGTGAAGTTTTATATTTGAACACACTCATCCCTGCATATGCACACAAGTGCCTGCATCAGCCTTCTTGCACAAGGGGATCGTGTGTGCCCATTTTCCGTGGGTCGGAGCTCTCAGACACCAGCATGTTCAGAGCTCTGATGAGGTTCCCAGTGTGACTGTGTCTCATCTACATTTCATTACAAAATGCCTTTCAGATAGTTACACTGAAATTTGACAACACACCACCTTCAAACACGTAACTGTTGGCCTTCATTTTCATTGCTCAGGTTTACTACTGTTAGGAACATTCACAGAACTCACAGTCCCCAAACTTTCAGTATCTACTGCAAACTGGGACATCACCCTGCCTTCCTGTTGACAGCATTGTACAACCAGCATAAGACAGATTTTCAGCTTTAACAGAAACAGTAAACAAACCCAAAACTGTCCATTATTATTTTCTGTACAAATCACTCCTTTACTGCGTATTTAGTAGCAGCTAAACAGGGTAAGCAGACTCAGTGCAGACTTGGCCAGTTTCACTTACCTGATCAGATAATGTCTGGAGATTCATTATGGAGAAAACTGTGGCTGCGTGCCCACTGGCTGTGGTTATCTGTCCAAATATCTGAGAGACATTCTGCAAGAGAAAAAAGGAAGAGGAAGAAAAAAATGAGGTGATGAACAATAAAGTGTTTCTTTGCTTGGGCTGTTTTCTTTTTCCCACAAAAATTCACTAAAGAACTTTTCTCCAAGTAAGCTGTGGTTCTTCTACCCAACATTTGTTGAAAATACATGCTTTTACAAGTTTCAATTTTTACCTTATGGAATCAGGTATGTGACAGCTTGGCCTGTTTCAGGAGGTTCATGTAGACCTTGTACTTGTTGGGAAAATGTACTCAAGCTATTGTCAGTGGCCTTAAAGAGAGATGATTGAGTCCTAATCTGTAGGAAATTGTAAAAGGTTCTAAAACCAAAAAAGCCCTAAAACCAAATTTCAAATTCCCAGATTTATTCTAATCCAAATCTGGACCACTTCTGGATTACAATCAAGAATTGGAAAGGGTCTGTTTTCCCAACTGAATCAAACAGAACATCTTAGACAGCAGCTGCACCAGTATAGTTTGATCAGATAATTATAGTCTGGCTAACATTTCAGACCACTCACATTTAATTCCAAAGAAGTTTAGACAGTTTTCAAGTTTTGTTCTGCTTTCATTTTCAGATTCCGGGGAAGTAAATAGTCCAGGTTTGAAAAATAAATGTCTGTGAGCAAACTAGACATATTTTTAGTGATTTTGAATGAAGACTTAGCAAAGCTTCTAATTTGAGCTTAACTTAAAAAGGGATCCATTAAGTTCCACTAAGTGTAGATGTTTCGTGCATTCATTTGAAAGGTTCAGGAATTTCAGCAAAGCATTTTATAAATGTGGCTTCATTTTTAATTTTCTAAATATAATATGAAACCATCATTTTTCCAAAGATTTATCTTCTATTACAAAAGCCTTTCTTTTTGTGTAAGGTCTATTGTTGCATTATGAATTCTTTGCAAAGCTCCTTAATAATGACTGCATGGGTACAAAGTACTGTCTTGACTGAATTCTCTCTCTTTTTAGTCAGGAGTTAGATTTGTACTTAAGCTAATGAAATACATGTTTAGCATGCCAAAATATTACAAATCAAAAAGCAAATTATTATTTTTCATTAAGTCATTGTGAAGTCAGTTTTCTAAAGCCATTTTCCCTTAATAGCTTGGTATACTTCCAGTCTACACAAACATATCACTCTCACAGTGCCAGTCACGGAAACCACACACTGCATTTGTCATGTAAAAATATCAACCCCTGGCAGAAAATCAGGAGTAATACACAAGGAAAAGTATTATTGGCTCATTTCACAATCATGCCTGAGACAGAAGGTACCAGGGAACAAAGAAGCAAGGAATGAAACATGGATCCAAAATGGCCATCGAATTGCTGTAGTTTGATTTGCCTTCGGGATGTGTTTGTTGTCACCTCCAAGATGTGAGGGACACCTGCCCGTTGTCACAGCCGAGCATTCCTGGTGCACTTGGTGTCCTGGAGCACCCAGTGAAACCTGTCCTGTCTCTCCAGATCGAGTATGAACACAGAGCCCCCGAGTGTCGCCTGGGGTTGAAGGAAGGTCGCCCATTCTCAGGGGTCACCGCCTGCCTCGACTTCTGCGCTCATGCTCACAGAGACTTGCACAATATGCAGAACGGGAGTACTCTGGTAAGTCTGGGACGTGTAGCAGCCTCCTCACTCCAGCACTCAGCTCGTGCCTTTGATTCATTATCTCCTCTCTGTTTAAAGTTATACTGCATGATGCAGATTAGTAAAAAAAAAAAAAAAAAAGGCAGTAACTGAGCTAACTTATTAGCCCCTACACATTCTTTTTTTTTTCTAACAACTTTGGAGTCTATCTTCTAATAAAATAAAAGTGGAAACAAATAACTTCTTTTTGAGAGAGTTTTGGAAATTCTGAATTTTATTCCCCCTTGGGATGAGCAGAAAGTCTGCAAGTACATGCACCTTTTACCCTCCTCAGTCCTGATTTCAGAAGATACTAGAAAAGGAAGCTGGTTTTCAATGTGTATTGGATTATTTCCCTGACAAAACAGTTGGGGCAAACATGAGAAAGAATACTCTTCAATTATGAAAAATCATCATGGCTGTAGTTTGAAGCAGCTCCCGAGATTCACAGCTCTTATTACAACCAAAGAGAGTATCTGCCCTTTTAATTCCAATTAAATTTTTCCCGTTTCCAGGGTCTGACTTAATTCACAAGTTAATCACCACCAGTACAATACACATTTCCAACTGAGGATTTTTCCCAAAGCTAGGACAATGATTTTGCTGCAGAATATGTCTCTATCAGCATCTTTTTCCACAAAGATCCTTCCAATACCTGTTCTAGCTGGAACTAACGCAAGCTTGCTGCACAACAACAGTAACCTCCCTAAATCTTGTTATTAATGTTACTGTGACACTGTAATGTTAATACACTGTATTAATGTAATGTTATTACACTGTAAGGGGGCGTGAAATACAACATCAGTGTGCTGTATTGCACATTCTCTCTAATAGGTAACTACCTCAGGTAGTGTAGTGAAAGACTCTTCAGGTGAGTACAAAGCCCCAGATTTTACTGCTTTCTCTCTCTGGCCACTGTACAGTGGATCAGAGTTTATTTCAGATGAGGGTAATCCCTAACTGTACTGTTCATTTCAGCACAAGTAAAAAAAATAGGTATCTAAATACCTTCTGTTTCTTTTAACACCGTCCAACAAAGTAACGGAAGAAGTTACATTTGCAGGCTTGTTGTGATATGCAAAAATTGCACAGAAACTCACCACTTACAAAGAGCTTGCCTGTGCTGACAGTGGCAGAGCAAGGCACAATGCAGAGGCAGAGTTTCACATCTCTAATACACCTTTCTGACAGGTTTGCACACTGACTAGAGAAGACAATCGTGAAATTGGCCAAACACCAGAAGATGAGCAGCTCCATGTGCTCCCGTTATACAAAGTCTCTGATGTGGATGAGTTTGGAAGCACTGAGGGCCAGGAGGAGAAGAAGAGGAACGGCAGCATCCAGGTCCTTACCTCCTTCCGACGAAAAGTAAGGATGTTAGCAGAGCCTGTTAAGACCTGTCGGCAAAGGAAGCTAGAAGCAAAGAAAGCAGCCGCAGAAAAGCTTTCCTCCTTGGAGAATGGGTCTAGCAAAGCTGAGAGAGAGAAGTCTGCTGCAGCACGCAACAAGCAAGGCACCTCTGAAGCAGCAGGTCATGCAAAGCAGCTGGCAGGTAAACACAGGAATCTGAGCGGGGTCAGCAGTGGTAAGCATCCTACAAATCAGGGCCAGTTATAATCAACCTCAAGAAAACCATTTTTTTCAGCCCAAGAATGTATTGAAGTAAAAAGGCAAGAGAGAGAATTCTTGAAAGTGAATATCAATATTACATAAATACTAGAGTGCCAAATTTGGTATATCTCCTAAGAAGAAACAATAAAGCTGCACTGAGAAATCCTTTACTGTTGGATAGTTAACACTTGTATAAATCTAGAAGCAAACTCTGCTTGCCATTCAGTGTATTGTAAAGTATCTTTAAAAGACTAGTAGTGCTAGAAGCCATGAAGAGAAGTGTGTGGTGCTGCTGCCAAAGAAAAAAATGATCTCCACATCACTCAATCTGTTACAGAGAACCTCCTAATTCAAGGAGATACAAGCATAACTTCTTTACCACTATTTATACTCTCTGCCTCAAGACCAAAAGCAAAGCAGGTTTTCCATAGTGGAGTAAGAGTTTATGGCAGTTCTCAGCAGCAGATTTGAGAGTCCTGAGCAAAGGAGTAATCAGAAGTATTTTATTATTACAGCAGTTTTCCCAGAGAGGAGAAAAGGGATACCTCCAGGGCCACCCAGAAGGTCACTGAAATACCTATGAGTAGAAGTCAGCTGTCCCATGACCCAGGCAAGGGTTGTGACCATTAAATGATGCCATTGCACTTTAATGAATGGTATTTTTGCTCTTATGTCTTCAGTTGATCTCACTTATTACTGCACTGTTCTGTCTATCAGTGAATGTTGGTTTTAACATACATTTCTTGGAGTCAGTTCTATTCATGTAGATGAAAAGAATTATTTATTCTTGGGGAAAAGAAAGTCTTTGTGCACGGCTATTTGGGAGCACTTTGATGCTCCATTTCACGGGCTACTTAAAAGATGATTCAACTCTTTGGATTTTGTGCATGTGACTGAACAGACTGCACTGTCCTCCTTTCCTCACTGCCAATAGCATCTGATCTCATTGGATACATGCCAAAAAGGAAGAGTAGCCTAGTATTTATTCAGCTTCTTAAAGGATGGTGTTTGAGATATGAGAAAGGGAGCGTCTGTTAATGCATCTACTTTTCTTAGAAATTTCATATAAAGTATGTAATTTGTTGGGTGGTTGTTTGGTTTGGGGCCTTTTTTTTAAAGCCTGTTTGTTGTGTGGTTGTTTGTTTTTTTCCTTTTTTACATCTACAGATCTTTTACGTCTTTCAGGACCAGCCACACAACAACAGCAGCAGCAGCAACATCCACAGCGCACTCTCCCTAACAACCCTCAGTCAAATCCCATTAACTCTTACTCGGGTTCAGGTTCTGCAAATCTCTATGGAAGGTTGCCTAATCCACCCAATGCTTATCCAAACTCTTCGTACACTTCAGATCCATATGGAGGGTCCAATCCCATGAACCTCTATACAACCTCATCACACTCTGCGGGGTCTTATTTCAATTCTTCCAGTCCCATGAACCCTTATTCAGGATCTTTAAGTCAAAATAACCAATATCCCCCCTATCAATGCAATGGAAACATAGCTATGGACAACTGCCCCTCCTACTTGGGCTCCTACCCTTCCCAGCATCAGCACATGGACTTGTACAGTTGCCAGAGCCAAGACCATATGTCTAAACTCAGTCTACCACCCATTCAAACATTATACCAGCATAGGTTTGGGAATAACCAGAGTTTTGGTCCCAAGTACTTGAATTATGGAAACCAAAATATGCAGGTAGACTCCTTCAATAACTGCACCATTAGACCAAATTTACACGACGTAGGGTCATTTTCCTCTTACTCCACCCATGAGGCCAACGGCTATTTTATGGAGGTTGCCTCAAGGTTAAAATCTAATCTGAGTAATCCAAGTATGGATTATGCCTCCATGAGTAAAACAAGTGAACATCATCACATGCAACCACCTCCACATTTACCACATGACTACCATTCTGCTCCAAGTATGTTTAGTGGTCCTCCTAATTCACTGCATCTCCAGAATAAGGATAACGAAATGATTTCACATGCAGTTAATGGTTTGTCTAACATGCTTCCAGGTCAAAACCATGACAGGACTACTCCCCAGGGTGGTTTAGATAAAACTGATGTGCTGAACCCAGAAAAAGCAGAGGATCCGGATGAAGTCTGGTCAGATAGTGAGCAGAACTTTCTGGATCCAGATATTGGAGGAGTGGCAGTTGCTCCATCCCATGGGTCAATTCTCATAGAGTGTGCAAAACGTGAGCTCCATGCAACGACTCCCTTAAAAAATCCCAACAGGAACCATCCCACCAGAATATCCCTTGTATTTTACCAGCACAAGAGCATGAATGAGCCAAAACACGGTCTGGCTCTGTGGGAGGCAAAGATGGCTGAGAAGGCAAGAGAGAAAGAAGAGGAATGCGAGAAGTACGGCCCAGACTATGTGCCTCAGAAATCCTACGGCAAGAAAGCCAAGCGGGAGCCTGCAGAGCCCCACGAGCCCTCTGAGCCAACGTACGTGCGCTTCATCAAGTCCCTGGCACAAAGGACACTGTCGGTCACCACGGACTCCACAGTAACCACATCTCCATATGCCTTTACACGGGTTACAGGGCCTTACAACCGATATATCTGACTTCACACCTTGGCTGGTTACCTCATCTGAAAAAACACCTTGTCCCCAGGGTAGTGGTGCTTTAGGTTTCGGGGAAAGCAAGGGTGGAGAAGGAAATGGAACTCATCGGTGGAAAAAGCCTCGGCACACCAGCAAAAAGAGGTAAATCTCACTAGAGCACTTGTTTTTCCACGGATTTTGAAGTGGTCACAGATGGCACGTAGGAAACAAGACCAAAGCATCCTATGCAAAAAAAAAAA
>VXAC01004349.1:535040-644320 GCA_013399225.1 Rhipidura dahli
AAAAAAAAAAAAAGAAGAAACGGAAAGGAAAAGGGGGAAAAAAAGGAGAGAACACAACAAAACAGTGTTTCACAATTTACATTGGAAAACACTGGCTCTATTACTGAAAGAGATAATCTGCAAATGGATTTTTTTTTTCTTACAGTTTTGCACATCTGTGGCCACTTTTAGTGTCATCAAGTTTGCATAGTCATGGAACAGGAGCAAAAAAAACCCTAAAAAATAATACTGTAGTATTACAACTGCAGGAATCTTAAAATAACATCTGGTGCTGAATCTATGATGTACTGAAATACTGGAATTATGGCTTTTTAACATGCAGTTTTTACTGTAATCTTAATAGTCTTTTGATTTTATTTAACGAAGTAGATAAGTATAAAACAAATAGACAGCAAAACACTGAATTTGTTTGAATATTCTAAAACCATGGTGCTATCTAAGAGAATGGTGTCTTTATTTTATCAGTTAAACAGTTAATGCCTTTATAACAAAATGTCAATGATGTAATCAAATGTTCTTCGGCAACGGGGAGGACCTTTTCATTCATGTATGTATTGAAGTTACCTGGTGTTAAAATAAGCTTACTTTTTAACATATGGGAATTACAAAGACCTCTGGATTTTGCTCATCCAGTCAAGTCCTAGAAAAGGACAATAAAATAGAGAGAGAGATATTTTTTTTAAATAGTGTTTCAAAAGCACTTTGTCTACCTAAGCTTGGCAACTTGAACAATGCTAAGGTACTAAGACATAAAAAATAAAAAAAAAGAGTTTACTTTGATTTAAAATGCAAAGATAATTTTTTTAAACTAAAAAAGCTTTTAAATACTTTTGGTTTAGCCATGCATCAGCTAGTGGGCTACATATCCATTTTTAATACAGTCAGTTATGGTAAAAATGGGGCTTACTGGATATAAGGGAATACTTTAGTACACAAAACACATTTTTTTCTGGTGCTCATCTCACACAGCTATACTGTAAACTGTTTTCTACAATTATTATGACAAGTTCATTGCTCAAATATGTACAGTTTTAAGGAAAGAATTTTATATTAACCACAGGTAATAATTAGCAGCATGCAACAAACTACACCTAGTTAGCTTGGGCTTCTGCTGTTTCTCGAGATCTGTGCACTCCCACTGGAATGGCAGAACTGCTTTTGTGTTGATAATTATGTACATTGTGGTGCAAGTCATTTCTCAGTGCAAGTGGCCTCTTTTCCAGGAAGACTGAGCAGACCGATGCCTACACAAGATGAATGAAGCAGGGTTAGTTCTGTGTGATTCCGTTGATTAAACAGAAAAAAAAAATAGGCAGCTGGCTTGCTGTGGTGGTTTTAAATCATTAATTTCTATTAAAAAAAAAAAAAAGCAGGAGAGTTGTATAGTAAATTAAATTGTAAACAAAACTTTTTTTAACGCAATGCTTTAGTATTTTAGTACTGTAAAAATATTAAATCTATATATATTTGGGTTTTGAGCTGAATTCACATCATGGTGCTACTCAGCCTGCTACAAATATATCATAATGTGAGCTAAAATACATTAAAAGGTTTGAGTGATGTTCCTACTTGTCATATACCTCAACACTAGTTTGGCAATAGGATATTGAACTGAGTGTGAAAGTTTATATATTGTATACCATCTTTTTCCCCCAATAGCCTTTGAAAAAAACAAACAAAAAAAAAAACTAAACAAAAAAACTCTCAATACTTGACATTTTAGCAAGTATAACTTGAACTTCAACTTTTTTTTTCTTTTTTTTTTGGTTCTAAAAATTCAGGGATATTTCAGCTCATGTTCTCCTATGCCAACGTGTCACCTGTGTGTATGTAAAGCTGTTGTAGGTTAAATATATTATTCTTGGATTTTTTTGTTTTTGTTTTGGTTTTTTTTTTCAGGGATTTAATGTTTTTCTTTTGAATCCCTTCTTCTGTTATTTTTCTTGTACATGTATTGTATAACTAAAACTAATTTTGTAAATTCGTTAGCTCTTTTTATTGTAACAGAAGTGTTTAAGAGATTTAGAATGTTTTGACTGTTTCAAATGAATAAACAAAAAGAAAGTAGAATGCACTGAGCTGATTAAAGGGAAAAATGTAAGGCAGGGGTTTGGCAAGTGACTGTTTGCTAGAGTTGTTCAAGTCACTCTCTAAATAAGGCTTCTTAGATACTGTAATGAATAAAATAAAATATGAAAAGGTACAGTTAGTACAAGGGCTTCCCTAAACATGCAAACCTCCATGTCCCAGCTATATCTTGTGCAATATACTGTAAGATTAAGTTTGGTCGAAACAAAATTCTATCCAACATAATCACAACCTAACTCAAATCAAAGGAGGCCTTTGGGTTTAATGGTCAAATATTTATTATGGCAATTTTATTTTTTCTCAGTCTGTGACTTTACCCACTCACTGAAACAAAAGTTTCACCTTTTTTAAAAAAAAAAAAAAAAGCATATATGCCAGATTAAGTAAATCATTCTATATCTTCATCTTTTGGTGATGTCTTAAAAAATCCTATATAATTCATGTAATCCATAGTAGATTTTTGGTTAATATGCCGTGCACCATCATTTGCCAAACTGCTGGCAGCAGGAGTTAGGAAGCTTAGTTGGTGAATCAGTTTTGTATTGTAAATACCTGAGCTGTAATTTTTGGTGTACAGAACCCTGCCTCAGTTGGAACGAATGACAAAGCAGACAGAGTTGCTTGTATAGGATTATCAGGTTGACTATAGCCATACTTGAAGATGCTTCTGAGAGTTGTCAACTTTACTTGAATGAATTTTTCATCTTGATTGACGCACAGCAGTATAAAGTTCACTTCTAAAGCTAGTGGTTAACTTGTGTAGGAAACTTTAGCAGTTTGACACTAAGGTAATGAACTTCTGTGTGCATTTTCTATGCTTATGTTCTACTTTTTTTTACTTTAGTTTCATTCATTTTCATGAGATGTTTGGTATGTCTATAAAAAGAATCCGAGGATGGTTATAAATACTGTAAGTATTGTAATGTAATGCAGGTTATTTGAAAGCTGTTTATTATTATATCATTCCTGATAACGCTGAGATGTGGGTGTTTTTAATAAAATTTATATTTATTTAATGCACTCTAAGTCTGTCTTGCAGAAAGGTGTCTTTCCTTGTCATTTTTACCAGCTAACAAAGCAGGCGGCATGCTCAAAGTGCATCAATGGGGACTTCAAAACAGGAGGCCTAAGCATCATATTTCCTCCTAGCTCTGCTTTGACTCTTACCTCTAACAGGCTGGGACACAGGCTGCTGAGCCCAGGCTACTGCTCCATAAAATCTGTGTTTACAGGGAAGGAGGGAGGCATTTTTTTGGGCAGGAAGAGACAGCAGAGCTTCACTGCTGGTTTTCCATTGGTGTTCGCACACACGAATATGGCATATTCACTGTTCCAGTGCCCTCACTGCTCAAGCAGCAGCGACAAATGCACACCTGGCATAGGCAGGACAAGGGGGACACTCTAAGGACTCATTGGTTTGTTTTGGGTATTTAGCTGTACCTGGTTAAGCACTTTTCTACCTGATTTGAAATTGCTCCCAAATGGTGGGATGCTGCAACAAATAGTATTGTGCCACAAGTGAGTTAGATTGGATGTTAGGAAAAATTTAATCACCAAGAGGGTTGTAAGCATTGGAAAAGGCTGTCCAGGGAAGTGGTTGAGTCGCCATCCCTAGAGGCATTCAAAAGACCTGCACATGTGGCACCTGGGGACATGGTTTAGTGGTGGACTTGGCAGTGTAGGTTTAGAGTTGGATCTAATGACCTTAAGTGTCTTTTCCAAGCTAAATTATTCTGTGACCAATAAAAACCCCAAAACTATAAAAACTTAAAATCTCAGGTGTAATCTAAATCACAAGCGCACAAACTAAAGAAATGCAGAAGCAGTAAGAAAGAGTGTCTGAATCAATACCAGGACATATATTCTTGGATGCATCAGACAAAAGCTTGTTCTCCTGGTCCCTTTGTTTAACTTCAGGGGAAATCGGGACTGAATTCTGAAATAGCCTATTATGTGGGAAGAGACATTTTGCTCTCTCCACAGTTACAAAGTGTTTCTGTGACAATTACAAGAATTCTCAAGCTTCCTTTACTAAGAGCCTGAGTTTGTTATCATTGCTGGTTACCCCACCCATCAATGCCACACACCTTTGAAAGCTCCCCTGCTATGCACATTCAGATCACTCAGTGTCTCGGGAATGCGGTGATTTAATCCGTCATGTTCCTCCCAGCTCTCCATATATTCCCAGATGGGAATGTCTTGAGGCAGGCTAGCACCCTGCAGCAGCCACGTGCTGCTCTTTTCTGTGCACAGGTGCACTTTTCCTGCATGAGACAGCTGAACAGACAGATGCACTGGCTCAAACACAGCTCCTGCACCCCTTTAGCCTTCCTCAGAAAAGCCATTAATGAACATTCCCATCAGCTGCCTTTCAGCATAATTTCTTCAGTGCAGTTCCAGAGATCTCATTCCAGAGGTGCTGCTGGCATTGGGCACAATGTGCTCACAGCCAAGACCACAGAAAGGTCAAACCAGATCTGCCCACAGTGCTTCCCTCTGGAACACGGGCTCTTCCTGAGACCTTGCTCCTGTGCCTCGGGGGGCTGTGACAAGGCACTGCTCCCCACCACTGCCCAAACCACTGGCTGTAGCCCCCATACAGTAGTTACAACTGGGGATGCCCGGCTGAGCATCCACCTGCCTCACCTTTCCTCTTCACTTCCCTATCTGTTCTGTCATTTCCCACCTTTTGACATCTCACAGAGGGGACAACACAGCTTTTTATGGGAATGACTGAAAAGCCTGTGGTGACAAAGCCAAACTAGGGCGAACAAACCCCAAGCAAAAATGAAGAGCAACAGGTAATGATGCTCAGAGATATGGAAAAGTATCCACTACAAAAAGGAGGAAAGGAAAAACACAGCGGATTTCTCTTAAAGAAGCAAAGCACTTATAGAAGGCAGGGATTAAGTGGTGGTTTACCCATATGCACATTTTCAACACACTTTCAAATAGGAAATATTTAAGAACAGCTCAAATCTTTTCACTCAAGTAAAACTCCAAGCAGGGGGACAAGACTTTGTATTTAAACATGAACCCTGTGGTTTACCCTGTCTGCAAAACATAGAAGACATACAGAAATGCACATTCTCTTGCCCATAGGCTGTTCCCAAGAGCACAGCCCTGCCGGCAGAGCTCTCCCTTACTTTTACATTGGTGTGACGAGCGTCACCTGAAACCTGCAAAAGCTTGCTGGTAATCCAGCAGCACTGTTACCAGAACTGACACTTATCTCAGCAGCAAATTAATAGTCTGCTATTTAACTGACACAGTAACATTTATTTTTCCTGAAAAAGATGCATCTGTCAAGTTCCTGTTACACTCGACTCTATTTACCTAACACAGACACAACTAATAATTTTGAGGCATTCAGAAATCACACGTTTTGTCTCAGAGGACTGACAGTTCCACCCCCACCAACCCATGAGCCACAATGACAGCTCTCAGTCCATCACTCTGAGACACTGCTTTCCAACTATGTTTATGCATTAAGTGAGTCAATTTACTCTGACCTGGAAACGATTCCCTAAGTTAGTTTAATTAGGGAAAATACTGTGCTAGGAGAGATTCTTGAAGAACTTGGCAGATAAGTCAGCTCTGTTTTACTTGCCTCTCCTCTAACCAGCAAACTGAGTATCTGTCATTAGCACAGAAAGTGTTGGTGATTTACAGAAACAGAAAATGCTCATTTTTAGAGGGAAGAAAAATCTTGCGCTGAGGGTATGAACATGAGAAAGAAAGAAGAGGCCTGTTAACTACTGCTGTCCTTCCTGATTGGAGAGAACTGAAGCTGGAAGCTGCATACTTGGTTTGGATGTTGCAACATGAGGCACATGAAGCACAGACAAACACAACTGCCACTGCAGCAGAGCGGGGGCCAGGGTCCCCTGTCCGTGCAGGGGAACATGAAGGAGGGATCCCCAGATGCCAGGCCATGGAGAAGAGAATTACATACTTCCTACGACATGGTGCAAAAACATCTCCAAAAGCTTTTCTGTTTAGAAATCTCTTTACTCTTGACTTCCAAAGGTCTCCTTCCTTGCAAGTTTGTGAAAACAAGGCACCCTTCTTTCTCCCCCTGGCCATTTTGCCATTAGTTCAGATGTCTGGAGTACTCACAACCTTGGTATTCAGGTCCTCCATGCCTGAACAGACTCAGATCATCTTCCAGATGTAAAAGGCTTGAGGTGCTCTGGGGTACACACAGGCACATCCCATCAACCCCCTCCGTCCCACATCACAAAGGAACACTTCCCACAATTACATGAAGGAGTGAGGGAAGCCTGCTGTTCTACTGCCTTTTAAGATGGGGTTTAATCCTCAGTGTTAAAACCAGTGACACCCTCTTGTTTCACAGTCCCAGCAGAAGCAGAGAATTGCTGCTGGAGGCAGTCACGGGAGGGTTTGCAAGGATTTTTCTTTTACAACCCAGCCAAGCCAATCTAGGTTAACCCATTTCTCCCACTCAAGATGTGCTTCAACTACCACATTAAGTACTTTGTCTTCATAGTATTTTACACAAGGAAAATCATCCCAGCGTAGGTACATTTCCTCTTAATGTCATGGCAACACAGCTGTACACTCCTAAATCACAGCAGAAAAGCCAGCCTGGCAGGAACAGCTTGGGATTGTGTTCAGCTTCTTTTAAGTTTCCACTGCATTAGCAACTGGAATTTCAATGGATTTGCAGGCATAATCATCTTCCTCTTATTTTTCTGCTCCTGTTGTGATTATTTGTAAAAATGACAGCACCATTATGTTCTTGTATGTAAGGCTTCATACAGACCACTTTGGTAAAGAGATTTAACTGGAGGGGATGGCTTAAAGTGCAGTCTGCTCTGAAAAGGGCTGGGTAAAGTGGCATCCTGGGGCTCCCAGTCTGCATTTCAATTATTGTTGTAGGCCAATGTTCCTTATTTGGAAAGGGGGGGTGGCATTTTCCCGCCATCTATCCCTACTCAAACAGATGCTACAGATCTCCTCTGACTGGCCCTTCTCCCCACCTGTGTAGTCCTGTCTCTGTTGACATTTGTAAAGGCACAAAGCTGGTCAGATGGCAGCAATCCAGTTCTAATTAATGGAAGCAAATGGTTTGCTATAAACAGAGGAAGGGTTGGCATGGGGGAAGGTGACAGATGTCAAGCAAAGGGAAAACATCTATTAGCTGTTCCCTCCTCCACTGCCACCCCAGTACATTTGTTTTGCATGACAGCCCTTTAGTTCAGGCCCTGGTTTAAAACATCCAGACTCCAAATACTGGGTCTGTATTTGAACCTTTGCAGCATCCACACAACCTTCCTAATACTGGAAGGGACCATAAAAGGCAGAATTTTAAAACCTCAGGTTTGCCTGCTCTTCAAGAGCAGTCTTATAATCAGAAACCCTGGCAAATCTCCCCTCTGTTTGTTTCTGCTATTAACACTTTCCATACCAGAAGCAAGCAAGCATTTTGTCAGAGGGCTGCAGTTTGCAGGCATTTCTTCTTCCAGCTCTTAAGATGAAAAGGATTGCTCATTTGCACCAAAGAATTTCTAAATCTCTGGCGCAGTATGCAGCCAAGAGTAGCCTGTTTCCACCTTGACCAGCTCCTGCAGGAGCCTCACGCAAGCTGCAGAAACTCCTCAACCAAACTGCTCCAAGGGAAGACAGGGACCAAGTCCATGGCACAGTGCACATACCTTGCAGAGGACACTCTGGGCTCCTCTTCTGCACAATGCCAGGCAAAGAAACACTAGCTCAGAGGAAAGTCACCTGTACTAAGACAATGCCACTGTGAGGGGACACCAGATGATACCAGCCAAACCAAAACAGTACAAGGAGGAGAAGGGAATCTGACAGTTCCTGGAGCACTCAAATTGCCAGGCACAAATCCCAGCCACATAAGGTGACAAGACAAAGGTGAGCCTCTCTCACAAGAGACACTCTCACAAGACAACATTTAGATCTGCTCTCTTGGTAATTTTCCCAGCAGCAACATTCTGACATTTTAGTGAAGGATTTGCATCTCAAGACTCCTAGCCCCAGCACAGGCAGAGCAGAGCAGAGTTTCCAAGTTAAATCAAATTGAAAACCAGATGTGCTTTTGACAAGAAAACCAGGTCAAGTGTAGTCACAAGGTTTCAGATCTCCAGCAGCTGTTACATGAAGAAAGCAGTGCTGCCTCCTCCTCCACCACATTCTCTGTTACTGCACAGCAGCAGCTGCTTCCTTGGAAAAGCCAGGCAAGCAGCTTAGTTACAAATTCTCAGATTCCCCCCAGAAAAACACACTAAGTGTGAGGGAAAGAAGAAAGCCTTACAAAGTCTGAAGAGAACAAGTTTCCGTGAATCCAGCAGGTATTCCTACGTGCTCTCTTCATGCATTTGCAGTTAGGCACTATGGAACCACCCAAATACACAGCTAAGTATACACAGCACAAAGCCACGGGATGGGGCAGGCTGGAAGGGACCACAGTGGCTCATCTGGTCCAACCTCCCTCCTCAAGCACATAGCACAGGATTGTGTCCAGACAGTTCTTGAGTATCTCCCGTGAGGGACACTCCACAGCCTCTCTGGGCCACCTTTGCCAGTGCTCAGTCACCTGCATAGTAAAGAAGTTCTTCCTCATGTTCAGGTGGAATTTCTTGCCATCAGTTTATGCCTGTTGCCTCTTGTCCTATTGCCTGGAACACCTGAGCAGAGCCTGGTTCTGTCCTTTTCAGACACTTAAGAGACATTGATGAGCTCCCCTCTCTGTTGTCTCCTCTCCAGGCTGAACAGGCCCAGCTCCCTCAGCCTTTCCTCCTAAGAGATGCTCCAGTCCCCTCATCACCCCTGTGGCCTCTGCTGGACCTGCCCCAGGAGCTCCATGTCTCTCCTGTGCTGAGGAGCCCAGAACTGGACACAGCACCCCAGATGTGCCTCACCAGGGCTGAGCAGAGGGGCAGGATCACCTCCCTCAGCCTGCTGGCCGTGCTCTTCCTACTGCACCCCAGGATCCCATCGGCCTTCTTGGCCACAAGGACACACTGCTGGCTCATGCACAGCTTGTTGTCCACCAGGACCCCCAGGTCCTTCTCCACAGAGCTGCTTCCAACAGATCAGCCCCCAGCCTGCACTGGTGCCCAGGGTTATTCTTCCCTGTGCATATGGTCAGGTACAGCTGACATTTGACCTGCTGGGAATATTAGCAGCTACTTTCTTCCTCTTCCTAAAAAGTAGTTTGCAGCCAATTGGTAGTCACGAGTTACACATGGCTATTAAGTTACACTGTGAAGATCTACCTACAGAGAAAGCCATAGATTGTCACCCTAGGAAATCCAGTGTCCTCTTTTAAGAGGGTTATGTGTTATACTTGTGGTGATAAACAAACCAAAGGTTTGCTGCATAGGTGATGCCTGCCTGCTTGCCTCTAAATCACAGACAAAGCAGTGAGCAGGCACTGTTTGATCCGTGAAAGGCCCTGCTGCTACCATGTATTCCCAAACAATTCCTGCAAAAGAGCAAACAAAGTGCTTGCCTGTTCAGTTAATACTGATCAATCAATTACACTTAAGAAGAGAGATTATACATTACACAACCTCTTGCCACAGAGACTGGAAAGGGATCTCTTGCCTACCACACACAAATATCTTCCAAAACGCAGCTGGGTTCCTGTTAGGGAGCAGGGTCACTGTTTTTAAATGACTGCCAGAAGAGGTTCAAGCCTTTAGTGCAGGGCAGAGAGCATTAGTCCAAGACATGCCTCTCCTAAAGGAAGGGGATTCCTCCTGCCACTCAACCCAAATTATAATAATACATGAGCTGGGCCAGAGAGAACTGTGCCTAAGGGGAAGCATGACTCTGTAGTATGGGAATGAAGAGCTTTGCTGCCTGTTCTCATTTCTGCTTATCGATGTGATGTTAATATTAAACAGCACATTAAAAGACAGTGCTTAGAAATAGCACTTGACCCCTGACTTCCTCTTCACAGGCAAGCACCTTCCCCTGTAGGCTCTCTCCTTTCCCAGCTACAATTTAAAAGCAGCCAAAACAGAGGTGTGATGCTTGTCAGGAGCTTGGTTCCCCCGAGCAATGAGTCTGATTTGATCACGACTTAAGCAAAGAAACTCTTCATTTTGAGGTCAGGTCACATTTCCCTATGAGCTGTGCTGTGGGACTCCCATTCTGAGCAGTCCTGGGTGGGTATGAAAGGAAAATCCAGCTGGTCATAGATGTCAGGAAGGTTTATCACCCCCAAGGGTAAGTAGTGATTGGACAGGGAATACACAGACTGTAGTCATGGATTTCAGTATCTAAACTCTGCTTAGAACCTACTTTTGGTATCCAAGCCCCTAAAGTCATTTCTAGCTCATAGCTCCCTTCCAAAAGGTTCTGCTCCAAACATGGGAATGTTACAGCAATAAACACATTATCAATTTAAGTGTTCAGATACTGTGCTAACAGCACCTGCTTGAACTGGGAGAGATCAACTGCTTTTTTTCTGTTTATGTTAACTTTCTTTTTTCCTTCTTTAAACTTCCACCTCTTAGGAGGTAAGCCCTATTAAAACATTTCACTTTTCCTCATCTTTGCTTTAAAAATACCTCTTTTAGACAACTGGCCCATTGTCAAGCAGTTTGTTAAAAAAGAAAACAACAGCAATAAAAAAACCCAACAAAAACCAGAAAAAGGGTGGGTGAGGGAGAATGAATGAAAGAGATGGCCTTCTATAAAATCTTCCAGTTCATCTAGTCCAACTCAAAGCAGGTATAGATAAGAATAGCTGCTCAGTGTGTGTGTAAAATTGTTTTACTAAATGTGGAAGGAAAAGCATTGATTCAGTCTTACAGACACGAGAAGTCAGCATTGCACAGAGCTGCCATTAGTGCTTCTACTGCTGGGAAATCTGAAAGGAGTGGAACGGCCACTTGCTCAGAGGCCAACATAAAGGCAATGAAGGAAGCCAAAATTACTCTTCTGAATTTCCTCTCACTGCTGCTATAATTGGGCACCCCAAGGTATTTTCTTCTTGTTCACAATGGTGAGCAGTCAAACCCATCACTGCATACATAGCAGGCAGCACAAAACTGACAGCTTTTTCATTGCTTTTTCATAATATGATCAATCAAATATTTCACTCTGACCCATAAAATCAGAGTGCATCATCAAAAGATGGCAAAGATGCTGAACAGAAAAAAAACCCAACCCAAAACACTAAAAAACCCAGAAACAGAGATGTAGATCTAGTTAGTGCTTTTCCCGAGTAAAAGTCCAGACAAAATGGTTTCCTTTCCAATTCTAATCACATCAAGTACTGGCAAGGGCAAAAAAACAAATCCCATGGACCAGAATCAACTTTCAGCTGGAGAAGTGCCACACAATTCAACAACCATGCTTGTAGGTGCCTCAACAGCAAGAGCAGTGTAATGGGACTGGCTCTCAGCATTACAGGCACACTGTATTCCTGTGTTTGGAAATAATGGCATGAAACATTAAACAAAGCATCCCCCACGTGCAAACTTTACCAGCTTGCAGTGAACTCCCCCAAATGCCAAACTGAGAAGTGCACCTTGCCACTGGCTAACAGCTCTGCAGGCAGAAAGGCCCTATCCCAACTCATCAGCAGTGACCTTGAAGAGCTGATGGGGATTGTAAATGGTCCTGGGCAAAAAGGTGTTTTCTACTCAAATGCATTCTTTGGCCCATTGTGGTAAGATAATTGGAGGTAAATACAGTGAAATTCTCTTCCTTGAGTATAAATTTGTATTAGTAGAAAGCAAAACTCTCACATCACTGTGGCTGAAGGGCCATTCACTTTAGAGTTGAACTTGGTGATCATTATGGGTCCCTTCCAACCCAGGACATTCTTCGAGAAGTAAATCTTGAAGTCTATAGAAAGTACGTGGCCAAAAACACTACAAAAAAACCTTAAAAGGTTTCAAGCTGTGCCTGCTGAAGACCTTAGAAAGCCACCTGATTATTTAAATATAAACAGGTACTTCAACTTCTTTTTAACATCTCACATTAACTAGCCAACACTCAGCTAGCCACTTTGAGAAGTATTTGAGTGCAGACTAACTGTGAGTCAGACTACAGTAACATCCATTTCCTTACTTATTGTAACATCCTTTTTTTTTCTTCCACCCAATTAGAGATTTACAAAGGTAAACCTTTTACAATTTTTGATTTCTCACAAAACAGTCTAGATCCACTTCAAGACCTGGGATAGAAGAAGTACAGATTCTGGGAAGTGGTTTTATGAAATCCAGGGCTTTCTCAGAGCCTTGGTTTACAAGGCTGAGCTCAGCCTGTGAGAGCTGCTTCAGACGGTGCTGCTCTGACCCTCTTGCCCTTTTAAGATCCAAGAAACTCTCCCAACAGCCTAGCTCTCCAAAGGTCCTTCCCAAAAGGCAATTCCTCAAGTTTGAAAGCACTAAGATGACAGTGGGAAAGATCAAGGCAAGACAATGCAGCCATTCTGCAGAGTGCTACCGAACGACCATGAAGGTGTAAGAACTGACATAGAAGCCAGTGAAATGCACTCGCCCTTGCCTGTTTATTAGTCAGCAGTACACGTGGGCAGAGCTCCAGCCAGGTTCACCACAGTTTTTACTCCAAGATGCACACAAGTTACACAGAACCAGAAGCACCATCTGGTAACTGCTACCAATCACAGCAAGGCAGGGACCAGGGATTTCTGACTGGATGGTATGTGACAGAGAAAAGGCTGGCTTGAAAGTAAGAAAAAGGAAAATGCTCCATCTTATTCAATATTCTCCTTATAGAAAAAGAAAAGTAACAGAAGTAGTGAAAAACAGCACAGTCCTGGTATAACAGAAAGGGGAAGGAGAGGGAGGACAGTCTGAGGAGAGAAACTGTAAGTTTTTTGCTGTGGATGCGATTTCACTGTCACCTGTTAGAAACTGCAGGAGTCAGGCCGAGACAAAGAGGATCATTTACACTGCACAGGCAGCTACTAAGTGTCTAGTTTCTCCATGGGCCTCATAAGCAGGGCCCTGAACACAAACCATGACCAGACATGGTCTCTATTACCTAGAGAGCAGCCCCTGGGAACCGAGCTCCATGTAAAGTGCATCCATGGGAACAGCAGAGAAATCGATCCCAGCATCCAGAATTCAGTTTCCAGAGCTGCAGCATGGGAGTACCAAGACATCAGTAAAAATCACAAAAAACTCTCAATTCTATGCTGGGCCCTGGGAGTTTCTGCAGCTTGCAAATTCCTGCAGGGATTTGAAGATTTCCTTCTTTGCATCCATTTTCAAGTGCTGAAGAGATCTATTTGCCCAAGAGGTTAGAAACAGATTTCTCCTAATAGAGAAGGAAGGTCTTTAGTAAACAGCATTTCCCAGGCTGTTACCTCTGCTTGGGACAGCCAGACTTTTATGCATCATTTACAAGACCTCTTACATTTATTAAGAAATCCTTCTTTCCTCATCCCTCAGTAGTCTCAGACCTTTAAACCTCACTGTGTGGTGACTGCAGCTTTGCAGGAGTCTTTAAGAGCTGTCACCTCTTCTACCAGGCTCACCACTCTGACTCAACCAGCATGAGCTGGCAAAGAAATTTTGAGAACAAAACTAAAAAGCTGTTCTGAGAACTATTAGGTGATTTCTACTTGTCATTATGAGATTTCTGTTCACAGTGGAGTATTTTAATAAATTGTACACTTGTGCACTACTTTCCATCAGTCAAAAAAGCCCAAACCTGCTTATACCTTTGTGACATTTTCCTGCCGATCTTTATTACTATGGCCATCAATACTAATCACAGGAAATGAAGAGAAGACTTCAACCATCAACAGGCACTCACCTAGGACTCTAGAAGGGAACATCATACCAGGTTCTGCAGCCACTGAAATGCCCATCTCCTGGTGCTTGCCAGTCAGTTTCCAGAAGAATCATATCTATCAGCTCTCTTTATTCCCCTCCTCTCCTTTTTTTAAAATCCCTTCTACCCCACTTCACAGCAACTCAATAACCAGTTTACTACGTCTACAGAAACATGTATTACAAAAAGAATACTTGTGGCCTGTAAGAAAATTAATAAAAAAGCTTTTCTCACAAAGTGGCAAGAAATGGGATCTAAACCAAGATACTATGTAGGACTCAAAATTCATTGATATGCACTGTGACCCTTCCTCATCTTCCCTTCTAAAAGAAACAAGAAGATGAACAATAAGAACCCTCACTTCGCATACTTTGAAAGGAAAGTCAGTGAACAACACTCTCTTCAAGTACTCTCACATGGGAGCCACACCCAAACTCAAAATTTTTGATTTTAAGACATCTTGAAAATGAGAAAGTTAAAATGGACCTGGGGATGATTAATTCCCTTAGACTGGAAGATGGCATGATGACTGGATAGCTAATAAAAATAAATTATATTCAGAAAGTCTAGGAAAGAAGTAATACACTCTAATGCAACTAGCAAACAGGAGGTAAGGAAACCCAAGGAAAAATGCCAGCACATCCACACACATTAGAAGCAAATCTGTCTCACTCTTTTACAATGTCTTCCACAGGAAGAAAACTCCTACACTTCTGTAGCCAAAACAGACCTCTTGTAAAATGGCCTCATTCTGGATACAGTCAGCAGGCAAGTTCATTTATTTGGTCAACTGGCAGTAAGTTGTGTAAACAGCATAAAATCAGCAGGTTCCTTCACCTGCTCCACGCCAGCCCTGCTCGCCCTGGGCTTGTCCCCATTGGAACGGGGAGATACCATTGCTAATGAGCACTCCCAGCCTCCACCCTGCCCAGCTGGCTGGCAGCTGTCTCCGTTTCAATAGTTACACCTCCAACACGGTTTGCTCCTTATCGGCTGAAGGGAGAGGTTTCACCCTGCAAAGTAAATGCTTGCAAGTTCCACAGGAAGAGAGCCTAAGCTGTGATTCCTTCTGGAAGGCACAGAAAGCATTAGCAGTGTGAATAAACACAGAGAAAGGTCAGTAGCAGCCAGTTAATAAACTAATTCATGCTTCTTAACTGGAACTCAATCTCAAAGTTAGTAAAGATCTAGCTGAAGCCGGAAACGTTTCCACATGCAGGCAGCATCTCAAATTTCTCTATGGTAACCCAGGATTTAATGTCATCGTTCCTCTTGACAGGAGGTTTTACCTATTTTCTCAAGCCCCAAAACACTAACCTAAACACACAAGCTCTTGTGTTCAAACACATATTTACTTCCAAAATGTGTTAGCTATTACACTGACAAAACAGTCTTACCAATACTGTATTTAAAAAAAAAAAAAAAAATCAGTCATTAGTTGTAAGAGCATTTAATCACAGCCTGAAAATGGTGAAATGTGGGAGCAAACTCGTCCATACATCACAAAAGTCCTTTTCAATTTCCAGTGACAACACAGGCAAGCCTTTCACTTTCTCACGGTCCCTCCCAGGAGCCTTAATCACAGCCTCACAGTCATTCCCGCACCCATCAAACCAGAACACGGCACACCCCTCTTCACAGCCCATCCTTGAGTTCGCTCATGGAAAACCTCCAGGCAAGGAGCCTGGGACGGTCCTACAGACACTCGACCTTCTCCCAGGCTATTTTATCACCTGTGGAGCACAGAAAGAACATGGATAGTTACACCGCAGCACAACCCAGAGTGCTTTTATCATTTTCCAGTTGGATAAAGTTTTTATTTAATGCATTTTTTTAAATTTCTTTTTTTAGAAGTCATACAGTAAAAACAGTCAACCAAAACCATAAAACCCAACTATCCTTTGTCAGTTACCAAGTGCTTTATTACACAAAGTATTTTCACATGTTTCAGTGATTTCTTTTCTGACAGTGCTGAGGGCTAACAGCAAGGAATTTAGCCACAGTGGGACTCCAGAGATAGCACTGCAGGATCTAACCAAACACTAGGCCTTGAGCAGAACTTGGGACTGTGTCAACAGAAGCACGAAGCTTACTCAAAGTCCAAGGACAATGAGGTTCCTCAGGAAATGCAGGGGAACACCTCTAGTCCCACTTCAAAAGCAGGAGTCCTTGCTTTTAGACCACAACTAATTTGGCATTTAGCTGAAATGTAGCAAATTAGGCCTCACACACTCTCTGTTCTGGAGGGGATCCAAATTGATAATTCTTAGTTCCCAAGAAAGCATCTTAACACTTCAGCTAACAGTATCCCAGAGCCTGAGATTTCTCCTCTCTTCCAGTAGCTGTTAGTGCATTTGTCATTACATGGAAAAGAGCATGAAACACTAGAGACTCCCTCTTCACTTCAGGGGTAGGCACTCAGACTACAAATCTCTCAGGTTGTAAGATTAATTCAAAAAGCTGGATGAAGGCTGCTTACACTGAACAACCAGTTGCTTCCACTTCACTGGAAAACTCCACTGTAAGGCACAAGACAGTGACTCCAAGCCCTGAGCCCAAGGAAGGAGTTAAATTGCTGCCTCCTCACAATTACCTACTACCATAATCTCCTTTCTGCTCCTATTAAGCTTTGCATTTCAGCCACAGCTGCCATTTCACGTAGGGAATTACACTTCCACAGCACCAGAGCACTGATACCCAAGACGGCCATAAAGAACAAGTTCTGCTAAACCCTGTCAGAGCAGTTACACTACAAGGAGGAGTAACACATACTCTGAGGTGCAGACACGGTGGGAAAGGTACGAGGCAACAGAAAAGACAGTTATTACTGCTCTCCAACACACTCTTAAAATCCTTCAAATTTTAATCTTCAAGATTTCTTGCCAGTTACAGCTCAGTGCCTTCCAGATACACCAGTAGCAGGTATTAAAACTGAACTCACCTTCTCGCTTTCCCCTAAAAGCTGCCATGATCTACCTTGAAAAGAACTCTTCCCTCCTTTGCTCTTTTTTTGTAACCTCACTTCAGTGGCAGCAGGTGCACCCTGGGAAGGGAAATCCCTCCCCTCACTGCTGGAGAGCAGCCCCCAGCCCAGTGCTGGACTAGTCCCAGTCACACCCACTCTGCCCAGCTGCACACACTCTCAATCAGCTAATGGAGAGCAGGTGAACACGTTACTAAGAAGCTGTAGTGCTGTGTCAGAACCAGAGCAGTTTCAGCTGAGTGCTCTCCTCAACAATGCTGTCATTTTCACCTATAAACTTAAATACCGTGCCCTTGACTGACTCTGTCTCATAGGTGTGCCAGTTTATCTTTAAAAAAGTGGAAACATTCCTCACAGTTAATTGGATTTAACTGGGTGGGGAGGAAGGGAAATCTCTCTCCACTGGTTTGGTTACTTTCCGTGTAATGCTGTAATTCAGCTTTTCCCTGACATTATAGAACCCAGCTATCCCTTGCTTAACAGCAAACTCCCATTTAGGGAGTCCAGACGGTTTCTGTGGCTCCACAGCAGACTGTCTGAGACTGCTGTCTGGGGCACAGAAGCATAATTATACTAATTATGAGAGAGAAAAGATAATAGATACAGAAGTTCTTTTCCCTAATCAGCTCTAGGTCAAAGCTTTACCTACAGCTAACAAGGAAGTAATCTATTAATGAGCCCACATCAGGAACACAGTCACAAGAGCATAGTCGCAGCAGTGCAAACACACAAAGTCATAATTTGCAACAAATGGGTAAGAGCTACATTTTTTTTAAAAATGGCAGTCTTGGGCTTATTTAGCTAAAGACATTATTATGTTTAAATTGCAACTGCCTTGGTGCTTGGTCTTAGCTTAGAAACAATAGATCCACCTTAAGCAATTAATACAATATACTGAAATTTCAGTGTTAGGGCTACCAGAGTAAATGCTGAAAGTCCAGATCAACCTTTGAAAATGCCAATGCATTATACCAGGTATCTGGAAGACACTTTTTCTTATTTTTCCTGCATGTTGCTTAATCAGGAGAGAGATGCCATCTATTTTTGTATGATGCTAATGCTTGTATCACCAGGACTCTGGGTGTTAGACCATCCCAAGCAGCTTAGAACATGCTAAAGAAAGTGGACTGTTTTTTTTTCTTCTATGGCTAGTTTACTGTGTACACTATATACAAACAGAAGACTAAGCAATTGACAAAAATATTGTAGCAGACTTTAGATATGCTACCAGCTGGATTTTTTTTTTTTTTTAAACAGCTGGTAGATGTCCCACCAGCAGCAGAAGTGCAACGAGATGCAAGGAACTGATTGTCAGTCCTGTGTCACCTGTGCTTCTAAAAGCATGGTGATGCACACTTTAGAAGCTATGCTGAGTGGGTGGTTGAGAAGCTTTTCAGGGTAGCTGGCTGGAAGCAAGCCTGCTTTTTTTGGGTTTTTCATTCAGGGAAGAAACAATCACACCAATGCAAATCACAACTGACAGGTGCTCTGCCAGCAGCGGGCAGTGAAGGTGGGACATGGGGTCTGGGCTTTATGGTAGCTCCTCTAATTCTATTTCAACTGTCATAATTGTGTAGTTATTGGGGGAATTAATGTATATTTAATATGCGGCCTGCTGGGAGGGAGGCTTGGGAAGAAAGCAGTGCCAAACACTACTTTTCCTCTGTATAAGCACATACTTCCAGAGTATTGTGGTGTTAATGGCCCCAAAGGAGCAAGCTGTTAATCTATTTGTGGACCTAGCTTTTTGGCACAGCAGGGTTACACAAAAGGACATAAAACTATTGTAGTCTGTAATCTGTATTGCAGATTTTGCAGCAGAAGCAACAGTTGTGATTTCAGCAAGTAAGTTCCCCATGCAATATGCAGGAAAGAGCACAATCCATGCAAACTGCTGTCTGCACCATCAGCTGGTTCAACCAGCACCATGGAGCACTGAGGAGGGAGAAGCTTCTTAAATCCCCATCTTCAGGGGGCTCAGGCCATTCGTGCAGGGCAACAGGAGGCCCTGCTTTTCATCTGCAGTTCAGCATGCTGAGCTCTGCCCTGCCTTCTCCTTTGCTTTCATGAGGAAGGGCAACATCTCTACTACACAGCATGACCAGAGGAAGCAGCAGTTTCCTTGCCCTTCCTTAGCAGTTACAGCACTCATTCAGGATGTGGGAATAAAACAGTTCCGTGTCTACATGCTGGAACTCAGATCCATCTGTTCAGTTTCGCAAGGGCTGAATTTCCTCAGAAATTCAAGAACTGAACACTCCGAGCCATTGTGTAAAATGACCTGTCTGGAAGTTGCTTGGGTTGAGCACTGTAGGGAGAGCAGCCTGTCTATGGCTCAGGTGACACAGATGTGCCACAGCATTCAGCCATGAAGAAGAAAACAGAGGTGTTTCTGAGAACAGCATCAGCAGGACTGTCCAAGTCCAAGGATTGCTGTATGAAAACCAAGGATCATGAATAGTTTCCAAAGTTAGATGGTCACAAGTGGGCTGCAAATAGGAGCTGCACTAGTTCTTCCTGCAGACCAGTGCTTGTACTTGTATACTCTGGATCAGAGGCAGGACAGTTGGCATCTCCTGTCTATGATAATCAGGCCCAGCAGAACAGAGCCCAAGCACGGTGCTCCCCAATAGCCGAGACAGAAATAAATCACAGGACTATCTGCTCATTCAGAAAATGAAACAAAATCCAAGGCCATGCTTGCTTCCCTGTTACTAAAATTTCCCAAAAAGAAACGATGCTAAAACTGTGTATCTGCTAATAATCTGCCCACAGTTTCCCATGTTTTATGGCTAACCAGCAATCCAGGATTGCAGCCTGAGAAACACTGGTACAAGGATGGTTCCTCAAATACTACCATCCTTTTCTAAAAAGATTTCATTTCTGATGATAATGGGGAACAACTATCCAAAGCCAGGCAAAGCAGTATCTCCTCTTGTGTTAAGAAAAGTCTGACAACCTGATGTCAAAGACAGAGGTCATAGCTGCTTTGTTTGTGATCACAGTTAAGAGTTCAGAGACAAATAAGGAAAGCACTCACTGTAATGGCATTGTTAGGTTCAGCTGGGAGAATGGGAGAACCAGCTTGCACTCTAAACAGGATAAACCAGCTCCTACCGGTTTACATAAAACACCCTAAATAACAATGCCAACACCGTGTGTCAAATCACTGAACCAACAGAGCACGAGATCAGATTGCTGCTGGATAATCAGCAAGGTCTCTGAGACAGACTGCTTATCTTCAAAGAACTGGTATTCACCTACTGATTCTTTTAGGCTCTCATGCTCTTACACCCTGGTTTTCTTTACAAAAACTTAGAATGCCAAAAAGATGTTAAAGGCAAAGTACAAGCATAATATGGAAAACATCCAATCTTCTCTGCTCAAAAGCACCTTTTGTGGCTGTGGCTATCACAGGACCCTCAACATATACAGGATGGTGCTAAGCACTGCACTACTCCTGAGCCCCCCTCCCCCCATGACCCAGCATTTCTAATATTGTCTTCTAGATTCTCATCCAGCTGAAGTGACCTTGGCTGGTGTCAGAAATTACTTTATATTGACACACAGTGAATTTAAACATATATGTGGTATGTATTTCTGGTCTGCCTGGCTCAGTATGTCTCCATGCTTTTATTTCTGTACTGCAGCAACAATTCAATCACTGTACCATTCTTAAATACGATTCTAGAAACGACACAGCAAAACTCCATTTTTATTTCTACCAGCAATTACTGATCACAGCTGCCTGCTTTTCAGCTTTTGGGGTGATTTGCTTGTTCCTGAGGTTTTGGTGCTTTTTAGGGATAGGCTTCTGTCTTGATTTAAAAACAGGAGAAGGGAAAGTAACTGTTAACCTTAAAAATCTGTGTACATGAAAGCTGTGTGTCCTTTTTCAAGTAATGCAAGTTATTTCCTGCCTTTTTATTTGTGATTGCAATTATTCCTGTGTTGATAATGTAGTAGTTAGAAGGCAATCTGCTTGCTTTTAACTATGTTGACCATGCAAAGCAGATTTTAATCTAAACAATAAGAAGATTGAAGCCAGAAATAAATGTTGGTCTCCAAATAAAGGAAGCCTACAGGATATTCCTGAAGTAATACATTTCAGGATTGGTTCCACTGATATTTGTTAAGTGAAATTAATTGTCAACAGTTCCCTTATTGACAATAACAACAGAAACCACAATAATTCCAATCATGATTTCCATTTCTTAACTTTTATAGAGACCACGAGTTTTTTGGGCTTCCTGGCTTTTGGGTTTTTTCTCTAAGTGATTACACAGCATAGATGTAGTTAAACAGAGGATCCAAAATGCATCTGCCCACCTTTGTCAGTGCTGCATTTCCCGTGACTTATTTAGTAAAAAATAAATTACACTCCAGATTTATGGGGTCTGAAAAAAAGCCATTAGTGAGAATTTGATTTGCATAATTAAAGTATCACCATGGAAAGTAAATGCTATTTATTATCATAAAAAACCAGCAAAATTGAAGTGGTGTTATTAGGTGGTCACTTGCATTGCAATGGGGAGAAAGGTCAAAGCATTTAGAATTTCTAAAACCAGAAAAAATATCTTCCAAGTTGCTCACTTCCAAACACTTAAATCATTCCTAACAATTCACTGTAGCTCCCATAATTTATGAATCCCAAGGATGCATTTAAACATCTGCAATTGCATTATTTCATATTTTATACCATTAGCTTAAAATTTTGATGAATCATTGTGTAGGTAACAAGTTGAGAAGTGGAATATGACTATTGCAGGAGATGCAACGAACCCAGCTGTTCAGCATGATCAAGAAAGGATTATTTCCTGTGACAGGTCATAGCAGAGGATTTTCTTGCTGTTGTTTAATACCTGCAACAGCTGAAAAAACAGCTGCTTGGTTTGAACATTTCAAAATTCCCCAGTGAGAAAATAACCTTTGTTTTTAATATCTTTTGTGTTTTGTGGAGGTTTGTTTGGTGTGTGTTTTTCAAGACAGAAGAAAAAAATGTAGAGCTCACAACCAGCTTGAGATCTTTTCAAATTCATAAAATCCCACTCCTCTTTTACCAAAGCATGGCAGTCTTTCACAAAAATAGCAGAGTAGACATAGCATAATAACCTCATAAAAGAAACAAGGCTGTTTTATATATACATTGAGCAAAAGGTACTGAAAATTTGGAGCATTTCCAGAATGGCAGAGAAATATTATGCAGCCAATAGAGAAGAGCCTGGCACTCCTGCCCTTCCACCGAAGTAGCCACAGCCACCAGTAGGGCAGCATCCCTTGAGGATATCCCTTGCCTCACAGGATTTGCCTTTAGCCAGGGTCTAACCCCTTATTCCAGTTTCCTCTCTGCTTGTAATTGCAGGAAGTGAAGCTGATGTCTCAACTATTCCGTGGCTTTCAAATTCACATACTGTCTCCAGGAGTTGCTCCATCACAATGAGCTATACACACCTCTAACATCCTTTTCTGATGTGTTCCATGAAGCCAAAGAATTACAGCAACAGAACTAAATTAGCCACTACCCTGTCTGCTTCTCCCTCCTCTACCCAATTTCTGCATTTAGTGTTGGGCTAAGTTTAGAGAATGCAAACACTCTGTCTGATTCAGCAGCTCTGCTAATGATCACACAAGGAACACCACTACTGCCCTGCTGCACCTAAGTGGTAACAGCTCCTTTTAGAAGCAGCATTCACTTGTGGCACTATAGTTTCAAACACGCTGAGAGCAGTAATTCACTGGCTTCCCTTCACCTAAATCAGGACTTCCCAACCCGTGGTTTCCACATCATGCATGATTTGCAAGGCCAGTTTGAAGAGATATGCAGTAAAACCAGACCCACCCACAGTTGTTTCTGTGGAGGAAACAGGGACAGTAAACAGTGCCCATGCAGCTCAGTACTTCCTCCTGTGCCTGCTAGCAGCCCCAGACCTGCCACCACATCTCTTTGTGTGCAAAAAATCAACGCTGAAGGTGGAAGTTAACAATCTTTGAGTGTTTACTCATTTGAACAAGACTTCTTTTGCTGCCCTCTAGGTTTTCACAGAATCAGGCTTTGTTCACAAATGTATTTATTTCACTGTTTACTGTTTTCACTACCCAGCATGAAGTACAGCACCAGATATTCTCCCATGCCACATGACAGTGGGTCCCAGCAGTCCCTCTGTTTTCCCCTTCCCTGACTTGTCCTTCTGAAGTAACCAACAAATTACTTACTGGGGATGTGAATAATGTGACCATGCAGCCATGCAGCTGTGTTCAGTCATCTGACTGCCATGTGGCATTAACTTGGAAGCTAATCTGGATGAAGCTGTCATTTTCTTTCCCTCACCTCACCTTCCTCCTTTCCATAACTCATGAAAGTCTCCTACAGGTTCAAATAGCCATTTTCCCGCTCAGGCTATTGCAGCATTTGCCACAAATTCATTTCAACATCAAGAAAGCAAATTTCATCAACCAGGTCTTGCATGGGGGTGGGAGAAAGAAAAAGCAACAACAGTAACTCCCATCTCCATGCACACCTCCATAGGAAGCAGCACGCTCCCAGAAAAGCTCGGAGCTGCCACCCTGCACCACTTCCCCTTTCCTGTCGCCGCCCCCGAGCAGGCAGCGAGAGGGAGAAGCTCTGTGGTTACTGCTTTGGCCCCTTCTGCCAGGCGAGGAAGGGCGAGGAAGGGAGGGCAGCAGCGGCTTAGCTACCCCTGCTGCCGGCTCTGCCCTCCGCCCGGCCCTGCGCCCAGCGCAGCGGGAGCGCACGGAAGCGGCTGCCATCCCTCCTCACTGCTCAAGGCCAAGCTCCGTCTGTAGGTATTTAACTGAGAGTCACCCAAAGGTCACTAAATGACTCAGTCTGCAAACAAACTTGAAAGTCCTGATGCTGTAAATCTGCCACTTGCTGAAACCACTAAATCACGTATAGAAATCAACATCTGTACTAAGTCATCTGTTTCAAAAAGCATGACTACACTTTAAGTTTGGGATCTGGAATGCAAGAGACGATTTTCCAGGAGGGAAAATTACCTTGGACTTGAGCTCACTGTTTGGTTTTGGTAGTTTTAATTTTGACTTAATCTTTGGGCAGCTCCCTCCCCCAAACATATTTCTTTTCATTTGCCTGCACCACTGAACTGTGCTCTCCAAACAACTTCCACAAGTGATCACTTTAATGAAACAAACCATTGTCTGCTCTAACTAAGTACAAGGAATTGGACCAAGTCACTGGATAAAGGGCAGAAAAAAAAAAACCATTAACAAAAATTTGAAAAAACATGGTGAATGCATGATCAAAAGTTTCTGCAAACATAAAGTACTATTTCTGTTCTCCTGACATTCCCAACTACTGCTTTTCTTCCTGGGTCAGTTCCTGCAACCTACACCATCTTTTCTTGAGAAGACACTGTAACTAGGAAAATAACAGAAGATGGATTGAGAGTTTGATGCCTTTTAAGAAGTGAATGAATCAACTGTTCCCCCAAAGATCATCCTCCTTTCAGAAGTGGTTGGGGCCTAAAATAACTGGGGAAGTTGAGGCTACCACCTCTCTAACCCCTCACCACAGTCTGACCATGTTCTCAGAATGAGAAACAAGCTGCTGTGGTCAGTGTGTGTCATGGGGTTTTGCAAATGATACAGAAAAGATGCACTCTGATGCACTAACCAGGGTAAAAGGGGCCTCTTTCATTCACTCCTGCTCACAAGTATAAAATCAGAGCAGTAATGCACAAGGTGGGAAAAAAGATCCCTCAAAAAAATCTACTTCTTTCAACTCCACAATCTCTTGTTTTCATATATATCACTTTCTCTCACCTTCAGCACCCAAATAATTCCACTTCCAACACTTCCCACAAACCTGTGTTCTCCAAAAAGGAGTGCACAAGCCCTCAGCCTGCCTGCACTCACTATCCCCAGTCTCAAAAGCATCAGCTCAGCAAGGAGAAAACTCACTAAAGCTCTAATGCTGCCTAATCCACATGGCAGATAGATTTTTCCTCTATGTAAATTCCTCAGCTTTTCATTCTCCACTGTTCACCTCTTCTGCCACCTTCTTGTCTCAAAAACAGTCAGAATGCCTCTGAAGGCAAACACATACAAAAACTCATACAATACACATGTGACGCCCAAGGTCCATCTTCTGCAGAAATCACTTGTGGCTGGATCATACTCTGATGCTAAGTCCTTGTCAGCCCTCTCCAAGAGCATCTGAAATGGGCCTAACTAGAATTAACAACTTTGGAAGGGGAAAAGGGAGAGGGGGGGAAAAAGAAAGAAAAAAATGCCTAGTGTTTGCCAAAAAACAAACCATAAAAGTTCCGTTGAACTTCTCCTTTCTGCCTTCCTCAGATGGTTCTCTTTTTCAGATGGAAAGGGGAACTGTAAAAAGAAAGACTTTTCTGATCCTCTTTCCAAATTGGCTTAATGATCATCCAGGGTTTGAGGCTGTTGTTAGGAGTTGGTTTTTGGTGTTCTTTTGAAGGCTGAATGCTTATTCAAATTCTGCACTTCATGGTCTCATCATCCTACCATTAGCTGTGACCCCACTAAGTAACACCTTGTTCCTTACTGTTTAAAACAAAGTACAGAGATTTTATTCCTGAATTGCAGTTCCAGTTCTGACACAATCTATGTACAGACCATTTCCTCTGGCTGCAACAGAGCAGAAGAGATGTCCATCACTAACTGTTCACGCCATGCTTTGCTCAGTTACCACTTCCTCAAATCTGCTGACTTGTTTAGTCTGGTTATCCCTCTGTTAGACATTTCTATCACAATGCCCTTGCTTCAGCTACACAATCAAAGCTGTAAAACTTTGAAAGCCTGATATGAGAGGTGGAAAGCTCATGAGGCATTTGCTACAGTTAGATATTATGCATCAACAGCCTTTTGGGGACAGTCTACTCAGCTGCCTCCATCTTACCCATAAAATCTCTCGTCCAGCACTACTGCTTAATTTAACACAGCTAAATTGTGCATTGTCAAAAGAAAGACATATAACATTTTCTAGTCCCTTGAAAAGAGGGAGGCAGGATGGAATAAAATTCTGAATATACTCACCTTCCTATCCCTCCCTCTCAGGAACTTCATGTTCAAGCAGAATACCTCTTGGCATTCCCCCTCTACACTGCTCCATAAGGGCTTGAAGTAGTGATTAGAGCACAACTTCTAAGAATGCCAGATCTGCCTCAGCCAACTGGACAATTTAGAGAGGAAAAAAATCAAGATATCACTCAATTGATTATCACAGCTGTTTTTTGCTAGTAATACTGTAATTCAGTTAATAAAGTTCCAACTGCATTTAACTTGGCTCCATGTCCTTTAACGTAAATATTCTGCTGCTGGCATTAAACATGTTAATATTTGAGCATATGGTTGAAACACCACACTTCTACTGAAACAAACATCATCAGCTTGAATAAAAAGCAAAATACACAGACTCCTACACCAGCACATCTTATTAATGGAAAACTGCTAACAAATGTAGTTACTTATTGGGACTGTAAGAATAGTTCAACTTGGATGGCTACAGTCTCATCATACAAATATTTTCAGCCATCCTGCCACAGGAATTGCCTCTAGTTTGTTAATTTCATTAACATACAAGATTGGAAGTAAGAAAGAAAGCACTACAGTAGGTCTGCATTATGTGCAGAAGTTTCTTCATGTAATAAAAGATTTTAACTTCCCACCCCTGCCACCATGTGTGAGGTGAGAGTTCTCTGTCAGTGCTGTAGAATAATTTTACAGTAACACAGGGTACAGTAATCTCCAAGCCAGCTCAAATGTTGATTTGTGTCATTCATGAAAGCTCCAGAATTCAGCTGACTAAAGGACACAATAGTTAGTGTTTAGTTCCAGGGCAAAGTACTTCATCAAGGTGAGTCCCACTTTTGCCTCCTCTGTAAACACAAGACTTGCTTTTCTGGACCTCTGCAATGTGTGGTACATAGATCAGCAAGACGCTAAGATAAAACAGCATGCATTTAAAGTCCCAATATCCTACATCTTTACTATTTAAGGTATGCTAAATTTATCCTGCTTACATGGCTGGTTTGTGTTCCAAGCAGCCACTCTCCTCCACATAACCATCAAACAGGAGCACCAGGACCTTGCAGTATGGAAGTTGAGGGGTCAGGGTCTCTACAGAGCTCACCTCTTTCACATACCAGCCACTGCCCCTGAGCAACCAACTGGTGTTCACTGCTCCTCAAGTTCTCTCCATGGCACAACAGGAATAGTGTTTAATTCTTCTACAGTATCTTAGCTTTTTCTTATGTTTACAAGTGTTAGCTCTTTGAGGTGCTACATGTATTTTGATGTACCTACCACAATGCCCTCTGATCATGATTACAAGTTCTAATAGATGCAGAAAATTGTTATGGCTGCTAAATTAGGTTCTTTCATTATTCATATTCTGGAAAATAGCATCTTTAAAATCAGAAAAAATAGCTTCCTAGATGTTATACAGAATGAGCATTTCATTTTTATGGATACTCTATCATTTGATGGGTCAGAATACTTCAGTGCAACATGGTTTTGAAATTAATAATTTAAAAACAGGAATTTTGAAATAGGAAAATCTATAATTTAAAAATTCAGAAAGCAAAACCCAAAGAGAACTGGGAATGAGTCAGCTACATCTATTCACTATGCAACTAATCATCATAAAGAAACCATTTCTGCGAAACTTATTTTAATAAACTTATATTTAGAAACAGATTTGGCTTTAAGTGAAAAGCAAAAATTCTAAAGTTTTAGGAACTGCTGTGTATATGTTCACTAACTGCTACAGTTTGCTTGGTCTCTTCTTGGAAAAGGACATACCCCCCATCCCACCCCTCATCCCTATTTCTCCCCCTTCTCTGAAAAAAATTCTTTTACATGAGATCACCAGATCATACATTCAGTGAAAAATATCACGTGCTGTGCAAGTTACACTTTTGGGCAGACCATAAGGATATTGGTATGATTCAGATTAGCTATACCCTGTGTGCAACAAAGAGCCTGTACGTCACAGAAATATCATTATGATATTTTCAAGAACTGTGTCACTTCTTCCAAGAAGTGTGAATTGAAGAGAGACATCTAAGGCTAATTTGCATTTCAGTTGGAAGTGTCTCAAACCATTCCAGCTCAAGACAAAGTGCTCAGTGAATCCGAGAGCAGATTTTACAAAGCACATTGGTAATCAGGGAGGAACACCTTTACAAGGCTTGTAAATAAGGAACAAAGAGGTTCCAATGACACTTCGGTCCACGGAAACACATCTCCAACCTCTTCTTGTATTGGGACAGGAGATGCCATTTCCTTTCCCACATTTGATTCACCCCCTTGTTCTTTCTTCTTGTTCTCCCAGTTGCATGACTAGCAACAACTTTCTTTTAATATGCACTTCAGAATAGCACTTACCCTATTTTCTCTTACAGGATTTCCCTTCTATGTACACACAGCAATAGAAACTTTATTTGACAGGATCCCAAAACTCCTTGTGACTGAACACTTAGAGCTTTGTGGTGCCAACCTACAGGGTCAGAGAAACATCTGTTAGTAGTAAGACTTCTTTGATCTTTAAAGTTTTTAAGCCACCAATGCCCACAACATTACTGTAACATAAACAGTACTATCACAAAAAGTGAGAGAGAGGTTCGTGTGGTTTGTCAGTCAGAAAGCTCTTGATTCCCAAATCATCACATACAAGGAATCTAGTTAAAGCAAGGCAATATGAGGAAAAAAGTGAATTTCAGTTAACAGCTATCAGGGGAATTTTGTCCTCACCTGACTGTGCCTTCCCTCTCATCCCAGCTCTCCAAGAGAGCAGGTTCCTACTCAGTTAGATGTAATTTTTTACTACACAGTATATTTTTAAGAAACAGGATATTTTTACTTTGACTCTTAAAGCAGCAGCTTTGTTCACAGGTCTCCTATAATTTAAAGTTAAAATGCTCAAAACTCCCAGGTGGTCAGGAGTTTTGGCATTTCTGCACTCCAAAAAACCCCATGAATAGGCCCATTTAGGGGACTTACAAGCCTGCTTAAAAATTGAGTCTAGTCTCCTGAAGGACTCAGAAGATGCTAACTTACATCTTGAACTTTCATCACCACCAATGCTCTTTTCACTCCTAAAATACTTATGCTATCAGACAACCCTTGGGCAGATCAGCCTGAGTAGCAAAGGCTGCATCTTCAGTCAAATCCTGCAGAAAGCCTGTCGGTATAGCCCACTCCTCATTGTAAACAAAGCTGAATGCATCCTATGTTTTCCTAGATACCGGAAGGAGGTCCCCTCTCAATGCTGGGGCAAGTCTCCATTAGAAATCAGACCACTCATAAAAAAAGTTTTCCACCCATTTTACAGGTAGAATAAAGATGACTTGGCCTGCCCAAGCCCACAAGGTATGCCCAAGCCCACAGTGGAGAAGCAGAATTTAAATTCTTTGTACTCCAACCTACAACTTTTGACACCGGGTAGATGTTTACTCTTCAGCATATTTACAGTGTTAAATACAAAATGTTAAAGAAAATCCCCAAATCCATAGTTGGTATAACAGCAGTGGGCAGATTACATAGCAGACCAACCAGTTTTATAACATTCCAATATCCCTATCCTCACATGCACACCAATAAATGAGCACAAGATTAATAACACCTACAAAGTGCAACCATTTCAGTGACTACACTTAACTCTCTTCATCCCAAAAGAGAAGCTTACAGGACGTCCAGTGATCTATTAGAACTGGACACTACACACAAAACCAGATTTTCAGGTCTGAAAAAACCCCTTAGTTTCCAGGCAAGCATTACTACATGCACAGAAGCAAACTACTAGGTGTGCAACTGAACACAAAAATTTGCATGTGTGCTGTAACACCTAAGTAATGCAAGTATTTTTCTTCCAAAGATAATGAACAGAAAAGTTAGTATTAAACTTGGCGACATCTGTAAGTAATCTACAAACTTTATGAGGATGTTCTAAGGGAAAAAGCTCCAGGGCAGCAGTGCTCTGACACATAATAAATATTCTTCTTGCATAGAATAGTGAAATTATTTTTGACTTCTGCATTTTCCCTTATGAAGAGAAACCCTTTTTGACTCTTGCAAGTTGACCAAATCATCAACAAAAATCTGACATACTGACTTAGCATACTGAATCACTGACAAGACTGACTCAGTTGTAACTTAGAAGATCTAGAATGAAAATCTAAAAAAAACATGCAGCACTACTTGAATTCTGCCTACAGCAGCAGAACATTTTAAAACTTCTGCTACAAGAATTAGTGAAGAATTAATTAGCCAAAGTTGACAAATAATTGCAAAGTGACAATCTACTGCGGTGAGCTGGCTTTTTTTCTTTTTTTTTTGTCTACTCTCTGGACCCCATCTGTAGCTTCCAGAAGAGAGCAGCAGAAACAGTGAGCTATGAGAAATCAAAGACTGTGTGTGGGTGCCTCAGTCAGTCAAAACTGCTGAGCACCCAGGTCATATCTGCATAACCCAAGAGACTCCCAGGAGTCGACTCAGAAATACACAACAGCAACAACAGTTGCTGTTTTCCATTATCTTCCCCAGAGGAAGGTGGCCCAAGATTAAAGCACTATTTCTGAGCACTTAGGGACAGAATTACAACTTTTGTGTGGTAGGTAAATGTTCTTCCTTGGAAAGTGCATCCTATGGACCTCTCCAGTCACATGAAGTCAGCATTATAACATATTGCCCTTATTTTTAGGTGTGTTCTAAAGCATTTCAGTCACTCCTATTTAGAGTTCTATTCATTATTTTTATTTGCCTGAACCTCTTAGATTCTGTTATCTTCCAGAAAGCTTTTTTCCCGTTTGTTCTCTAAATCCCAGAACTCTTGCCCATAGGAGTGGAACCCACATTGTCAAACCAGATACAACTTTACACTTTACAGCAAGGGCAGAAAAAAAAAAAACCCTTTGTACCCTACTGACATAACACTGGGCCTGCCTTTTCACCAAAAAACTGAACTACAAGCCATTAAAAAGATCCAGTCCCAGTAAAAGCAAAGAGAAGGATGAAATACTTCAATCAGCTTAAGACTGCTTCATGCTGTAGTTCTCAAGTGTTAAACACAGAAAAGTTATGGTAAGGCATAACATCTCCTTGCATAGATGTAATGAACAGTTCTTCCAAACATACTTCAGAATGACTTTCTATTCTTCTGGGGGTTTTCAGAGGATATCCATTATTCCTAACAGCATGAAAATAATATCCTAACCGGGACAATATCATCCTATTTTCACAGTCCTTTTATTTTCACACTTCAAGGAATAATGAACATTATTTCCAGGTAAGTAAAACTCAAGCCCCACTTTTGACTGGGGAGATTGATATGTGAACTCCATGCCAGTGAAAGGTACTATTTTGAGCAGCAGTTAATGATTTACTGGAGTAAAAAGAACCCTCACTGTCACAACAGCAAGGGGCAAAAAAAAGTAACCTCTCCTGTCTCTCCAAAAAGAGGCAATGAAGATGAAAATTTATCTTGAAAGAAGCATGTATATGTGAGTATTATATATTCAACACAGAGAAAAATACAGTTAAGATGGATTTATTTCCTGGAGAAAATGTTTCTCTTCATGTCCTCATTTCCAGGAGATATTAGTATCAGATATAAAAATGTTCTGTTCATAAAACTGTTGAGAAGTGGACACTGCTATACTTACCTTCCTGCTACAATGAAACCTATTTTAAATAGAACAATATTGGCAAATAAATACAAACAAAAGACCTAGTCTGTGAAAAAAGCCAAAATAAACCAAAAAATTGCTTATTTCAGACTTTTTTCCCTGGGATCTGAAAAATGTATTCTAGTTTCTGTCCCATCCCTCTAATCCTCTTACAAGCAGACATTCTCTCTACAGCCCTTTGATTACGGTGAATTTCTGAAATCCGCATCAGTGGCATTCAGTGCATTCTTGCAGCAAGGCTTCGTGTAACAGCACATCTTTGTATCCCACCTGGGAAAAATCTTCAGAGAATGAACATGGACACTATGAATACTTTCTTTCAGACTACTTTCACCATGACAGTCATCTGTTTACATACTCAATATGTAAGAAATACTTTAACATTTTCAAATTTATGGTAGTATTAGGCATCTCTGATCACTTCAGTTTTCAGTTTTCCCAAGTACTATTTGTTATTTCCTTGCACAAAGCCTTATCTGATTTAGAAATTTATTTTTGCTTCTGAGATAAATAATCACATTCCATAAATATACTTAGAAATTAAACAATACTGCTAAAATTTACTTGAACTAAATATGAAGTAACTTATGGTCTACCCTTGATAGTTCAGCACGGCTACATTTGTAAACCATACTTGGTTTTCACATGGGTACAACTTTTCACTCTATGTCTAAAATACAAAAAGGTAAGAAAAAGGACAGCAGTGACCACGTATAGGGAAAATAATTTGATTTTACACACTGCCCTTCATTGTTCAGCTGTCCTTAAGCACTTCACAGTGCCTCCTAGGTGTACTACCATACAGGCAAATACAGCACCTGTTCTGCAACCTCTAAGAGCTCACCTCCACCCAGAAAAATCTTGCAAACACAAGGCACTTGAGAAAAATTTAGTCTGTTTAAGAAGACCTGGGGGTATAATGCTGCGTGAACCTCAAACTCTAAATTATAAAATAAAGTATGGGAAATCAGGACTGTAAATGTATGTTGGATGCAACACGTTTCTTGACTACAAAAAATAAAAGCAGTCCTTAATATCTAAGGGTTATGTCACATTTCTCATATCATACCTAAACTCTGTATATAAAACAATGCAAAACTCTATGCAGATGGGAGAACTTCATCTCCTCCTAAGTGCTGAGGCCCAGACTGAGATCTCCAAAGGGACTGGTGCTTGTACACTGAACAATTCACTAGAGGAGTCTAAATAAGGGAAACTGTATCATAAAACCAAAGAAATGTTCCCAAAGGTGAAAGCTTTCTTACTAAAAACTTACTCTTTGTAAGGAAAAGTTAGTCCTCTCTGGCAAGCCACAGCCTAACTTTTGCAGTTCTTTGTCTTCCATTTCCACCCTGTGTCAGCAGCATTAACCTTCTGTTTCCGTCATTGTACAAAGCAGACAATGCTCACCTTTGGTCTCAGTAACAAGCTGGATAAAACTGTCTGTCTATATTATCATTTCCTCTCTTTCTACTTAATAGCTGCCTTTTTTGTCTTTAATGAACACTGTGGTACAGATAGGCCAGACATAATCCTGCAGTAGGAAAAAAATGGCAGATATTTTTACCATGTAAGCACAAAGCTCAGCTCTGTACATTTTATTAATCTTGTCTCATTTAACAAATAACTGTCAAAAGCATACACAATTCTAAAAATGGAAGCTTTCCATAAGGAAAATCCTTCCTGTGTGATGAAACACCCAAGTTATCAAAACAGGATGTAGACCAGAGAGCACACGTGCATCCTTACTTCAACTGTTATGGTATTAGCCCTTCCTAGTTGAATTAATCTTTGGAGGAATGTTGTATTTTTTTAAAGCAAGTATGCTCTGTTCCTAACTCTATGAAGCCTGCAGAGACAACTGGGCACAAAAGTGAATTCAACTCGGGAAACAGTCACCTATCAAAGAACATGGTAAACTCCTAAGCCTCTTACATAAAGATTACTGTCGACTTGAAACGGATTACAGTCAGGGTGGCCAGAAAAGCCCTGAGACAGAAATTAACAGTCTGCTCTGTACCCAATGGCTTGACTATTCCAGAATCTGGAGAGCAGAGCTGAAGACAACTTATCTCTCATCTCACTTGGTACACTTCATGAGTGGATAAGAGCAGTTCTGGAGTTCTGAGATTCAGAAACAAACAAGCAAGCAAACCCCTCCTCTTCCCTCTGCTCCACCCTACACAGACATAGAAAAGAAACATTCATTTTATAATGGCAGTGTTTATTTACATGAGAGAAGGTTTACACAAGTTGAAAAGTTGTTTCAACAGGAATCCAACAATCAGTGCTTTTGCCCATCTTCAAAAAAAGGGATGACTTTTAAGATTTGATGATGCACTTTCAGAAGACCTTGATGATCACTTGGGAAAAAAGTACCAGGAATCAACTAAAACAAAACAAATTACAAGAGTGACATTAGTTCTATACAACCAGCCATACACAAATACTTGAAAAAACAACATTCTTCTGCTTTAGCTACCTTCCCTCCCAAAACAATACTGCTGTGTTAGCTCTATCCCCACCCTGTGAAAAGCTTGGCCTCAAAATCATATCTGTTCATTTTATCAGTTTGGCTCAAACAATCCTGCAACAAGTTACAACGTTGTTGTGACCATCCCTGGAAAATATCAAAGATCAGGCAGATTATGTTCAGTTGTCTGTCAGAGGTCTGAGATCTCATACTTTGGTAAATAAATGCTATTTATTGGCATGCCATATAAAGGCAAATGGAATGCAACTTGCTTTCCCATGACATGTGGACTACACAGATGTTGCTTCTCAAACAATTTCGAACTCGACTCATGACTAAGTTTAACTTAGTATTTCTGTAATTCCCTCCATCTCAAAAAGCACGTATGTCTTCTCTGTAGTTCTTGCCAGTAGAAAAATCTTTTTTTAAAGTAGTTAAAACTAAAAATGTAGGCTGCATTCTTATTTCTCAAGGAAAACACGTTCTGTTAACATGAAAAATAATTGTAACAGTGAAAAGATAAAATTTTGTCTTTAGAACTTAAAGTTGAAAAGTAGGTATGGTTGTGTCTGTTTTAGGAAAACAAGCTGTTTATTTGATTAGTTAGCTACTGCGAGGAATGAGAAAAACTAAGGCAAAGCAACCTATCTCCTTTAAAAATGATAAATGTGACGCATTTGCATTTCACAATCAGTAAAAGAAAAATTTTGTCTTTTTTTCTGGACAACACTTTCACTCAAAAGTAATCTTCTCCCACAAACCATCCATGAATTTCTGTCCATGTTCTATTTAACAGGAGACAAGCAATACCATACAACGGGATATAACTTGTATAATTTACATATACACCAAACTGCCTTTTTTCATCAAAACAGTTTTCATGTCAATTTTTAAAGTCAGCAATTAACAGAAGTCATATGACATCTAAGAAAAAAGATACCTTCTGGGGAAACAGAATCTCCATCCATAAGTGCTGGTGCCTAAAAAAGAGGAAGGAAAAAACCCCCAAACCAACATATCAGTATTTACTTAAGGTTTCACAGATAGCACCCAAACTCAAAGGCATTTTAATGCTCAAGTCAAGAGATATTAACAAAATCATAACTTTCTGTTGTCCCCACAGGACAATACTCTACCTTATAGCTTTCTCATCCCCATTGTACAAATTTCTTTGTTACTCATAAATGACAAAACAATTAAGTCATACAGTACACCTTACCTAATGTAAAGGGGATTTTGATGAAAAAATGATCTTTGAGAATAACAGGATTTGTTGTTTACCAGCTGCAGCACAGTTACTACATGTTTCACTATCAGGTATGCGTATGAATACATACCCACACATACAATTTACATTAAATACATGCAAACAATTTAAAATAAATGTGTGATGATACTCTTTCACAATTCCATTTTGACAGAATAATTCAGTCCTTTGGAAAGTGAACATTTGTTTTAAAATTCGGGTCTGGCATTTCAAAGCTGGATATGCCACTATTGGATCACAGTAGTGCACAGCCTGTCTTGTCCTGTAACTTAAAGGACAAAATTAAAGATGCTTTTAGCATATCTGGAATCACCCTGCCTCATCAGGAGGATGCAACAATTTTCCACTGTCCTTCCTTAGCACAGCAGCACTCAGGCTGAGCTGCACTGATGTGACACAGCCTGCCTGCATCTGAGCAGGCACAAAGCTCTGAACACTGAAGAGCAGAACAAAGCCTGTGAGGAGGGAAGGGAGAAGCAGGATTCTTCTTCCCACTTTTCCCAGGATAATTACCTGCACAGGGGGGTTTTGCAAAAAAAGGTATCTGAAAGGAGATACCAGTATGACAAATGTAACCCATATCACCAGACCATCCCCTTTCTTTCCAGCAAAACCCAAGCTTTATCTCATTAGGCAGGGAGAACCAGAAGTCACCCTGTACAAGCAGGTGCCTGCCACTTCTGGGATAACTCCTCAAAAAGCTTAAGATAAGGACTCAGTATTTTCCCACCAGGACCATGATCAAAATCATCCCACTGACCCAGGAATCTCTTCATTACACAACACTTTCATCTGGAACACCATTTAAAAACCAAATAAATTAATTAATTAGTAAAAATAAACTCCAGACTAACAACCCCACCAACCTTTTGTTCACAACTGGCCACTGTATAGAAAATTCTACCTTTACTAAATCGCAAACGGAAATGTCCTCACAGAAAAAAGCATGTAGGGAGAAAGGCAGTCAACAAACTTTCCTGCGTAGATCTGAGTTGTTCAAAACACATTAGTAATTATACAGATTCAAATTTGGTTGGAGACTTTTAAGTTATCAGGAAAAGTCAAATATTTTTCCCTTTAAAACACTGTTCTGTATTTTATCAAAACAGATATCATCTAGCAAAGCTTTCCTAGTTCACTTTCCAGTATTATAAGGAAAGAATTATGTGATGAGTCTGAGAAACACTGCTCTACTAACTATATATAGATTGTCTTGGAGGTTTTCCAACTTGTTAAGTCCTCAGCAGCTTCTTCACAGAGCAAGCAATTCTCAGGATTAATACTAAACAAAGGCTCGGCGGTCCTGGTCAGTTTTACAGATGGCAACACTTAAAAGCCTGAAATAAACAGTGTATCTTTGCACTAACATGTTCATCTACAAAACTCTATTCCTCCTGAGTTTAGTGTGCAACATATACTGATACTGGAGCTGAGACAGAGATGAAACAATTTTCAGAGGCTAGAGAACACTAGAAATTTTCACCATGTAGTGTTAAAATTCAACTAGATTTGTAGTTGCAGGGATCTGGTGTAATTTTGACTAGTTCAAAAGTTCAGTATGCTCTTATATACACAGATTATCTTCTATCTCTTTGGAATTGACTGGTCATGGCAATTCACCTGCTGTGGAATCATTCTTAGTTTGCCCCCAGTACAGATGACAGTACCATCTATAAACTCACTCAGTGGAATGGAAATTCCCCAACCCAGACAAGCCATTCTAGTTCCCCATCTGTAAAGTAACAAAAGGTCAAATAATTCTGAAATCAACTGGACTATCTTGGGAACTACCCAATCAAATCTATAGGAAATTCTGATCAATGCACACTTGGTAAGGATTTGAATGTTTTCCATTTGGTTCTGTTATAGTTCTCTTGCTCACCATGAGAACTGTTCCACAGCAATACTGAGTGTTGCCTTTTTGGTGTGTTCATTGGGGTTTTGTTGCTTTGTTCCGGGTTTTTTTTTTTCTTTTGAGAATTCAATATATCTAATTTAAGGCAATTATCACCCAGCTCAAAAGTGCTGCAACTGGAATCTGATGCTGGAAAAAGAATCGTAGGGAACCTGCTCTCACTGCAGAAGCAGCTCAGAAATTTTGCAGTAGCTGAAATATGTTTCTCACTGTACTTGCATACAAGATCTCTGCTTCAGCTTTCTTTAATTTGATTTTATCCAGGAGCTAATAGATGGATATAAATTAGAAGAAAACGTATCTGCTTTTAGTTTAAATTTTAAAAAAAACAACAAAAACCCAAACAAAACCCCCTGCAAACACAGGCAGCTTTCATTTGAAATCACCACAGCCATTAAAATTCTGCAGCCAACACTCACGTACTTTCACTTCAGTGTGAAAGAGATGAATGTCTGACAACCAATGCATGCAGTGTAGTGTACTAGACAAAAAGATACCTGCTTAAAATGTGTAAGTCAACCTCCCTGCTTATATTTAGAGTTCAACTGTCCACAGTTCCTACTTCAAGGCCATTTTACTTTTTTTAGTGCTTGCAGATTGGCAATTGCATGCAGCATGAACAGTATTTAATACAGTATTGCATATTTTCCCTGTCTGGAAAGCACCAACAGGCAGCACCCTGCAAAGACGTAATTAAAATACTTAGACAACTGAAACAGAATGATGGAAAGGAGTATGTGGAAGCAACTTCACAAAAACACTATGACTTGAAGAATGTGAGGCACAAAAAGGACAGGAAGTGATACTATTTGATAAGAAGGAAAACTTTCATAATAAAACAAAGCATAAGTTTAATACAAGGTATCTATTTTATGAAATGATTTTACTAACTTCCTCCCCTCCTCAAAAAACACAGGAAAAAAAGATTTGTTATTGAGAAACAAAATAAGGCATATTGCGGATTTAGTAATTTTTTACCCTGTATGCCTCAAAGTACAAAAAGCAGAGAATGTAAAATGAAATATTCCTTAGCACATTTGTCACCATGCAAATACACTTGGATTTGAAGTTTTAACTGCATTTAAAGACTCATTGAAGTTATTGTAAATTTCAAAATACAGAGGAGGTAAATACTTGTTTATAGCTGTGACTGACATGTCTAAAAACATATTTGAATTCCAAACTGAGTTTTTCTTTCATTTCAAACTTACAGTTTCATTAGTCAGCATTCACAAATGCAACCACAGAGGTACTTTTAAAGAAGTCTGAAAGCAAGGTATCTGAATAGGAGAAAGTTTGGTCTGACTCATCTTTATGACTTAAACCAACATTTCTTTGGAATTGACAGTACTATTTGCCTGAGAGAAAACAGCATCCAGGACAACACATTCTTACCAGAAATGCTGTTGGAATGACAACTGCACAGACAGAGGATGGCGTGTCCTTTGACACCTGGACTTGCATAATTAACTGTGACTGTTGGGGCAAAACACTGGGTGCGCTGTGCATGTGCAAAACACCTGCTGCACTCACGTGGTCACGAGCCCAGGCTCAGTCACAGCGTATGAAAAGTAATACTTGGGGGCACTTTTCTCCAGGTAATTTCCAGTAACCTTGCTTAATTTCTGTCATCCAAACTAGTGTATTTTAAAATGGAAAAAATTCTCCTCCACTAACATTTGCATATGAAAGCATCAAACATGCAGGACATTTTTCTTGCCTGAACAGGAAACCTGCATGTTTTAATTTTATGTTAATTTTCAGAATATGACAGGTATTCTTTAAGAAATATTCAAATAAGCATCCCCCTCTCTTACAGCATTGCATTTAATTATGCAAGCAGACAAACAAAGGATCTGTTTAGTGATTAGGGACTACAGTCAGCTAGTCAATGAGTTCTAACACTGGGTGGTAACTCATGGCAACAGGGGAGACAGAGGAATCAGCAGGCTAGATACAAAAATAGCGGTCCATCTTGCTATTCAGGATCAGAAGAAACAGCATTGCAGAGGGAGAAAAACCAAAACAAAAAATCTCCACCAGAATAGTAATGAATCTGCCAGAAAGTACAAATGGACCACTGCAATGAAAGGTTTATATCACAATGCTTACATTTCCCCCACAACCTTTATGTTCCTCCTTTTACCTAAATTTTTGCTTAAGGACCATTTCAGTTCAGCTGCTTTATTTCAGTTTTGGAGCTCTGAACAATCTTTTCCAATTAATCATTAAAAAAAAAAGATGGGGTGGGAAAAAAAAGTAAATATCCTTACTGACTGCACAATTGATCGGGCATCCTCATCACTGCAACAAAATGGGCTGCCACTCACCAGAACATTTGTGCTGAAAAATAAAATTAAAAACATGCTTTATCCATCAGTGGAAAAGAACCACACACAATTAAGTACTTATGGAAAAAACCACCATCACATGTAGAGCTCAGAAATATGTATCTGCAAGAAATAAGGAAGCCAAAACCACAAAGTAATGCTGGAAGAACAGGTGTGTGGCAGGGTGTTCTTTGTTTCTTTGAGCTTGAGGAGGTGTCTAGGCTGTGTGTTCTGAATTAATGCAAGCAGTGCTCATACTCAGTGTTTCTGGCTGCTAGCTTGGGTACAGCATAGAGAACCACAGTCAAGAAACTAAATCCCCCCAAGAAGTCAGCAGAAATAAACTGGCACTTCCTGAGGGAATTGAGGAACACCTAGATGGCTATCAGAGATGATGTGAGTATACCCCATCTCTTGTGCCTTGAAGGATGGCCAGATTCTGTGGCGGATTATGGAAATAACAGCAGGTTACTTCAGCAACCTACTTGCAGTGTCTAACAAGAAGGAAAAACAGGCCAAAATTCTGCTCCTACATAAAGCAGCAGATACCTGTAGTACTTCCAGAGAAACCCTGGCACCACATCCTTTGCAGAAATGTTTCCCTATGAATCTATATCCTTTCACAATGAAAATGACTTTGATCATGAGTTTTTAACGTCCTACAGAATAAACTGCATGAACTTCAATTCCCCAAAGCAACAGAATGAACAGTGACAAAAGGACCAAGATTCTCCCAAAATTATTCTGAACAAACACTCTGGGGCCATTTCTCAAAAGCTGGAGGAATGAATGTCACATCTATGTAATCAATATATTTCTGGAACCACTTACCAGTAAATCACCATCATACAAGGTGAAATTAGTCAATCATGCTCTATTATCAATTATCAATCAAATCCATGAGCATTCCTGTCATCTCAAATTTTAAAAAATCTAAGCAGTTCATGGACAGCTGCAACATGTTGAACAGCACCAGTACTAGCACAATACGAAGAGCGAGAGATGTGACTGGACACTTACCACTTTATAGTACCTCCATCAACTTTTTTATGAAGCAAAGCTTTCCAGTGTTCGTGGGTAGATTTAATAATTTCAACAGCAAAATCCTAGTTTATGACAAGGAAAGTTTTGTAAATTAAAATGTTATTAAACAGAAAAAAAGCCACAGAACTAGTTTATTAAAGCATACTATTTCATGTGTCTTATTTTAAGGCACCTCCTTTAAGGCCTCATTAAATTTCTGGAGAATATAACATCCTTTTTATGAAAAGAAACAAACTTCACTATTTGTCAAATATACTGGCAACACATTCAGGACTTTCCCTCAGTCTGCAGCCAGAAAACACAAGTGCTGCATGAAAGAAATGAAACCAGCACTAGATACTAGGGAGATCCCTGCTGCTGTAGAAAACTGTACCAGGCCCTAAATGGGATCAAGTGTGTGAGCTATGACTCCACCCTTACAGATGCAGGTCAGAGTTAGGGTTTCCCCTCTGGTGGCAAAATTTGCATTTACCTCATTAATGCCCAGTCACATACTTAAGCATTTGCAAGAACATAACACGTCAGCTGCTTAACAGTTTCTGCTTGTTTAAAACAAAAATAATATTTGGGGTGGGGTTGGGCTGAAAAAGCTTCCAAAAATTAAAGTAAAATAAGCCCTCATTGTCCAGATGATGACTGCTAGACTTGCAAAAAACTGGCAACTGAACATTCACATTTGCAAAGTAGGAGTGATTTGGAAAAGTGCCACTGGAACATTGTGAACTTCACCAGAGCTGCTGGAGCACAGCCACAGCCACCTCGCCACATCCTGGGTCTCTAGAAATGCTTGAGAATTATTCAAGCACTCCAAAGCAGCTATCTCAGGGCATTTAGTGCCTCCAGACTGAACTCCAATGGCCTGACAGGGATATGCAACTCTACTGTAACTTTACAGAGCAGGAAAACCTTTAAGAGCAGTTCCTGGGAGATGAGGGGAGAGATCAGGTTATCAAGCCTTACAACTCCACATCTGATTGATTTAGAAGACAGTTTCAGTGCAGGGGGGTGTCAGTGCATTTCTTTAACCAGACAAAACATGTAAAATTGCCTGTGCTGGTTAGAAGGTATTATGTAACTTTGATAGCACCCTGCAAGGCAGAACTGGCTAACACATGGACATCATTCATGAGAAACCTGTGATTCTTTGCCAAGAATAATCTATACAGAGCACGCAATACACAAGTTGCAAAGCAATTTTACTCAAATCATATCCAATTTCTCTGGAAAATCCAGGTATTTCCTTCAACAAGGTCTATTCCCTGGTCCAATCTCCTTTCAAACACTGGCCATTTTTACTGTAGGTAGTCTGAAAAGCCATTCATTTTTTTCTAAAAAAAAAAGAAGGGAAAACAAATTTTCGGCCTTCAAGCCAAACACTTCAAATGTTTTTACGCAGAATTACCAGAAAAAAGTACACCTTGAGCAAATACCAAATATGAAAAAATCTGTAACCCATTGTCTTAAACTGCATATCCTTAAAAAAAAAAGTCAGAAATTCACCAACAGGACTGAAAAAATACCTGAAAACACAATCTGTTCATTACTCTGACATGCAGAATGAAAATGTTTTGAAAAACACCTACAAACACACAGATTCATGTGTAAATCCCATCAGGATTAGGATTAAATGGTTTTTTTTGCAAACTTTCTTTTGCATTTTCCCTGAATAAAATGGAAGGCAGTAAACATTATTTAATCCTAGCCTAATACTGTATGCAAAAGTCTCCCCTACCAAAATTATTTTTGTTAAACCACCTCCTTTAGAATTCCAAAAATTCTAGGATATATTATAGAGGCCACATGACAGAATGATGTATTTTTAATTTTGCATTATCTTCACCTTGTCTTTAAATTCTCCATCAAAAGCAAAGTGATTTTCTGGTTTACCATCAGGGACTTTGTATAATTGGAACCAGTCAAGTGTAGCCTCAAGATAACCCGGTTTGTGCTTCTTGACATCATCGATATCTGTAGGTTAAAAAGATTAAAAAAATAAATAAGTAAGACTGATCATTTTTACTCACAGGTTTCATACATAATATTATTTTTTTTAAGTTTCCTAAAGGACCTGCAGCAATTTGATTTCACTGAGTATTTTCCAAGTCATTGGTAAACTTCAGTTTATTACATTAGCTGCCCAGAGTTGCTACCTTCTGACTTCACAACCACACTAAGCAGGTAGACCAATCATCTCCTGCCCTTCATTAATCTAAGGCCCAAAGGTACAATGAATAAAAGGACCATATTTGTGACAGGAGAACAATATTCCATATTTATCTCAGTAGGTACCTCTTGCAGTACTTAGATTATTCACTGAGGCAATTTTTCCCTCCAGCAACTGCAGGGGCTATGAGCATTTTTTGATAATGAAAGAATAGCTATAAAAACAATTTCAACACATGGATCTTTAAACCAGCACCTCTAAACAAAATACAGGCTTGACCTGTCAACTTTATATTAAAAGGCATCCTTTTGCTCACATTAGTTCCAAATTCATCCCCTTCAAGACAAGACAGACACGTGCCAGGAGCTCTAAACATTACCTTTACTGATAACCTTATGGTATCTGCATATTCAGTCATAAACAATTCTACCTCTACCTCTATAACCCCAATGTAGAAAGATGTGACAGAACACAGAGGAATGTATGCCATTTGTGGGACATCCTTGTGAGGCAGAGATGAACACTGCCACGGTGTGTGCAGAGAGATGAAACACCACAATAATTCTGCTTGAAGACTACCCTGCCATTTCAACAATGAAGTTTGGGATCTTACACCCTTACCTACTGTGTGGATCAAATTTTAGTGGGCTGTCCTTTGAGACCACCACCACTTCTGTCACTTACAATGGCGTGGTCCTATTCAACCCCTTGACAAATTAACTCTGTGGCAACATGTTTACATGGAAAAGCTTTCAACACTTTTCTACTTATTTTGATACAAGAAAGGATTTTGTCCTTCCCAGAAGCCACATACTTTGTAACTGGTGTGATGTTCTATTTCCTTTCTATAGTCACTTCTGATGGAAGTGGGAGCTGACTTTTTACTGCTGTAGTCCACCAACTATTTCATAACCTCACTCTGCTCAGGCCATCTTCCATGGTGTTACTTTCCACTAGTGTTTTTCAAGTCACTCACTCATGCCTCCCTTCCTTATTCCTTCTTGCTCTCTCAGTATCGCTTGGTTACTTCATGATCATCTTCTCCCATAGAAATGCCTCACTTAATGACATCTGGTTGACAGTGATTTCTGCTAAGATACTCTTCTGTCTATCCAGTCCTATAAAATCAGTTGCTTAGTCCATGGAATTGATATCCAGTCATGTGCTTTCCACCTTTTAGTGCCTAAATATCTTTTTAAAATTTCACTGTGAATCTGAACAAAGACAATAAAGTATTTCTGAAGAGAACAATAAGAGAAGAGAAAAGGTCTTGTGCTACAGACCGTTCAGTTCTCAGTAGACCACCAAGAGAGATGACATGTAAAGTGAACTGGGAGGCCAGACCTATATGAGAAGACACTCTGAGTGTCAATAGGTATGTCATAGATGCCACTCCCAAATTCCAGTGTATTATCACTACCCAAAGAATAAAACAAAAAACCTTGAAGAACCCCATGTACACTTTTGCTTTTGCACTTAACAGGGCTATGTGTTTATGAACTCAGAGTAAAACACATTTTGAACTTGGCTGCTGGCCATCTGTCTGTAGGAGATCAGGGAGCTTCACTGGCAGAATCCCAGAAAAAAGCAAGGGCACGTAAGGCTCTGCTAGAGGCAGGTCTTCTAGCTGGAATGCGTGTTTAAGAGCACAAGAAGCTTTTCACTAGGGTGGGTGGGCGAGACCAACCAAGAAGGAATGATTTAGAAAAGGGTGGGATCTTTGTTGGAGGCAGAATGCTTCATTTGGGCACTAATAAAACTGCAGCTCCAATTCAAATCAGTTTCAGGACTCCAATGTATCATCCTGTTTTCTCCGAGCAAGAGAACATCCCTCCTCCAACTTGAGGCCTTGTCATCTCCTCCTCTTGTGAGGTTTGAATTCACAATATCTAACACTTGTTGAAGAGACAGTATCTCCTCAAGTCTGTAAAGCAAACCAGGCTGATGCAGCAATTTCCTTGGCTCCCAGCAGTGGACAAACTCCAGACCTCCATCTCCAGACACTACTGAAATTCAAGCATACTTTCTCACACTGCTGCTGCTTTTTTCTGGTTCCTGTTCCAAATGCCTCTCCTAACTCTGCTTCTCCATTCCCCCTACTTGGTTATTTGCCTCCTGCTCCCATAAAAACTGTTCAACAAACATGCTTTACAGTCTACTAACCAGCACTCAGTACTTCTCCATCTGTTGTCCCTTATTTTTAAGTTTTATTTATACTTATTTAAAGGGCTCAAATATTAGGATAGGCTTTGGGACAGACTTCTATTATCTCCTTATGACAGAATCTCTATCTTCATGGATAGAATCATCTCCCTGAATTTCACACTCTCTCTACTGGAAAATGCCTTGCCTAAGTAAAATGACTAAACACATTATATGGATGATGTATATTCTGGTTTTGATGACTTCAGAATATGGGCATTGGCTGCTTTTATTTCCTGAGTTCCTTTCAAGTTAATCTCCTTCATCCCTATGCTTCACAATTCTTTGCTATAAAGGACAGCTACTGAACATCAAATTAAATTTGAAAGCTTGAATTTAAAAAAAAAGACTCTAGAACATCTGTATTATAATGGAAATTGGTGTTAATCAGATTTTAAAAGTGCAACAATGAAACAAAACAAACCCTAAAAAAGTATCAATGCTGTTGCTGTCGAGTCAGCATGTAATACAAAATACAAGGAAAACAGCAGCTCTTGCATCACTCAACAGCCACCTCTCCAGTTCCTTAAAAGTCACCACAGAAAAACTTGAAAGACAGTTTGTCTTCCACTGAAATCGAAACAGCCTTTTGGGATATCAGGGGGGAAAGAAGAAAAACCACACTCAGAAAACAGAAAAGTAAGCAAAGGAAGGTAAAAGAAAAGATCACAATAAGCAGTACTTTTATAGTAATTTACTACACTAATATCTGTAGAAGATAGCTACAAATGATAATGATTTTTTAAAAAGCAAACAACTTATATGTCTTTCCTGCAACAAATACTGTTAAGACACTTTTTTCTGACCTTAACTGCTTATCTTCCCTTAGTGCTATGTACTCACACTGATGTCAAAAGGGGCAGGTTTGGGAGCAGCAAGCATGTGCATGGCCCAAAGCAGTTTCAATCTCTGCCAGCAAGCCCTGCTCCAAGTAGCAGCACAGAAGGTCAGGCTCCTGCAGATACCCACAGGGCTCTATGTGGGAATTTCTCTATACTGCCTATGTACCACCATAGATCTCATTTTTCCAGGCACCAAAGTTAAGCACCAAGGGTTAAAAAGAGACAGCAGACCACATTAGGGATTGAAGTTCCGTGTCCATAAGGAAAATCTCCAGAGGCTGGCACCAAGAACTGCTGTTAGCTCTCTGTAAAGTGAGTGAGCCAATGTGAATGCAGATCCAAATTCTAGCTGGCTTTACAGGACAGAGCAACAAAAGCATTTGTACAAAACTACCATTTTTAGTACAACAGATGCTACTTCTTGCAACCAAAGCTTAAACATGTTTGCAGCAAGCTTTCTAAACAAGGTCTGTGGGAAGAGAGGACATATGTTTTTAATAACATCTTATAAACATTTACAGGAAGCAGCAGCTACATTCCATATAAAGGCATTTGGTGCATTTTGTGCAGGGGGTAGGAGGGAGCCTTGGTACAGCTAATTAATTTCTTTACACTGAGTGCTTACACAAATCCACAACAAAGGTCTTCTGGGCCTCTGCTGCTTCTCTGTGAATAAACACACTCACACGCAAAAGTCTGTAAAAATATATGGTACAAAATATACAATATGCCTTAGTTTTGCCATTTAGGGTTTGATCACTTAACCCTACCTTGAGATGCATACTGTAAAAGCAGCATGGCAACAGAGCACAGTTAGTTAACTGCACGAGTGCCAGCAAATGGCAGCACAATAAAGCCAGCAGACATCACCAACTGCTGTTGAATATCCTGGCACCTTTCCAGTGAGCAATGGCAGCAAAAATGGCTGCTAAGATTCCAGGCCAGTAAATCACCTCCAAAATGCCATCCAGCACACATGATTAGTCCAATTTGCTGAAGGAGGGCAAGATGACCTTTTGGAAGTCAGACTTCATAAGCTGCTTCAAGCACAATTCATGCTTCAATTGCCAGTGATTTTTAAAACCTCTTGTCCAACATGACGATGCCACATACATTTGGACCAAATCACAGCACAAAAGTATCACTCATTCTTTCCAATCCCAAACTAGTAAAGCACATCAGATATACAGTGAATTCCAGTATTTTAAATTCAATCCCATCTACGAGATAAGCAGACAAGCAATCTTTCTACTCCAAGAATTTTCTTCTCCTCCTACCTATTAAAAAAAAAAAAAAAAGCAACAAACAAAAAGCAACAACAAAATAAGGAAAACAACCAGGCCTATCACACTGCCAAGATTTAGTGTTTCAGTCTGCAAGGAGCTTTTAGGTCTTTTCTCAGCATTGCTTGGTCCAAAGTTGCTCTGCTGGTCCAGTAATCTGCCTAGCAACTGCCTGAGCAGAAACACAACAGCCACAAAGACAGATCTTACTGAAATAGATAAATCTGAAGATGTCTAGTTGTAGGCTAAAAGAAACTTTCCCACACAGATAGCTGCATCTGACATACAGCTTGTATTTGGTGATTGTACCCACACCAGAATTAAGTGCTATTATTTCAAACAGATTACCTTATGAAGTCAGTCCAAGAAGACACTAAGTCCCTGCTATTCCTACTGATGACACAGTTCCCACTTAAAACAGGTGCTAAGCATTGCTCATCATTCCTGGGTACTGTCACTGTAAACAAGAGTTTCTCACTGCTCTGTGTGAAAGAGAGTGTTCTAGGCAGGGTTTCCAATTTAAACCAGTATTTATCAATAAATGCCTGCACGACACAGTCCAGTAGAGTGCTATGAATAAACAATGAGAAGCACTCAGAAGTTGTGACTTCTCAGTTCTGCGTTCTGTGAAGTCTCAGAAAAATCAATTGCACTTATGAGAAGATCAGGATCCCGGAAGGAGAATATCCCAGGTACCTGGGGTGTGCTTAGAAAGCAGCAAGACGAGTTAACACATGATGCGGGCTCAGGATGGGGTTTGCAAGTAATCACCACTTTGGTGTCTCGGAATTATCCTTTCCAAATGTTCACTGTGGGCTCTGCACATACTGAGCTGAAAGCAAATGTGATGATTCTCAGTCCAGTTGGAAATGTTTAACAAATGATACAGAAGTGACTGGACAGGATTAGAAAGCAACACTTAGGCTGATCTTCCCCAGGAGGCCACCTCCATAACACAGCAGCACATCAATTACTGAGGGAGAGACCGGTTTTATCTGTAGCTGCCATCCCTTTATGCTGAAATAATTAACAACTTTGGGAAGGGGGAAAAACAAGTATAAAAGGACATATTGTACTGCCTGCTCTGACAGATTTGTTTGTTTTCAGACTGAAGAATGATTGCTGTTGAACACTGCAAGCCAGTCATGTTTTCTGAAAGCAGATGGGGGCTTTTTTTCTCCCCATTTTCTTTCTTTTGTGAATCTTGGGCTGCAAATCCAATCCCAAAGAGAAATCATACTAAACTGGATAAATACTTCAACACTTCTCAGAATCTCAGGATAGTTCTCTTCCTGAAGTTTTGCACATATTCCTGATAAGAAAGGATGCACAAAGGAATCAACTACAGGCAATGGTTTGCCCATTCCTCCCACTTCTTTCTCTTTTTTTAAGACTAAACCTTTTACTCCTCCCTTCCCAAATAAACTAAAGCTGTAATAAAGCTGAAGTAAGTCAGTCATTACCTGGGGAAAAAAACCCAACAAAACCAACAAAAACACCAGAGATAGCTTTCAAACAGTTAACCCAATATAATAATATTGGAATAAACTGCCACAGTTTTGCCCCTACTTAGGAGACTCCTTCTGAATTCTTTCATCCACTTTTCTGACCCTATTCTCTCAGAAATTGCTAGGGAGTAAAGGTAAGTCTTTAAGCAGAACAGTGTCTAGAAATGAAGTGCTTATCACTTTTAACTATTGACACTTATATGGCATTTTACTGCACATTACAGAGAGGTTTAAATTGATACTGACATTAACAGCAAACTATTACTTACTCTTTCCTTAAGCTGAACTTCTTAATCTCTAACTGTCAAAGTAGTTAAAGAGTCATAAACACTATGTAGTAATTCCTCTGCCCAATCATTTTAATCAGCATCAACCCAAGAGTTTCCTTTTCCTCATCTCCTCTTCTCCCCTTCTTTCCCCACAAGTATTCTCCATGTGAAAGCAACCTGCAAGAAAACTGAGAATGAAGGGCTAGTCTAGTGACATACTTTACATTCAGAAACCATGAAAAAACCTCAATGGCTGAGAAACACAATTCCTTAAAAAGCTACTGGATTGTTCTATTCCTACAGAAACCGCACCTTGGGGCTCCCTACCAACAAAGAGCAGGCTCTCACTGTACATGCCTGATGGTACATATGGATTTTGGTCTCCTAACCATCACTGTTAGACAAACCTCCTCACTTAATTCTCCTGATTCCCAGTAATATTCCATTTGAAGAAGCAAGCTTCCATTTATCCAGAGAAAAAACGCACTTTACCTGTGCTGTAAAAACTGAACTTCCTGCTTTTTTAACACATCTGCAATCAGAATTACACCTCGTGTTATTTACATGGACACACTTCAGTATTTGAGTTTCATTTGGATCCCAGAAGAATGATCACAGGGAGGGCAAGTCTGAGCAGGATATTTCCCCCCTCACAGCTCATCAAGGCTGATTAGGATGAGCTGCATTAGCAGTTTACTTTGCAAATTTTCAAGTTAAAAGGTGAAACCTAATTGTTCATACTAAGCAACAAACTTTGGAAGCAATCCTCTTAAAAGTGGCAAGACATTGGAAATGCCTTTTCAGAATGCAACACAATGCCTGCAAATATAAAAGGAATAAACCCTTTCAACAAGGAAAACTGCAGTGTAATACATAATATAAGTGGGTAAATATGCACTATTACACAGGAGATAAGCCTGTCACTTTTTTGGAGGTCACTTTCTAAAGCAGTTGTGTCTCAGAAGTCAAAAGACTTTCTGCATGACATGTCCTCTTTAAAATCCAAGCAAACCATTTTAAAAGTTTAGTGTGAAAGCACATACACCCTCCTTGAAGGAAGCATCTGACTTAACAACAAAAAAAGAAAAGTCTTGGCTTTCTGCTGTCTGCCTCTTCTTATCCTGGGTGGCCTAAACTTAAGTACCATTTTGCTGTGCAAGTTACTGACCTAACTGCATTAAGAAAGACAAAAATACTTGCCATGGATTTTCTGAGCTTCTGGGTCATCTGCACTGATGGCAATTATCTTCCAATCTGTCTCTCCTTCATCAACAAGAGCTAAAACACCCAAGACCTTCACCTGAACAATCTCACCAGAAGAACGAACCTGAAACAGAACATAATGCCACAAAGATTTGGAAAACAACACACAGAATTTCTCTTCTACCTTACAAAAAAAATAATTTTACATTTTTGGCCAGCAGCCTATAATAGAATTGCAAGATAGATCTGCAAACCCAGTACACATCTATTTAGTATTTCTAGCCTTTTTCCCACCATTATAATTCTCCAATCCTTAGTTCTCCAGTCAGCATTTTTTTAACTAGACAAGTAGCTAAAAATGTTTTTCTTCCCTTTTACCCTATTTCTCCCTCACTTTCTTGGTCTTCCCCCTAAACTCCAAGTCAGAAGTGTCTCATACTCATTTTTTAACTTCTTACTGTCCCTTGACTCTCTACTTTCTCAACTCATGGTCCTATTTCTCTCTTGCTATTCCTTCCTCTGGACTACAGTATACACATATAAACACACAGCACTCCCCCAGAAATAGCATCACAACAATTTTTGCATTTTCTTAGGAACCTTCTCCCTACCAGATAATATTTCCTTTTTACCTTTTTCTGGATCCCTTGAAATTCATCTTTAAGTTTCTTACCCCAAATAAAGCCACTTTGACTGATGTCACCAATTAAATTTCCCCTTACCTAAATATCCTAAGAGATCCTTCTTTCAAACTCATCAGTTTAATAACCCCATTTTTGATACACAACATCGCTCCATTCTTTGCTACCTCTAGATATGTAGAGCTTTCTTTCAGTGAGCTAAACCTTTCCTTTATACCTACTACAGATGTTTGCTGCACCTCTTTTCCATCCATCCACTCCATGGCTCATAACTCTGCAACACGGTAGCAGGTTCCTGTCTTCTCTACAAAAGAGGATCTACTTCTGTTTGCACTCATGAGTAAACTCAAATTTACCTCCTTTGTGGGTCTGACTTTGTAATTTTAATGTGCGTGATGCTGTCTTATCTCCTCATCTTTCAGCAACCTATTCCTAGCACCAATACTGCTAACAGGGAAAAAAAGAAATAAATCTTTTTCTTCCCCAAGAATCTTAACCCTTACCTCTTTCACCCAAAACTTACTGTCCAGCCACACAACTTCAGGATTTTATTCTTTTATTTTCCCTTTTAACCATTACAAAGACTTTACCAAATTCTACTTTTTCTCCTCCTTTTTAAAAATCCACCATTTCCTTACTTATTCTGTCCTTAGATCCTCTATTGATACTTCTGTCAGTCCCTAACACTATTAACACATTTTCTGTTTTCTATCTGACCTTCTCTTCCGAAAGAGAATTTGCTACCAAATTATTAAGCTAACGTTGATAAATCAATCCTGATAAATACAAACCTTTGAACCTATTTCACAAACGTCAATAGGATCATTATCCCCACAACATCCTGTAATCTTATCCTTATGGTTTGGATCTTCCCAGGTCTGCAAAGGAAAGAGAACTATCAGTTACCAGCTGAACTGCAATTACAACTCATCTTACCACTAAATTAGAAAGATTAGTAAAAACAACAACAAAACCAGCAGTTTTCTGAGAACAGGTTTGCTCAATGGCAGGAGAAAAAATAAACAGTCAGTGGACTGACACTGAGTAACTCCCACTCAGGACAAGTGACATGAGGATTACTGAGGATGCATTTTTCCTGTGTCAATGACTCAACAGCTACACTTTACCCAACTGCAGTGATTAAGGCCTCAGAGGACCCTGAATATGATTTTTCTAGTTACTAGTGATAGTGGAATCAAGCTAAGACATCTTACAATTACATTTTTATTATACTTGCTAAATACCATGATATTAACTTAAGTTGTTTACTAAAACATCTAGGCTTTGAGCTAACCACACTCCTACACATAGATTTGTCAGCACCCATAAGCTATTTAAAGATTTTAGCTTTAGGTGTGAAGTATTTCTTCATTCATTATTTTGAAACATGTACATTCCAAAGGACAGCTAAGAGTTTAAGACCAAAGAGGCAAGTTTAAACCCCTGCTCTGAGCACTGCACAAGCAAGGAATCCTAGCCAAGTTATACTAACTTAATTACTACACAAGTACCTGTTTTTACTTTTACTGGCAAGTAATGAGTAACTCATTCTACACTTGAGAAGCTTTTCTGTTAATAATTTTGAGTCAAATTAAGTATTGTTGAAAAGATTATAGAAAACTTTTTTTTTCCAAGGAGCTATACTGCTAGCTCCTGCTGTCCATGGTCATAGCTCCACCTCAAACTTGTTCTTGAGAACTTGACTGATACTGGAAGGCAAAGCAGAATCATTATAAAAAAAACTGCTGAAGTAGAATCAAGAGAGAATTTAAACGTAATATTTATTTTTCCAGTATTCTTCACAGAATCAACTAGGTTGGAAAAGATCTTGGAGATCAAGCCCAACCTATGACGTAACACCTTATCAACTAAATCACAGCACTGAGTGCCACATCCAGTCTTTCCTTAAACACCTCCAGGGACAGTGACTCCACCACCTCCCTGGGCAGCCCATTCCAGTGCCCAACCACTCTTTCTGTAAAAAAACCCATTTTTTAATGCCTAGCCTAAACTTCCCCTGGCACTGCTTAAGACTGTGTCCTCTCATCCTTCCAAAGTGCTGTTTATTTAGGGATGCATTACATCAGTACTGCTCTTTTGCCCAGTCACACCTCTTCAACTCTAGGTCAGAAAGAAGGAATGGCATTGTTCTCTGGACAGTACAGCAGCTTCTGCTATGATAGCAAATAATCTACTACAGTAAAAAATAAAAATGACACTTATGTTCAGCCCTCCCTAGCTCACCAGGTAACAAGGGATGCCGAACATTTCTCCTGAGGAAAGTACTCTAAGTCCAAAATAATGCACTTTATGCAGGAAAATATTCACATTTTCACATAATTCTGGCTTTACACTAAGGAACATACGAATTTCAAAACATTAAATGGAATTGCTGGTTTCCAACTAGACCTGCTTGGAAACTTTGTCTACTGACTAGACAAGAACTTCATTGCTGTATTCCAGCACCTGCCTAGTATCTCCTGTCCAGGGATCAAACACGTAAGCAGATTTTCAGGATTCAACTTCCACTGCTTATACAGTTAAGCGTAAAGAAAATAAATTACTCTTTTCAAGCTCCATCATGTTCTTTGGTACAAATTTAAGTATAATGTGTTATTCACAGAAATGAAAAAGTTTAAAACTTTTCATTATGCTCAAAATTTCAGCCATTAGTTGGGTTTGTCAAGGCTCAAAGTTTTGAATGCGTCACGATCAGTAAAGTCTCACAGTTCAGAGAAAAGTTAAGTCAGGCAGTTGAGGTTTAATCTAAAAAAGAACAGCTCTTGTGTTCCTCTTTGTTAAAGATATTAAGAAATCCCAATTAAAATTTATGCTGCAGTACATGAAAATCCTAAATGAGTTTTTAAATAAATGCCTTGTTTAAGCAGAAAAGGTCTACTTGACAAAGTATTCTTGAATGGCAGACCATGACAGTTTAATTCTGTCACTACAGTACAGACACAGAATAAAGATTTGAGATTTTTTGATCACTTAACTCCTTTCTGAAAACACAGCACATATTTACTCCCACGCCCAAATTCTGATCAAAATTTATGGACATAATAAAGTTCAGCATAAAAAAAATCCCAATTTACAAACGTATCAAAGAGAGTCCCCCCTCTTGCAGATGATTTGCATTCAGGCAGTATCCAAGATTTACAAGGCAATTTACATGGAAGACAGAAAACTTTCACCATTATAACAAAAATGTTACCTGTGGGAGGGCACCATAATTCCATATATAACCCTTGTGAGGAAAGATATTTGCCACATATCGAAGCTTGCCTTTCTTTATATCATGTTTAATGGGATTCAACGGCTCCTCAGTGGCAATCTAAGCAGATCGTGAAAAAGGGTGGGGGGGCAGGGAGAGGGAGAGAGAGAAGGAGAATGTTAAAATGGAAAACAATTCATTCCATACCCAACCAGTGGGAAAAATCCATCTGGCAGCACATGCTTGTGGTTTGAGGATTATTAAAAGTACGATAGCCTCACTCTGAATCTCAAGGGTCATATTCAAAAAGCAGCTTATTAAGGTATTAAATAATGCTGTAAAGTATGCAAGAAAAAAAATTAATCTAGAAGAGAAAGTAATAAATTTGTAAGGAGACTGTCATGGTCAAACAAAAATACTGAAAGGAACTTAAGTCAGAAGTTCTTGCACTTTATAGCACAAGTTCAACAGACATGCAAATGGTGGCACAACATCTTCCAACAAAAGGGGCTTTGACAACCACAGACAAAATGTTTCATGCTTGCTCTGCTTGTTGCTCTGCAGTTGCAAACATCCCTTCTTTCCATCACCTCTCAGCATACAAATGCTTTTTCACAAGTTCTTCATAGTCACCAAATGCCAACTTAACGCAGATCTGAAACAAGTTAAGCTACCATTTGAAGAGGGCATTCTTATTTCTAAAGAAGCACTGACAGAAGAGCTGAACCACAGCTAAACAGTAACATCCTCCCCCAAACCCCATATACAAACCATACACATAATTTCCACTGCCTGAGTAACCCACCACAGCTAATTCACACTGTAACCACCCTTCTGACACTCCACACCACAGTCCAACCAATGTTAGCTTGGCTCTTGCTTACAAACACTCACCCGAGTGGCAAAACATTTGTCAGAGGCTCAAGTGGTTACACTCAGGTGGTGCATAGCTCTCCTGCACAAGCACATAGCCCTCAGTCCATATTCATTTTATATCCCTGTCATTTACCTGAAGCACAGTCACCAAAGCCATCCAAAAGAAATTCCACGTTTTTGAAGCACACCAACATGTCAATAGTATGTACTCATTCCACAAGTAAACCCTCCCCAAGAGCCAAAAAGAAGGTTAAGGTATTTCTGGTTTTACACTGGATTCTACCTGGTTCTGGGCATAACTTAAGAGTGAAGAGCTAAAATATGTCACTCAGGACACTGACAGAAGTGGAGTTCAGCAATGATCAGGCAAGATCTGGTAACAGCAGCTTACCATGGTCTGGACTGAGGAACTGCCAGGACACAATGGCAAGGCAAGACAACTGCCTTAATGGTTGATGCAGGAAATTTTAAGGATAATAAAAGTTAAACATCAGGGATCTACATCTAGTCTCCTCCATCAAACCCAAAAAGTCAAAAATCACAGATTTCTGAACCTAAAAGGACAAACTTTTCTACCCTTGACAAAATGTGCTGACGAAGTAGAGGGAGAGCAACTTGAGCTTTAGGCAGCATTCAAGCAGCATTGTGGAAGTGATCCTCTGCAAAATGGAACTCAGCTTCCACAATAAATCATGAGCTTAAAATACAGGGTAAATATCTGAACCCTGCTTGAAGAGTAACAACTGTGATGGCAAATGCATTTCTATCGTTGAGGAAAGGAGAAAAAATTCTCAAATAACAGGCTAGGGAGATTCTTTGGTATTATTTTCAATAATTAAAAGAGTTAACAACTCAACCACAAACTTCCTTAAAAGCATCTGGGAAGCATCCCTAAAATTAATACAAATGTTTAGCAAGACAGGACATATCCTGGTGAGATTTGTTGTTTCACAAACACTACAGATGATTTCACTACTTGTAAAATATCTCCCTGCAGGAGTAGATGCTTTCAATCAGTATTTATTTTTGTCACAAGGAAATACTCTTTTAGTTGCAACACCATTTGTCAGGATTTGGCCTAGCACATTATACAGTGGAAATGATGAATTAAATCATCTGAATGGAAAGCTCCATAAGCAAGCAAGAGTTAGTCTAAATGCTGGACAACATCCTAAAAGTCAGTACTCCAGGACTCTACTGCAGATATGCTGCACTCTGCAGTCAGAGGGTTGTCAAGAAGCAGTGCCCACCTGCTTTTCCTGTTTCCACCAGGAAAACAATTAGAACCTCAACCCTTTTTATAATTGCAGGGAAAGCGTATGCACCACTTCAAACCAATTTTTTAACAGAGAACATTTTAATGTGTAAAGAACAATCCGAACTGTAATTAAACTCTGACTACTGGAAACCACTGCACTGTTGTAACTTCCACAAATACCTATATAATCAAGGTGTTTTTCTTAATTACCTCCATTTTTGCATTAGTCCAACGAGGCACTTCTACAATCATATTAAACAGGACCTAAAACAAAAAAATAGTGACAGAACTGAAAATAAATTCCATTTGGCAATAAGCATTTTACAGTAACACAAATTCTCTCCTCTGCATTCAGAAGCAACATACATCGAATTTCTCTGTTACAACCACTTTTAGTTGTATAATTAATTATAAGTTCAACCTTCATGGTTCACCCTTTCCCCACCTCACTCCTTTGAGAATATGAACAACAACAAACAAGGGAAATACACCTAATGTTTTCTGTTCCCATGTCAATACTACCCTTCTCAAAACATCCAGAATGCCAATGGAATAGTTTGCCATGAGGCACTGGTTCAGTCTACTAGTCACAGAGGATTGGATGTTTCTATAGGACAGAGTTGGCTTCTTAAGCAGTGGAGAGGACAATATTTTGGGGTTTTCCCCTCAAGGATTTATTCTTTCAGGCCCCCTCTTTTGCCTTATTATTTTTTAAAAACTCATGCAAATGACACTTCCGATTCTCAGTCAAATCTGGTTGCAATGAGGCAATACTAATCCAAAAGTGATGACAGAGGAAGGACAGGGACACAGACAGCTCACATTTGAGTTAACCTTCTTCTTAACAGAAAGTGAAAGCTCCTTTTAAGAAGGAAGTGTGGGAGGAAAAAACCCAATAAACATGTAAACATCCACATTTTTAGAAGAAAAATAAGTAGTCTACACCTTCTTACTGAGGAGGTTAAAGCGACATTTTCCAAAGAGAAAAATTCTGTGTAACTGCCATAATTTATTCTTATGAAGCTGCCTGAGCTAAGCACTACCATGTAGAGTATTAACTGAATTGAAACCATTAAGCAAGGTCTAGAACCTGTTTTAGACTACTATAATCTCAAAATATCACATTGCCTGAGACGTCTTCACAGCCAAGGAAATCTCACATTGGTATTAACAATGGCAATAGATCAGGGAAGACAAAACATATTTTTGCAGAAATTTGTAGGAAAAAAATACAAAGTTGAACCAACTGAAGACTTGCACTGACTCTTTACCCACAATTAAGGCTCCAGTGAACCATTAAATGTTTGTATTTTTGCTCCTTGTACCCTACAACAAACAAATACCATTACCAGGGGTAACATCACAGACTGATTAAAGTAATTTCAATGGTTCTATGATCATCTCCTCCCAAACAAATCTGGAATGTGGAAAGCAAGAAAGTAACGGAAAATCCCAACTGTCACTCAGCATTTCTACTGTGAGATCACAAGCTATGGACAATCTTCACAGCCAATTCCCAATAAATTTAGACTATATTTGCCACCCATAAGTACTGGACCCATATTGCAACAAGTGGCATGTCAGATGGAATCACTTTTCCCAATCAAGTCATGACCAAATAAAAAAAGATTAAAAAAAAATTTAAAAAAAAGGAAAAAAGGAGAAAGGTTTCAGGTAAGTCTCAGTATCATAAAATGCACTTTATGTATATAAGAACAGTTGAAACAAAAGTAAAGAGGACTCAAAAATGTCAGTGCCAGGCAAGCAGACAGAACAAAGCAACATACATGCACCAGCAGGTAAGAGAAGGGTTGGAAGAAAGCCAAATAAAGTCTGCACATCCATCTGGGAAACACTTGGAAAACAGAAATGCAGAGCATGAAAGCCAGTGCTGACAAGAAACTCTTAGGGAACTGTCATGCAGGTCGAAGAACTGTTCTGACTGGTAGCTACAGGCAGAAAACTTACAAACTACTCCTGGAATTACAGAGGATGTCTTCCCTTCCACCACATCCCTGTATTTTTGTTGTTTAGATGCTGCCATATGCTTTCCTGAGCATGTAGAATGCAAAGGCTTCAGCATCTTCTAAGCTAGGTTTTGAGCTTTAATTAGTCAACAGTCCAGGTCTTCACCAAATCATCCGTTAGAGCTGGACTACAACTGGACTGAAATTAATGCAATGTTGCTCTGAAAAACATAATAAAACCACTTGGATTTAACTCAACTTGAAGACAAGGCCCTCATAATTTGTGTATCAGTCAAATGTGAATTGTCAAGAGTCTTAAATGTGACAGCCTGACAGATTAATTTGTATGCAAAAAAAAATCCCCAAAAGTACTCTCTCTAGTGCTAAGCTGCCAAAAGCATTTACAAAAGATTAATGACTTCATTCAGTGTTTACATTTAAAAATAAAAAGTTTTATTTATAGGGCAATCAGATTTTCACAGTGGCGAGACTAGATTCACTCATGTGCAAAGGAGAGCACATACTTGATATTTTGACAGCTTGGAAGAGAGAAATAGACTCCCTGGTTTTTTAGGATTTTTCTTCCTCCTCTTCCGTTTCTTATTTTCCTCCCTGACTAAGTATCACAAAGGAATGTTTCCATCACCCTTTTTTCCCCCCCAGACCAAGCATCTATTCCTTCAAACCACTTCAAGGTTGTCTCCCATCCTTTCCTGAAAACTGTCCCTGCCTCATCTGAAAACAGAAATGTAAGCGTCAGACACCACCTGTCTTCACAGATTACCATCTGCATGTGTCATTCAGTGGTTAGTTTTGGCTGGTGAATGCATCTGGTAATTGATATTTTTATCTAAAATCAGTAAAACAAAAAATTCCACCTCACCAAACTCCTAAGTAAGCACTTCTACTCCCTCAAGCAATGGCAAGACTATTTCAACAGCCCATCTGACACACCTTCAAATCACAGAAGAAAAGACCTCTCATTAAACAAAAACTATTGCTTGCAAAGTTTACCATTTAACTGCCTTAGTACAAGAGCAGTCAAGTGGCCTGCCTGTGAGGTCATTGCTAGCTGCAGCCCAGATTTAACCCAGCTCTGCAAGTGCCTCATGTAGAAGGGGCTCCACTTCATGAGAACTGAGTGTGCAACAGGCCAGAAGGAGGAGTTCCTCCAGGCAGCCTCATGCCAATTCTGCTGGCTGACGGTTTCCTCAGGACAGCATGCCTGAAGCATGCAAACAAAGAGGAAGAAACAGTGTCCTAGATTTAGAAAAAGGGACAGAATCCATCTGCCAGGAAAAGGGAGCTGAAGAGCCCAGAGGGACACTCAACCCAGGGTATTACGTAGCTTGTTTGACTTTGGGTCAGTATGAACCCAAGACAGATACTTGTACTTAAACTCTATTATACCTTGAAGAGGGGCAGGGGAAGTGTGGAATCTACTTGCTCAACACAGAGAAGTCAAAAGTGCATTTCCTAATTCCTACAACTGCATAAGAAAATCAGCAGAAAATTACATCAGTAGGAACAACCAGTTTATCTAAATGATACCCTTCATTTCCTAAGAATTACACCCTAAGTACATTACATGGGAACTTCACGTAGGTTGCAACTGTTTGCTTTATTGGGGTGTTGTCTTTAACACTTCTTGGCACCTTACTGCGTTCCATTTCAGCTGAACATCATTTTTAATGTCTCGTGATATAGTTTTTGCTGAGACAAGCAAAAATGTCTCTCTTTCACACAGAAAACAAACAGTTTTTGGTTTTTGAAATGAGAAAACCACAGAAAGATTAAAAAGATATACAAATATACTTGAGCATATTTGTACAGCAAGTATAGAGAAAAGGAATACAGACTATTGTACCCTGGTAAACTCTTAGTCATCATCCTCTCCTCTAAGACTGATGGCCAAAAATAACAGCCAACTCTGGCTGTACAGATTCTTACAGAAAATCACTCATTTTGATCTGGGGTTGTTCTTAGAAACCTGACTATCAGAAGGGGAAAAAAAAAAAAAACCATGACCTTTCTGATGCCTGCCTTTCTGGACAGCCCTATGTCCCTCTCAAAACCAATTCTTCCTTACCTAACTTTCCTCTTCTTGTTCAACTAGTTTCCTTCCCTATCATTCCACGTTCCTTATTTCATACACTTGAGGGAAGGGTTTTGAACAGGTATGATTTTGCTCAACAGTTGCAACCTTTAACGCTCAACTTTGAAGATTCAGATAATCTGAAGCAGAAGTGAAGCAACCTCTATAGACTGCAATTTGCCATCAACCATGTATGACAAGGCGAAGAGATAAGCTAAAGCTTACAGTTACTTTGGTAATTTTTATACTAGAATGCTTAAAAAAATCTAAAAGCACTAGAGGTGGCATTTGGGGGCTGCTGACTCTTTGTCATAGAGAAGTCCTGAGTCCAGAAGAAAGTGAAAAGAAAAAGCAGCTATCATTTCCTTTTTTTTCTGTCTGCTCATTTGCCATCTGGCAGAGATTCTCATCAACCATCAACTGACATGGCAGCATGCACCTGAGGACTAGCAAAAATAAAAATCATAAGCTGCACTACCACTAGTGTGAACAAAGGGTGACGTTTAAAACGAAGAGAGAAAATAAAAGAAAAAAAAGGAACAAAAAAAGGAGAAGGTAAATATGGACTGTCAGGAAATATATCCAGAAATAAATGGAGTGGGACTTCCCTATAAAATGAGTAGCCATCTTATAAGCATTCCCAATGTAAACTCACTATAAGGTATTTGCCAATTCAAACAACAAACCAGATGCCAGCAACATCTGGACACCAAAGAGATGGGAGAACTTCTCCAATATAAATTAACATGCCACATAGCAAGAGAGGAATGCAATGTCCAGCATAAACACAGAGTGCCTGCAGTGCTCTTCACACTGCACTTCCCTCATATACTGAACTGAAAAGGGAATCATGAACACTATGTAGGTACAGTTAGGTTTTACACACAGGAATCTCACTGGTGTCAGGCACATTCTCTGACCAACCAGTTATGGGAAACATTCGCCTGCAAAATTATGCAGAGTACAACCATGACATGGATAAATATCAAACACTGGCTTTCTCAAGTTTAAGGAACCATTTATTTGAAGTTGGATCAAATAATTGATGTAACTTTCTCAGTAAACCAACTGTACTCCGGGTAGGTTTCAACTGGACTGCTGAGTGACAATTACTTCTACTCTCAGCATCTGTTTATCTATAGGAACACAAAGCAAGGCTGAATCCAATAGACACATCCATAGCAAAAGTCTAAGCAAGTTCAAGCATCAGGGTGAAAGATTCGCTGGTAATCTAAAATTTGGAACACAAATCCCTGACCACATAATGGACACACTGGAGCCCAGATTACATATACTGAAAAACGGTCCAACATCACCATGGACTGCTAGAGGCTGTAGTTAAGGCAAAATACAGAGTCAGCACCAAGTGTGCACATGTTCTGCAGGGGAAATGATGACAGCTTCTCCTTTCTTACGAAACATACCAACTTTACCATATGACATCTCTGACACCAGTTTTGAACACTGCTGGAAGCACAAAGTCCTCCATCAGATCATCTATGCAGACTGCATGACCACTCCAATGACCCCTTACATCTCACCCAACTAGTTAATTTATCAGAAGTTTTTGGCTCATATAAGCATCTCAGCTGAAGCCCACAAGGGTGTTCCAGCACTGTGCAACCCACAGGATGCAACAAAACAAAAGCTGTCTTGTTTCTTTCTTACTATTTTTTTTCAAATGCTCCTGTGAATGTCTGCAAGTTAGAGGACTATATTCTCTACATGCTTGGACAGACTCCTTACCAGAGCCAACATCAGAAATAAAACTTTGTATTCAAGAACACCTGGGTCCTCTGAATGACATAACATGAGAATACTTCCCCAAAGATATACAATGACAAGTGGATTAGAAGCCGTTTCACTACAGCAGGGAAGCAACATGTCACACCTGTCTTGAAAAGAAAACGATGACATCTTCAAACCTTCTTCCTGACATGGAAGACCATATTCAACAGCCAGGCTCTGACAGTTTTGACCGTAACCCCAGTGGAAACATCTGCTTTTCCAGACAGAGATGTGAAACTTTTGAAACCTTTCACAGAGATTCACTTAGGCAAGAGTGTATTCCAAGTGCTTGCAGTGTTTAAGGCAATGCGGGGGTTCAGACTGAAAGCTGCTAATAATTTTAAGACTGGAGCTGAATATTACTTCTTTCAGCACAGTTTCTACCTCAAAGTAACTTCTCTCTTGCCCTCAAACAGCCTAAAACCATATGCAAAAGCAAAAAGGTCAGTTGTCAGCAGTGTCTGCAAAGCTAGATTTAACTGAGATTTGGGAAGGTCTAAAACATTACAAGAAATGGTTGAACTAGTGAAAACAGTTAATGTAGACACACAACAGTGTTTCCCTTAGAAACTACAAACTGAGACTGCAAAAGAGCTGACACACTTGTAGGATGTGCCCTCCTTATCCTACATACGTTGAAAGCTGAAACTCTGCTACTTTGAGACCTTCTTTCCTAGCATCAGAAACACCAAGGACACTTTAAAGTAGATTAGACAGACTAAAGAGACTCTTGCAAAATTATCTTCATTTTCCATAGCTAGACTGCCATCTGATAAACACCAGCTCAGCATAATTTAACACACACTCTTAAGAGGGCTTGCCCTTGTTCAGAGTAACAAATACCTGCCACCCTAAAAGCATAAGTTTCAAAGATGTGTTTCTAGGGCAAGAACAATCACCTTGGAATTCCAATCAAATTCAGTGCAAGGATCAACTGACTAACAGCTATCAATAGCAGCCTTTGCACTCCTAGACAAGAGCAAGGAGTCCAGTGCTTCAGAGGTTTTCTGAAATCAGTACATGAAATTAAATTCCTCAGTTTCCCTTTACTCCGTGATTAGGCTATGCTTTCCCTGCACACAAGGATGCATCTCTCACCAGGCTAAGGTGAGGAGAGCTGCTGAAGAGCCCAGTGTAAGAAGAAACCGCCTTCCTGAACACAAAGATCCCCTTATTTTCTCTCTCCTGCACAAATCCCAAAGATCACAAGGAAAAAGGTGTTCTCACATTTCACCATCTAAGTAAAGACCAAGCATGTTTGGGAAGCTTACAGCCGGCACGTTTGTTTGCTTAATTGTATCAAAAGCCTGCTAGGACTGAAATGTACATTTACCTTTGCTCATTTTCTGTAGTTCTATTAAACCACAGTGCAGAGCTCTCTCACAACAGGAGTTATGTGAAGCAGCTCTGGAGGTTACACTGACCGAGGAAGCAAGACCTGCTCATCCTCACTGGCATTCCCCCCCCTCCTTTCCATAGGCTACTACAAGCATGGTTTTCAACAAGCTACCATGCTTCTCACAGCACATACAAGAGCAGTTTTGAACAGCTTCAGATGCTGCATAAAACATCTTTGCATCAGTCAGTATTTATAAGCAAAAACAGAATTCTTGATTTGCCAGCAGGAAAAGTAAATAAGAACTGATGTTGCAAGACAATGATTTTTGATAGAAGTCTACTGGCAAATACTCTTTCCCCTAAATAATTCCTCCTTCAGGCATGATTCTACATCTACTAAACAGCACCTAAATGGGCATTAAGCTACAGGAAGTCTAAAAAGCATTACTCAGGCATTGTAGTTTGAAAGAATCACAAAGCAAAGGGAGAGGAAACACATAGTGCAGGATTGTGTGGGGACAGCTGTACAGCACAAGAACCAGTGCACCACACACTGGCTGCAGAAGTATAAGAGCCCAGACAATTAGGACGGTTCTTTCACATCCAATGGGTAGCTACACTTTTGCAGTATGACTGGACAAACAGACAGCAGAGGATAAGGACTAGGACACACACCTGCCCCACCATGTATCATGGCCTTAAAGCATCGTTTGGTTCATTTTTTTTCTTTCACATTCTTTTACTAAGTTTTAGATAAGCCGATGACAGGCAAAGCACGGCAAAAAATATTATATTTGGGAAAAGACACTTGCATAAACAAATCTTGTTTCACAGAAAAAGCCTGAGCAGATCTTCCATGTTTTCTGGGCTTCTATTAGCCTTAACTTCAGTGCTGGATAATGCCGAACCATTAGCAGATGTTTTTCTCCCTTTGAGCTTCCCAGCTGAGTATAGAAAACAACATAACCTCAGTTCTGAAAAGCAGATACTCAGTATAATTTCTGCCCTAACATACTTAGGATTTCTGAAGTTCTGTTTATAAACCAAAGATTATCCACAGTCAGAGCATAATGAATATTTCATTAAGGGAGGTTTTATTGCAAATGTTTCTGAACGCAGTAGCAAAAAAGATAACACATCTACACTGCAAGAGTCATAACAAACCTTTGAAAGACTGGCATAAATGTTTGCCTTAGAGAACATCCTGATGAATAAAGGAATTCTGACATTTCTGGTCCATTCAAAGAGAAGAATATTAAATCTCTTTAAGTCTTTCCTCCTAAAAGACTTGCATTTGAAGATACGTCAACTATATTCAGTGAGAGCAAGTGCACTCTGCAGAAAAGTGATGTTGGGAAGGAAATAGAGGAATAGTTGGAAAAAAATCAAGAGAAAAAACTTAGCAGTACCTCAGATCCAGTAGTCTTTGACCTCTTTGCAGGAACTTCTTTATCCTGTAGGGAAAGAGTGAAGTAAAGAAGTGTATAAAGAACACTAGAGAGCAACACTGTATTCACATAAATACAGGAAACAATACTTTGCAATGCAATTGAAACATCCCTTTGTGAGCACAAAGGCCTAAATTATAACTTTTAAAAGTAAGCACTCAGTTCTGTTTCATTGTGAAATTCTAACCTTCGAGACATTAACAAAGGAAGATAAAAAAAATGTACAAGGACACATCCACTTTCTCCCAGATACTAAGAAATTTAAGCAGCAATTTAGGTCTTACTCAACTGATTAAAAACAGTCATCTTTCTGTACAGTAAAAGACAAAAACCTATCCAAAATAAACAAAACCAGTATGAAAAATAGGGCTGATTTATCTATCATAAAGTCCACAAATCTCAGACCAGAGGATGGAAAGACTAACATACAATTTTTAAAGACATCCTCTTGCAAACAAGGCAAAATTAAGAGAGATCTTTACCATGACTTCCCTTCTTGCTTACCCTTCAAGCCCTATATTGGGTGGAATCCTATTTCCCTACTCACACACCAAAATGAAAGTCTCTCCACACTGATCAGACACTGCAGACTCTTAATTTAACCCACTGACAAAAATCACAGGCCATAACCTATTCCTCCCAACTTTTAACTCTAGATGCAGGGACAGCAAGGCCTCCAGGGAACATGTGATGAAAATGCCCATTGCTTTTCCAGCAATAGCAGGGACTGAACATGGCATCTTCGCAATGACACTCTGATTTACCTGCCTCTCCCACTGACTAGCACTTGGGTCTGCTGATCAAAAAGGTTTCATTCAGATTTTTAATCCCTTGGGTTTAATAATTCAAGGCATTGGTTCATCAGTTCAGAATTCTCCATCTGAACATGCTCAAACTACTGACCTTTTGCACCATTCATATCTCTCACAGAGACTCAGCAACAAAACAAGAAAACGACTCCAACTCCCCCAGTCTGTTTGTGTCACAATTGCCCTGTGATAAGCAAACCTCAGCCTAAACCAAAGACTGGCAGTTCTCCCATCAGCGACAGACAAAACAGCCGTTTCATTATTGCTGTAATGAAGCCCCAGGGAGGGTGGCTAACAAGACGTGAAAGTGCTCAGCTGCACCTCACGCACTGCAAATCTCCAAAGGTGTGATTACCACTTCTCTCCTGGGCATTGCTGCTGCCTTCCAATTCTAATGCTTCTTTTGAGAATTAAAGACATACACCGTAAGTTGTGCAAGTGTGTGCTGTACATCCCCGACAAAGAAATGTACACTTTTAATGGCAGATGTAGAAAACTGCTAATTTAAAAAGGGTAACAGTAGGAAATTAATTAGAGCACACAAAACCACAAACCTTAAACACAGGGAATTATCACAAGATACAGTGAGGGCTCCTCCTGCCCTCAATCACTTAAAGAGACACCTAGGCTTGTAAATACAGCAATCATTATGTTTCATTGCAGGTTACTGAACTCAGCAGAGAAAGTTTGGTGTAGTCATTGTGCCTGTATTACATAAGGCATCAGTCTGGGTTAGAGTGGTCCTTTCTAGCGCTATACATTTCTCTGCTGATCACCAAAAAAAGGGTTTTAAAACCCGCACTTTCACCCAAAGAACACCAGCAAAACTATTAGCATTTTGAAATTAATTGTGTTTCAAGACATAAACACATACCTCTTTAGATCCAGCAAAGAGGGGAATGTCATGGAATGGGGAAATATATTTACCATCTGCATTCTCTGAAAGACAAAATGAAGTAGCATTGCAAACCTAAAGATATGGCATAAGATGTTGGTGTTGCTAAATATCACACAATACAGAAATGTATACATGCTATGATTATGCATCCATTAAACTTTTCTGAAGTTTAATTTCAAGTACTAACCTACATGGAGAACAAGGCATTTGACTGTTTTGACAAGGATTCATTAGAATCAAAGTAACTGCTTTAGCATTCAACACTATGCTTCTCTTCTACCTGGCAATACAAGCTATACAAGGATGGGAAGATTCTTTCATTCTTTTCTCCTCCCTGGCCATACACAACAACTAACAGATTAAAAAACAAAAAAAACAAACAAAAAAACCCCCCAAACCCAAAGGAATCTCATTTCCATCACTGACAAGTGAATTCATCTGGGTTTCTAGCAATGTTGTCCCCATGATTTCACTGTATTTCCCCAACATAACAGGCCAAAGTCTGATGAAGAGTGAGTGAGGGATGTGATAATTGCTCTAGGCCCTCCATATGAAACACCACACCTTGAAACCAGCAGAAATTGATGTTAACTCAGTGGGGCCCAATCTGCCCCTCAGCCTTGCTCCCAATTCTAGAAAGGAACAAACTTCACTGGAGCGTATGCTTAAGTTTTTCAAGTCCAAGTATCACATCAAAACAGTGCAAACAATCAAGGAATTTCAAACTCAAATCAAGGGATTTCTCCTCTGCTAGCACCCTTATTCACAGCAAAGAAAAAAGCAGACAAGGAACCTCCGTTAGCTTTGGACTTTATTTTGACCACCTCAGCAAAGCGGATTCAATGGAGTTAATCTGAAATTCCTGGAAGCTCCTCCCAAATAAAACAACGTTTAGTGGCAGACTGTTTATTCCCACCAAATAAATCGACTTTCTGTAGCCGAGCTCCTGCGCTGGCAGCCCCAGGAGCGAGCACAAGGGAGCTCTGGCAGTGCTGCCAACCGGACACACGCCGCCTCCGCTCCTCCCACACCAGCGGGCGTCAGAGTTGACTGTAGGTCAATGGACCAGAAATGTACAAACCCCCAGCGATAGGGCTGGCACACAAAGAAGACAACAGTTACGAAAATGCGTAATAGTGAACAAGGAGCACCCTAAGCTCTCGCTGGATCTTGAGACGCCTCCTGGAGCACTGCCCGTGCCCTCGCACTGCCGCTTGCCCGTCCCCGCTCGGGGCTGGAGCCGCACGTTTTGGATGCCAGCCTCCCGCCTCAGTGACGTGTTTGGTGGGAGGAAGGGCTACCCTGGTCACAAGGGACAGGCTGGGCTGTTACACTACAGAACCTCCCACGGCTGTCCCTGGGGTGGCACAGGCCCCCGCTCCCAGGCTGCCACTACACAGCACCACGGCGGCGCTTCCCCCGCGGCGTCCTCCGGGGCTGAGCAAGGGCACGGCTGGGCCGGGGTTGAGCAGGCCCAGCATCCGCTCCAAAAGCCGGGATCTCTACAGGATCCGCCCTCGCTCTCTACAAAAACACTGCTCTCTCCCTGCAGCAGGGGGAAGGCTCGGGGGCGACATATCAGTCAGCCCGAGAAGCCTCCGCGGAAAAGGAGGGGGAGCCGCCGCCGCCGCCACTTCTTCCCCTTCGTGCGCCCGGCGGGACGGGGAAGGAAGGGGGGTTTGGAGCCCGGGGACTGCTACTTACTAAAGTAGAGGCGGTAATCGGGCGAGTTGGGCCGGCCCCGCGGTTCCGTGCTGTAGCGGGANTCCCCTTCCTGCGGCCGCCGCGCCGCGCCGGTCCTGCCCCGCCTCGCCTGCTGCGGCCCCTGCCAGCGCAGGTCAGCGCCTCAGAGCGAGAGAGCGGCTGTGGGGCTGCCCGGCCGCCAGGGAGGGCTCCACCGAGTTGAAATTAATAGTAACAAAAGCCACCCCGTCCTCGAGGTGGCAGGTGACGGCAGCGGGAGCCAGGCAAGCTCGGGCAGGTGGTAGCCCAGGTGTACCAGGCTGAGGTGCTCTCAGGCCACCAGCACTGCCAGAAAAGGGGGATGCCAAGAGCCAGGCTCGGCTCAGTGGTGCCAAGCACTGGGACACGAGGCAATGGGCAGAAACTGACGCACAGGAAGTTTCACCTTAACATGAGGAAGAACTTTACTGTACAGGTGGCCGAGCACTGGAACACATTGCCCAGAGCAGCTGTGGAGTCTCCCTCACTGGAGATACTCAGGAACTGTCTGGATGCAATCCTGTGCCGTGTGCTGTAGGATGACCCTGCTTGAGCAGGGAGGTTGGACCAGATGAGCCTCTGTGGACCCTTCCAACCTGACCAACTGTGATTCTCTTATAGCTGAGCTATTTGCATGGGTTCCTAATCAGAGATAAATTTATACTGAGCCCTGCTGATACTTCAGTTAGATTCTGTATTCATCTTGTGTTGGTTTTAAAGCTTAATAGCTCTATGTATGATCTGATTCCTTTGAATTCCCTTTTCATTGATCCTTGAGGATGACTTCAAATGAATTTCCTCTGTTGATAAGGATGGTAGTTCTTGAAGTAGTGCTTCTTATTTGTGGATCTTTCAAAAATTCCTGAAAATGGACAAATGCCACTATTTGCATTTCATTGATGGAGAAGCTGAGGCAGAACAACTTTTGTTGCATCATCACTCTTAAATCCCAAGCCAATTATCTTGCATATTCATCTTGAAAGGTGGTCAATATTAGCTTTGAATTTTAACTCTGGTTTGAATTACCCTGAAAGATTTATGCAGGATAACTCCATGTTACCATGTTACCATTTTACACATTATTTATGTTATTGGGATTTATTTGCAGCAGAAGGGCTAAGTCAGTATCTTACTTCAGATTTAAACAGTGTATAACTACTTGTCATTATTTGTTCCCTCTACTACTTTGGTAGATCAGGCTTCAAAAGAGTCTGTTCAGTGTGTCTGTTCACTGATTGTCTGTTCAGTGTGTGCAGTAAGGACACAGAATTATTTTACACTAGAGCAGGAGATTTTCATGATGGCTTCACTAATGTCCCCCCATGTACTCCTCTGAAATGTGTTAGTTGATGCTCTGGATCTTTCAGGGAGCTGTATTTTAGTGTGTGGATTTTCCATTACAAGAAGGCTCTGGGGGGAAGAAGAAGTGCTGTGGTCTCCTCTGATTTGTGCCACTGCTTGCTGTATTTGTGACAACAGACTCATCTCCAGGACCATGGAGAGGCAATTTTGCAGGGCCATTGCCCATTTCTGCAGAAGCTACAAAATAATACTTCATATTTAACCAGAGGAGTTGGCATCTGAGTTCACCAAATGCAAGGTTTTCAGAGGTAATGCCCTGCACTGAACATGTAGGGGTGAAATTCTTCATAGAATCATAGAATGGCCTGGGGAGGAAGGGTCCTTAAAGATGATGTAGTTCACCCCTGCCTTGGACAGGGACACCTTTCTCCAGACCAGGTTGTTCAGAGCTCCACCAACCTGGCAATGAACAGAGACAGGGCATCCACAACCTCTCTGGGCAACCTGTTCCAGTGTCTCACCACCCTCACAATAAAGAATGTCTTTGTTATATCTAATCCCATACCTACTCTCTTGCAGTCTCCCAAGCCATTCTCCCTTGTTCTATCACTATATACTCTTGTAAGAAGTCCCACTTCATATTTTTTCTAGGCTTCCCTCAGATAGTGGCAGATCTCTGTATTTTGAAATTTTTAGGTTTGTCTAGAGGGCAAACAATCTGTTTTTCATATGGAGTAACTAAAAAAGGAAAAACCTATATATAGAAAAACTTCTTTTTCTATTATAATAAAATCTATTACAGTCTTTCTTTGAGTTGGCCTGCTGCTGAAAACGGGCAAGGTTAAAAGGAAACATGTACCATAGGCCTAACATTCCATCTCTGCTTAGTTCTGAGGAATCTGGATTTCATTTATGGAAGGACAGAGCCTTTGAAAATCACTTACTGAGAACACACAGAGGATTTTTACACTTGCAAAGCTGACAGTTGGGTGTAAGGTTGTTCTAGTAAGAGTCTGATACATATTTATTTCCCTCTGCAAACCAGAAAGTGAAATACACTACAGTGGCCAGAAGTCCTGGTAAGATGCACGAAGTTTGAGCGCAGAGTTCTCCATTGCCCTGTGTTGTGGACATGGTCCTTCCTAAAGCTCTCTCATCTCTAGTGGGAAATCATCTGTGAAGCACTTAGAATTTATGAAATGTAAGCGAGTTTCTGTGCAGGCACTGTTTAGATGCATAAATGAATGCCAGCATGTTTCCTAGCAAGGGTAGATGACACAGCAGAAAACCACACTGAAACCCTGCTAATGCTACCAGAGCAGAGAACATGATCTTTTAGTACTGTAAGGTATCCAAAATTATCCTAGTACTGCAGAAATAATAATGCTTAAAATAGGTTTGATTGTATTTTCCCATATTGTGCGTTATATTACACAGAATACAGCTGAAGTATGCCCAGTACTCCTCAAATCATATTTGGGTAAGACCAGATCCCTGGTTAGAATAAACTCACCTACCATCCTTGAACCTTTGAAACAAATGAATGTTTTGGTTCCATTATTTGCCTTGAGCAAATTCTCCAGAACTACCAAGTATTTTACTACCAAGGGATTTTTTTCACATTCATTCCCAAGCATTTTGCATCTAGCTCCATGCATATCATTCCAATTGGGCCAGCAAAAGGCATTTATAGGACTGATCTCATTCATTGACCTTGTAACAGCTCCCACTGAAAAACAATGAAAATGTTGCTATTTATTTCAATGGAATTAGAACCAGGTCCTTAAGACTTAAGTAGAACTTACATGGTGCTTAGGTTTTATGCTTGCCCTTTGCACAGGGGTGAATCTCATTCCAGCAAAAAGCCACTGGAGTATAGCAAAAACTCAGCAGCAATATAACCATCTAAGCCTGAAGGACACCCTTACTTTAAAAGTTTGTACTCTGCTGTGTACATTTACACTGATTTTAGATAAATTTTTATATACACACATATATATTTAAGAATTAATGTTTTGCCCATTAAAATGCTGTGCAAATTAAATGCAGAAAATATTATCAATATCATAATTTAAAGAAACCCCTCCTCCTGAATGAAAATAATTTTCATCTTTTCAGCTAATAAAGCTTTGAAGAATTTCATTAGTACAGCTATGTGCAATTCCAGTGCGTTTGCTCTTGACTGGTGATCACATCATTATCATTAAATTTTGCTGTAATAGAAGTTCTGTCTCCATGGCTTATAAAACCGTTAATCTGAAGGAATCAATTCCTGCCAGCCTTCTGTTTTACTGCTACCGGTGTGCAGAAGTCACAGCCAGCCTTCCTCCCTGCCCAGCCACCTCGGTGGAACAGGTCGCTGCCTGCCCCTGCTGGCCAGTGCTCATTCCTTCAGCCAACACCATCTCCCCAGCGTGCCAATGGATCAGCTGGAACCGGTGCTCCCTGGGGCAGATCAAGCCAAGCAAGGCTAGCTGAGGCAGTTTAGGGACATTGGGCTAAGTTATTCAGGCTGCTTTTCGGCCAAAGCGAGTTAAGGGCCATGAACAACTGCAGATCTTTGCACCGACAGTCCTCAGCAGGAGAAGGACGATGAATCATTGGAGTCAGTAACCTCTGTCATTGGCACAGCCAGATTTGGCAGAGGATGTCCAGAGAGGATGTCTGCGCACAGCCAACTCACGCATGCATTTGTATATTGCTCGCTGATGGATGCCTGATGGCAAAGAAAGACTGCATCATCTAAGTAAAAGGAGTCATTGTGTATTTCAGTAACTAGAGTTAGGTTTATCGGGTTACCTTACTTTCCAACTCAATGTGGATAAGAACAGAGGCTCCTATCCCAAAGGCACTAAGTACCTTGGGTCTGACTGGGAACCCTTGTTTTGCAGCAGTGAACTCACTTCAGTAATCCAATTACTTTAAAGAGACTGATCCTCTGTATTTATGCAAAATTTGGATTTAGTCATAATACTCATTACCCTTAGGAAGATGTCAGGTTTACACCCTGTTTTTCCCTGAATAAATTGTTTTTCTGAGCTGTTTGGTCTAAGCTGTTAATTTCTTTTTTAACCATGCTTTTTGTTAAGCTCCCCCATAAAGTATGTTTGGATTCACTTGCCAGACTTAACTTCTCTGGACCTCTGCCTAGAAAGTGATTTGCCTATCAAGAGGCCAGGACACCGTGGCTGAGTCTAGTTTTGTAGGATATGTCCATTTGTTCCCTCCTAGGCATCTGTACTGAGTTAATTTTAAGCTGTGTGAACCAGATTTCAGCCTACCCTAACTCCCATTAAACTTGTTTGTGAGTATGAACTGAAGCTTATTTTTTTAACACTCTTATCTTTGTTAATCCAAGGCAACTCCCCCCGTCACAAAATAAAAATCACCTAATAGTATTCTCTCCTGTTAATTTTTTCATTCATTCTTTCACAAATGTGCACAAACAGAAACATAGAGACAGAAAAACAAAAGGCTTCAGTTCAGCTATAAAAATACTGTCTGGAAATATGAATTTTTAGTGTGAAGCTGCAAATCTATAATGATTCAAACTAGAGACCTAGAAAGAAAATCTTTCCCTTTGCTCATGATAGTCCATTTTTAGGTTCCAGTCCTCTCTTGATTTGTGAATTGCCGGACATAAGGTTCTCAAAGAATTACACAGAAAATATTTCATCTTTGGTAATTTCTGTGCCCTCCTATTTTACATTGAAACACACCAATAACGAAGAATCATCTTCCTGTTCTTTTACCTATGCCTCGCTGTCTTGCTTGTCGTTCCTCATTAGCTTTGATATCACAGTGCCATCTACTTGATCAACAGAGTCAGGTTATTTTCCTTGGAAAATTACGCCGCTGTAACACCGAAGAAATCAAAGGGCTGCTCGGCTTCCTGGCAAGTTCCCTCTCCTTCTCACCTCCCAGCCCTATCAAAGCAGCACTGCCCTTAGATGTCCCCCTTTGGGACCTGGCCCAGCTCCAAGCCTAACAAAGCCCTGGCTGGATAGTGACAGAACCACAGGCGCTGCGAGGACAATTCAAGCCCTGCCGACCCTTTTCTCAGCATCCCTTCTCCTCTCTGGCAGGTGTTTCAGTGTGAGAGATGGGTCCCTCTCTGTAGGCAGAAAACACGTCAGCCTTTTGTGTGTGTAAACTGGAGCAGAGGCTTTGTTTGGAGTAAGAAAGCATCACAGCAGTCCAAGGAGATGGATTGCATAGCTTGAAAGGTTGAGCCATCCCTTCTTAGAAATATCCACAGCCTAGCCTTAGCCCCAGCAGGCATGTACTTTATGAATTTTTCCTACAAATATTTAGACAAGAAACACTGTAGACAGAGCTAAAAGAAATTATCACTGTGCACTTACTTCTAAAGACCTGTTTCTCTACAGGAATCACCAGTCTGGCAAGATCAACAGTAGGAGTGAAGGTGAGACTGCCACACTAAATAACTTTTCACCTACAAGACAGGCTTTTTTCTCTTTTTGTACTATTGAAAGGTGTTTGAAGTTTTTTTCCTATGTATATTTCAAAGTAATTTTGATTCATTCATTGTGAAAAATCAGCGTGTAGACTCCTGTTTTACCTGTCCCTAAGCCTTATCTTTTTATTGCTTTTTTCTTCACCTGTCACTCTGTTATCTTCCCAGTACTGTTGCAAACAGGTAGAGTGTATGTACCAGCAACTTTCCTGTGCTCAAAGTCCTCGATGGGCCTTACACAGGATTGTTTTTATCAAAGCCTCAGCATTTTGTCCCTCAGAAGACGTCTTTGCTATGACTCATGCATACAGGCAGAATGACAAGGTACAGGCTTGCTTTCATATGCTCTGAGGCTTCTCTGTATGGAGATGGGGAGCTACAGAGGCATCTGTGCTCTTTGCTGTCAGGCTCCACCTGTGGGGAGGGTAGGGCAGCTTTCTGCAGCAGTACCATGGTACCTTTCTGCTTCTCCACTGCCTGTCAAATGCAATCTTTTTACATGGGCAAAACTGGCAAAGTCATTCTGCAGCTGCACATTGAGACTCTCTTTTCCCTTGTGTCTATGCTGGCCATTGCAGTGAGCAAACTTGGAAATGGCAGTCCCATGCCATTGCCACAGGGCTCCAGCAGCAGTCTATGCATCCACTCAAAGGGAACAGGCATGGTAGTCAATCCACACTGGTATTTTTGTATAGCTTCTGGGATCCTAAGTTATAAAGAAATCTTCTGTAACAGCTGTGAGGTATGACAAGAAAACAAATAACTGTTTGCTTACTTAATGGCCATCAGTCTTTATGGTGCTTCTGGTTCATTTATAGCTCAAGACTGAGATAAAGGTTGACATTGACCATGCAACAATCAGCTCTTATATGTGGCCAATACAGTTGCTTGGGAACACAATGCCAGTATTTTCCATGGTGACACCAGCACCTGTTCTGTTTCTTAAGTAGGGTGGCTTCAGTGCAAATAACTCCCATGTGAATGTTCACATCAACTGGATTCCAGTTTGCTTGGTAGCATTGAGTGAGCATAACAGAGTAGTAAAAGAGATTTCCACACTCACTGTAAAAAGAACATTTTGTCCACGTAGATGCCAAATATTCCTCGTCTTATGGATTAGTGACTTTGGTACTGCTTTCCCATCAGTTGTTAATGGGGCCAGAAAGAGCAGGAATAATTTGAAATTGAGAGAGGATTGCTCATATTATTGTGAGTGGCAGTGAGTATTTCACACACAGTTCTGACCGTGCTTTCTGTGGCATTTTGTTATAGTCTGGTAAAGATCAGCAAACAGTAATAAAAGTTTATAGGGATCTTGCTCAAATGCACATCTGATTGTTTTTACGTAATCCCCCTGCTGATTGCACAGGCATGGCCCACTGGTGTAAATCCATGATGGGATTTAATGTGATGATGGATAAACACAGTTGTGTCTCAAATCCCCCTCTCTCCAGAGGGGATAGGGAAGCCACCAGTCCTGAACGTGTCCCACTCATTTGAACTATCACAGAAGACATGCTATTTTCAGCCTTTGCTATGCTGGGTGGCACAGAGGAGATGTTTTAAGGTTGCAGAATGTTGTCATCTACATTTCTAAACTGTGGTATAGGTCTGCTTTGGGTTCCTGGCTGCCTCCAAAACAATGCTGCTGGCTAAAGCCAGGTAAACCATTCCAAGTGCAACAGCAGCAGCAAACTACAGCTGGTTTTCCCCGTAACAATTTTGTTGATGAATGAACACATACCTTTTCACACCCTGTGACTGAGTTGAGGAGGAAGAGGAAGACAGTTTTTGCATGTGGGTAGATTGCTGTCGTAGTAAACACCTGAGCAAATTTTACTATAACCTATCTTGGCTGTAACTCTGCATATGTGTCAGAGCTTACAAAGCCAAGGATTCTGTAAAGTTTGTTCTCCTACCTCTGCCCAGCCAAAATACATTCTCCACTTTTCCTCCAAACCATTTAATTTAAATAAATATAATGAAATTTCATACAAAATGATGGGACCTCTGTCTTCTGAGAAGCATGACACTAAAGTCCTGGTGGGCAGAGGTACCTTCTCTGGCTAGTTCTGGCTTAAGCAACCATCAGCCCTACCCAAAGCTGCTCACATGTGCCCTGCGTCATCCCCTGCTTCATGCTGCCACAACTGCTTCTGTAGCTGGTTGAGGAACTAATCGGGAGCACAGATCCAGATGGAAAATAGCCCAGGGAAAAGGGGCGAGGGAAGGAGTTTTCTGCCAGATCAGTTCCTCCATCTCATCTCAAGTGCATTTGTTTACACCCTGCAGCAATAATGGGAACAAAATCATCTGGGGAAGGGGGGCAGTCAGGGTGGTGACTGTTTAAACCAGTTTTACCACCCTCGATGAATACCAAGCTATTGCTTAAAAAAAAAGCTCCTCCCAAAGTCCCCAGAGTAAGGAAATGGGGTGATTGATTTCCCTCAACTCCCACTTTACTCTGTGTACTACTTGTTGCTGGAGCTTTGATGCTTATCACAAGTGTGTCACAGTCTGTCCCTGCCTACGCCTCTCCCTGCTGTCACCACTGCTCTGCCTTTGAAGGAACTTTTGTGGTCTGACTTGCAGAATAAAGAGCTTCTTAGGAAATATCAAAGAGGAGGCAGGACGCAACACATGAATTGCTTATGTAATATGTGTGAGCACAAAGTCTTCCCAGTATTCCCCTCACCACTTTATTCCTCTGCCAGACTGTGCTTGGGCTGGACACTTTGTGCAGCACTGGCATGGTGCTGCAATTTGACGTAGTTTATTGCTCAACAGTTTCATAACCTCTTCTTTTCACTACTGGGTAGAAATGAGGGGCTTTGATGAGGAGATTGCATTACAGGACCAGTTTTGTAAAGAAAAACAAAAGTTGGAAACGAGGTTACGCTACTGGGTCTCATCCCAGCTTGTTTTTTACTAGACAGTCCTTCAGGGACACAGCGTGGCAGTGCTAAAGCCAAACGCTCTGCCAGCGCCTGTCAGAGGGACATTAGTTGTGTCCCCTGGCAGATGCTGTGGCAATGATTGTGCGTGAGACTGACACCGATTAGGCTGCACCACGGGGCTCCCACCAGGGATTTCCTACGGCAGCGAGGGCCGCGGGGTTGGGTATCGCAGCAGCGGCAGTGATTGCTGCTGATGGATGTTGGGGCTTTTCCCAGGATGACTGCGGTCCAAGCTTACATGCCAGCAACTCCTGCTGTTTTGACATGAGCTTGATTAGACCAGCGCTACAGAGGATCACTAGACAGCACATGTGTGCCAGAGGCCATTGCTAACAGACGGGATTATTAATAAGATCTCTTCCAGGGGTTAATCCAGAGGTATCACGAGCAGGTGTTTTGGTGTCCACTCCCTTGGCTACCACAGCACGGTGGTTTCCTGTGGTGTCCTTCACAGGTCTTTGGCAGGCTTTCATCTTGGCTTTGGCCTCTCTGTGCAAAGTGTAAAGCGGGACAGAGCCTGGTTTGAGACGAGCATCAGCTCCACGCTGCTTCCTACCTCCCAGAGTGGTTTTTATGTCCTTCTCAGCCCTTTTCTTCATTGTCCTGGGGGATTGCTCGCCTTTCAAACCTGTAGATCCGGACTTTCCAGCCAAAAGCTACACCTCTCAGTGTGGTCAGGAGACTGGCACATGCAACTTGATATGCAAGGAGTTGGACTCCTGGCCAGGCTGCTGGAGCGAGGGTCGAGTGGATGGCTGGTCTCCCCTTCCCATTTGCTTTGCCCTCTGCTTCCCGCTGCCCGGCAGTGCAGAGGGGTAAGGATCTGGTGAAAGCATGGTGGTGCCGTGCCACATTCGGGCATCTCCCTGCCCGACAGCCGGGAGGAGGCAATTCCCGCTCTGGGCTGCCCTGCGGCGGGGTGAGGAGCGTGCCCTGAAGCAGGGAACGGGCCCGGGAATGGCTGCGGTTTGGGGCTGGCTCTGAAAGCGGCCCCGCCAGGCGCGCTCACACATAGGGCAGGTGAATGCAAACGCTGCCTGGGGCGGCAGCTTCCCGGGGGTGGAGCTGCTCCGGCACAGGTGGCAGGGCTGAGCCCGGGGCCCTGCGGAGCCTGGCGAGCCCTGCTGCAAACCCAAGCCCAAAGTAACCAGCCTTTACCTGGGCAGGGAGGTCACCTCCCTGGAAATCAAGGTATTGTATCCCCGCCACCATCACCTCTAAGCAAGGCTGTCCGTGGCGAGCATGGACTCTCCGGGGAAGGAAGGCACCGGGGGAAGGAAGAGGAATTTGACCCTGCTGAGGAACAAGCTGTACATGGGGCAGAGGAGGAGTACGGAGCCCGTGGTGGAGAGCACCACCACCGCCGGGGACCACGGCAACTTGAGGAGGAGTCAGTCCGACAGGACAGAGTACAGCCAGAAATTGCAAGGTACTGGGGGAGCTGTTATGGTGCTCTGCTGCTAGGGATGCTCAGAGCTCGGGCGGTGCCTCCGTGCCCTCCTGGCTGCAGCCTTGAGATAAAAAAGGGAATGGCAGGCTCTGCTCCCCCGCACCCACAGCTGGAATGAGCTATGGCCCCTCTCACCCTTGCCCCCCCACCTCCAGAGTGTGAGATGTTTCCTTTAATTTTTCTAAATAGTGTTTTGTAGACGGGACACAAACTATAATTGAAGGTTCTGGTGAGTTCCTGCAAAACTCGTATGCAACCAAAATCTTTCTCATTCACCAGAATGCATTTGCAACATAAACAGTAATGTGAAAATAGAATGGCTTCATCCGATTTGTCTTTGGATGTCATATTATGGGGTATGTGTCAAGTCATTAGAAGCATCAAGGACCTTTTTCTTCTCAATTAAAAATATCAGGATCTATAAATTGTTGCATAGATTGTACAAGCCTGAACTAAAGAATGTCCAAATACATGTTTGGATGGATATACTGATGCAAATTATACCATTCTGTGATTATGGAGAGGGTTGCTTTTCAAATAACCAAATTGCATATGGACCACAAATTGTATGTCAGTACTGGACCTGTCAATCAAAAATTAAATGTGATGCCACAAATTGAGGAAAAGTATGAAGAATGTGAATGGCAATTTTTGGGAGTGCTCTAGAACACCAACTGATGAATTTCTGTGGGTTTCCAGGGTCTTGAACAACAGGGTTTGAGTATTATTATACTCTAAGTGTGTATTACTAATAGTGCTATAACTGCTTAGTGACAGTCATTCTTCCAACCATAATCCTTTATGAGGAAATAAAATAGAAAAATACTTTGGATTGCTGTATTGTGGTTTTGATGCACTTAATTAGGAAGTAGTATTGCTTCAGAGAGACAATAAAAGCAGAAAATAAAAAATAAGCCTGAAAATAACAGGTTTTCTATGGGGACTGCATATGCTGAGAACAGAGAGGTTCATCAATTATGCTGTTCCCTCCTTATGATGGCTAATCAATGAGAATGTGAAAAATACTCAGTTAAGTCAGGCCTATGATTCAGGAATCTGGCAGGGATGTTTCAGGGCACAAGCATGGATTGCTGTAGCTGGGCAGGCAAGCCCCTGGCACATGTCCCACCAAAAGAGCTCTTTTGAACTCGTGAATGGGGTTGCCCAGGTGAGGTCAAGGTTATCAGAGAAGTATCCAGCAAAAAGTGTGAAATCTTTCTGTCCTGTGTCAGCCGTATTCAGACCATTAATGTCTCCTGTTTAAAATCCGAAGCAAAGGAGGTGGGGAAGCCTAGGAAGTCATGGCAGAGTGTGAGGTTATGTTTATGGCAGCAGTCCAGGGAGACAGTAAATCCAGCTTTGCAGCTCCTGCCACCTGCTGAGACTGCCACAGCCACGTATTGCTAAGCACAGTCTGGTATCAGCTCACTCTGTTTGCTTGCGTTTGTTTGAGAAAAAACAGTGATGGGTTAACAAGATACCTGCAGGCTTTGTATTGGATTAGAAGTTGCCTGTCCTCAGAGTGGAAATACAAAGGTAGTAGGAATTCTTATAACGTATATTTACAGTTGCCATAGAAATGCAGCTGTGTGCCAAGGCCTGACCTGGATCAAATTTTCTTGAGGTAGATGTGCCTGAATCTGATAACGATCACGGATCCCGGACCTAATGTGCTACCTTGCCAACGCTGACGATGTGCTGTAATTGAAAACGTTTATGTTCTGCATTTTCCTCCTAGCGCTTGGATGCAAAGCAGCTTACTCCAAGGTGAGGGAAGTGATTTTGTTGGCACAAAGCTTTTGAGTTTTCCATTCTTGTTAAGAAAACCCAGCAGCTCTGTTGGTGACAGCTAGTCTGTTGTGTGTCACCTGGTCGGGACTTTCTGATCACCCTAGAGTGGTGAATGCTTTGAAAAAGATACAAATGGTAATTTGCAGTTGCTTCCCATATGAGTTACGGGAAATGCTCAGTTCTTAGTTGCCTCTCCCTTCTGTAGTCTCCTGTTAATATGTTCTCTAACACATAATCTGCAGACCTGGGGCAGGCACTAGCATAGACAAGGATGTGTGCGACACAGAGATGCAACAGCAGCAAGTCCTGCAGACGGGCATCTCCTGTGAGTGGCGCAGGTTTACACAACTAAAAGTCAGGCGCTGCAGGATCCCGATCTGTGCTAGTGGCAGGCAGCAGAGCACAGGGACCAATGGGTCTTTACACACCTCGGTGCCTGGAATAGCGTTGCTGTTTGTGCAAGGTGAAGCGTGGGCGAGGCATCTCTCAAGGGCCCTTGCAGCCCCCTGCATGCTCCAAAGGTTTCCCGAAACTGGAACCGAGCTGTTGCCCTCTACAGCCGTTTTCAGCAGCTCTGAAGTATATGCTCAAAATGCAGCTCGTTGTGCTGGAAATAGAGGTCCCCAAATGAAAGCCTGTGAAGGAAACAAAACAAAAAGCCCAAGAGAGCAAGCAGTCAGGCATAAAAACTCCTAAGAATTCGATTTCTGCGCTTGGATTTCTTTTAAGTTTTGTTTTATACAATAAACCAATGTTTTTTATGAAGAGTGAGAAAGGCTCTTTCTCACTCTCCAGATCTCCAGAGTAATCGACGTGGTTTGCTCTGTCAATCTACAAACAGCAGTGCACAATAGCATTGCCAAAGGTGAAAACTTCTGCAAGTGTTTTTCACTTTAAAATTAAGGATTCATTAAGACACAATAAAGCATTTTCATGGTTAATTACTATAGTAGATGCATCTATTCAGTACGTTATCTGGTGTGAATGGCTATGCAACACCTCCTGACTTTACTCTTTTTAAAAAGGAAATAAGATGCAAAGTAACTATTATATTCTCAAGGAGCTCGGCGAGCACTGGGGCCTGTACTTCAGCTCATCCTGTGAGATAACCAAATGCCTGCCAGCCCCATTTTAGATAGGGGGAAATAAGGTCATTGCTATGAAATGCCAGGTTCGTGACAAAACCATGCAGTCATTTAGAATTCAGGCTGTACTTGCATTCTTGGAAGGGTCCAGGAGCACCTTGATCAGGCTATATGTTTCTTCCATTAACTGGACAGAAGCATCACTTTTCTGAAGAGGGAAGAGAGGGGTTGAGGAAGATATAGTCACTAGCATCTGTGGTGGAGATGCAGAAATAATTCTGCAAGTATGTTCTTTCAAGAGGAATGAAGAAGTTGCAAAACAAAAAGTGATATTTAGCATCTCTATTTTCAAATGTATTATCTATACATGTTTAGCTGGTAGGAATTATCTTTTCTACTGTGAAAATCCATCAGTAGCAGCTTTAAGAGTAACTATATTAATATTTATGTATTGTATTCATGTTGGGATCAGTCTTTGAATTAACCCAAAGCTTCCGGTCTGTGAGTACCTATGTATTTCAGAAAAAGGGTTTTGCTTGATGCAGTTATTGGCACATAAATGTTTGCAAGATCAGGGCAGATTAACATACAGTGTGTCATGGGGATAGATGCTATTAACTAAAAAGGGCACACCATGAAAAGGCACTTAAAGCATAGTTCACTGTCTGTTAGGTTTTGGGCAGATTGCTGGTTTTTATTAATAATTGTATGCCAAACTTGTGCTTGCTGTGAAAAATGAGCTATAGAAAATGGTGGGTTTCCTGAAGGAATCAGAGATCACATTTGCAGTGCTCAGTGAGACAATTCATCCCTCAGAAAAGCACCTTGTAGTACAAATTATTACATATTAACTCCCTTACAACTTTGGCTGTGAATGGGTCAACTGCCCTGGTAAATGATTTGCACACGCTTCAATTTAAAATGCATCAGGGACATGCCTGTGTTAGATAGGGATTCAAATCACACAGCTGCCACAATACACTGCCTCAGCTCATATCTGATCCCTGAATGCCGTGTGGTTTCTCCGTCTAATGCAGTTATGAGAAATAAGTAACACCAGTAATGACACAGAAACCAGCAAAATTATACAAATTCCTGGAAAACTACTATCCCTTGATATACAAAAGCCCAGTCAGAGGCAACTCATCTGCTTTTGCTTCGTGTCAAGCAGGGCACCTTTCTCCATCCCACCTCCTCCCTGCTTGCAGAGCCCACCGCTGCTTCCTGCATGGGCTGCCCATGCACTCAGCTTCTTGCACCAGGTGTAAAGATCCTCTGTGCCACTCCCTAGTTCCTTATTTGCTTTGTGCTGTACTTGCTGACTAACTTTCTATGGACTACAATGCAGATAATTTCCTGTTTCACTGTAGAATGTATTGATTCGTGGAGGGGCTGGTTTGCTAAAGTACAGTGAGGAGTGAAATTTCAGAGTATTTCCTGAAGTTCAGGAGCTGACTCGATGAAAATTCTCCCCCCTGTGCCCTGTGATGAGAAGTCACGATCAAACAAATACTTCTATTTTCTCCCATGCAAATTGAGGTTTGGGGGATCTAATTCTGTTAGCTGGTGCTGCAATAAAGCTGGAGTTATTCCTTGAACTTATTGCAGTGTCTGTCAGGCTGGGAAGCAAGCTCATCATCTCAGAGCAGAATCCATTTTGTGCTGCGGTGTTTGCACAGCACTTCGCACAACCAAGCCCCGCCATGGGGCTGAGGACTCCTTGGAGCTACCACAGCATAACTGGGAACTGCAGCCGAAGGGAAGACTGGGACACAAGGAGGGATATGGATCCTCCTTTGAGTGTCTTAGCAAACATTTTATTAATTGGGATACTTTGCTTTTTGGGCCATACAGCCCACTGTTCATACAGCCAATCCATGCCAAATCTCGAGGTGCGTGTGTCCCGGAGGAAGCAGCTCAGGTACAGCCCTTCCTCAGTTCCTGCTTTATTAACATATTAGCCTGGTGCCACAGGAGTGGTGTATTTATACCGGTATGTGACGCCCTGGAAAGGTTTATTTGTAAGTATTGGCGCTAACAATAAGGGCATTCTTCTGTCACCGGGTAAGCTTTCTTCCCTTCCACCGCGGTCACATGGGAGCTCTCTGTAGTCCTGTCAGCACACACATAATTAGAGGGTCTGCTGTCAAGGAATTGAAGAAAGAACCTGCGCGTTGAATGTAAATATTCTCTGTACCTTATGGAACAGAAAAATGATCAAAGATCGAATGACCTAATTGCACGGAAGTCTCTGATGCAGATTTTATAAGCAAACCTGTTGCCCCTGAATACGGGTGCAAGGTCGTTCTGGTCCTGCAGCGTTTTCTTCCTGGGTTCAGGAAAAGGGCTTTTTGCATGTGTTGCTCACAGCCTGTGCTCGACAAACCTGAACAATGCTGCTGTTATGAGCCTCTCAGTAAAAGGAAAAAAAAAAAGGTTTTCCTCAAGCCCCTCCCAATCCTTTTCTATTTCAATGTCCAACTTGGTCTTCAGCTGTCTAATTCACACCATGTTTGCACTATATTGTTGCACTGCAAGGGAACCGTAAGGACACCCCATGTGGTCCCTCACAAGGGGAGGGGCATCTGGAGTAAAACTCTTGTGTGTTATCTCATGTGATGCTCTTCGTCTGCTCAGTGTTACACTCCATCCTTCCCCACTGCTTGACCTATTTCAGGCTTCCTGATTTCCAGGGATCCCAGTGTCTCTGTGGCCTGCAGCCTTCCCAGCACCTGCAGGGGAAGCAGGAACGGAGCCAGAGCGACAGTGTGAGGAGGGAGAGGAAAGCTGCCACGGCAGCAGTCTCTGAACTTGGCTGCCTGCATTTCATTCCCAAATCCAGCTGATAAAAGCCAGTGTACATTCCTGTGTGTAACAGCTAGGTTATCTGAGGGTACAGGCTATCTGAGGACTTGCTTTCACAGAGGAATAATTTATCCAGGGTGATATGAGACTCATGTTTCACATGGGAAAACAAAGTAATTCTGTAATTTATTTGTTATACCTTGATAACTTATGCCTTCACCAGTCCCTTGTGCCAGGCAAAAATCCTCATATCTGCACAGTGCAAGCGCAGAACTTACGTTCCTTTGGCATCTTTCAAATGCTGCCTAAGTAGCAAAAAGGTCTGTAACTCACTCCATGCACTGGCATCACTGTACTTGTTCCTATAGTCTGTGCTAGTAGCTTTGGTTTCGCTCAGGAAGCACTGGGTGGGGAGAAATCTGGGTCCCCACACTAAGAGCAAAAGTAATATCCAACCAGAGCATCTTACCTGGGAGGAAGGATGGGTAGAGCAGACCTCTTGGAGCTGCTCAAGCTAGGTGTGGAAGCCAGGGAAATTTATGCACACAGATCTTACAAGCCTGCTATGGCTTCTCCTCTGGTCGCTTGCTGTGAGTCCCTGTAGTGAACAAGTAAAATGCAAGGAATGTTTCTCCATTACCTCTTGTTTCTCCATTATCTAATTCGAAGATTAAGGTCTGAAAATTAAAGTTTTAAGTGACCTCTAACAAAAACTTCACAAACTGCTTTATTCTAGAAACTGAGGCATCCTGTTGAAAGTTATTAATAGAGCTTGTAGTTGATACACTAAGCCAGCAGCAGACCTTTGATAGACCAGAGGAGCGAGCAGCAAACTTTTGATACATTAAGCGAGCAAGCAGCACACTTTTTGATACATCAGTGAGTCAGCCAATGAACTTTATGAAGTGGATGTGACGACTTCCACTCTCAAAACCCTCCATAAGCAAGTGCCTAAGCTTTCACGGGGGGCTGCAGTGGAAAGATCTACATAGTGCCGGGATCTTTGCTGTCCGTGCTGTCCTTCGCTGTCCTGGCTGCTCCTATGAGGCTGCCTGTGCTCCCCATCCCACTCTGGTCCTGCTGCTATGGCCCTGTTCCCTCTTTGGGTCACTCAACTGCTCTCAGAGGGACTTCACTGGAGAAAGACCCATCACATTCTGCGAGCCAGCGTTGGACCCGTGGTGGTGGGTGGTAACCCCTTTCCTATGCTTCTCTCAATTATTCTGGCATTTTCCTACTTCTCTGTTTTCCTCTCTTTCTTTCCTCTTTTATGAAAAATAAAGTTTCATTATTGCTTTGGACCCCAACATTTAACCTCATTTGTGTTTTAATCTTGCTTTGGGGTGTGTTTAGGACCTAGTTCCTTTCCGCAGTTGTGGATTGAGGCAAACCTGCCTCTCCTCCCTTTAAGGGGATTGGAACAGTCCCCCAGTACTTCCCCTGGGTCTAGAAGAGAGCTACTCCATTTGCACATTGCCAGCCAGCTCTGTTCCTCCGTGCTCTCACCACGTTGTGGGATGTCTCCATCTGGGGGACATCTTTAGACTTCACACTTGCGAGAAACTTTTTGTAAGACATGTGGCTTCTTTGTCCTTGTCATCACATAATGAACCTCTTGTTTCATGCAACTAGAGCCGTGTACTTCAATACACAATTGAAAAACCAAAAAAGTCATCTCCAAAGGAAAGTCCTCCAGAAAGGCAACTCCTGCAGGTAGCTGACATCACAAAAGCATTAATTACAAACGTTGCCTTTTACATTTTGTTCTTATGTCTACTAAAAGTTCCACTTATTTTTTTGTAAATTTGGCTTAAGATGCAATGGTTTAATAAACTCTTCAACAGATTATTTTTTCATTTTTCTAAACCTGGTTTCTCTGAGGACAAATGAGTCAAATTCTTACTGCAGCAGTTAATTCTCAGCGATGTCTCTTCCTGCTAATCCTCTCTCTTCAACACTTCCAGGGCTGGTACACATTACCAGGTAGAAATGAGTCTGATTATATTCCAGATATGCACTCACTGTTTGTGCATTCATTAAACTTGCACTTACTCCACAAGGATTTCAGCAAACTACTAATGTTCTCAAACTGGTCAAAAGCAATCAGCTGAACATGAAATCATACGTTTTGGCTGTAATCATCACTTCAAGATCTTGCTGTTGCATTCTATAGAGACAGATATGCCTGAAATGAAAAAGTGAATGTATTGAGTGAAAATGGAAAATTATATTACTTTAACAAAAGGAAACATTTATTAAAAAACATGTTTCCTATAAGGAAACAGCATCTAACTGATATTTCTCATGATTATTTCTTCCTGTTGAGAATAGTTTTTCTTTCCTGGCATTATTATCTATCATGCAATAATGATAACAGATGAGCCCTGACATAATTCAAGAATCAAATTTGATCAGGGCTATCTAATGACACAAACTGAAAGAACAGCCTCTCGAGGGATTGTGACTTCCAGCCTGAAGTGGAATACAGTGGCTTTATTTTGCTCATATAATGGCCTCCCCTGCCACCAGTATAGAAGATTAGAAAGTTCTTTTGTACATCATCTTGTGTTTACCTTAAAATTCCATCTGATATGATAACATCTGTGTCTGAGACAAAACTACACTTCTGAGATCTTCCTCTCTGTGCTTTCTCAGGTGTTGCCCTGAACTCTTCACACACAGTTACATGCATGCAAATATTTTCACACCCAATCTCAAGAAAAATCTCAATTTTGGTGCAAAACTGGAATTGAAATGGATTGTTCATGTGGTTCCTTGTGAACTTATAAATGTGGATACGTACTGTAAGTTTTTAGAAGAAAAAGTACCTTCTGGTTTTGCATGTCAGCAGCAGGCAAGGTGGTCCCATTCTGCAACCCTAGCAGGAAATTTCTGTGGGGGAGCTGTGAAATGATACTGGGACCGGTTTTGCTCTCCTCCTCACTAAAGGGCAGAACCTGTTTTGTCCAGCACACAGCACCTTTGGTGGGTGAGCTCTGCAGCAGTGCAAGCTCCTGTGCAGTTCATGCACTCACACCAGCACAAACTCATCAGAGCAAGGTTAAGCCTAAAATTCTTTTGATAGCCAAGGCCTTGCAGAGGGGAGACATCCTCTTCATGTTTCCATTTTATTGTCTCTGTACAAACTTGGAGGACAAAACGTTCATGCCCGTGTTATACACAAACTTCAAGGCTAAAAACTCCAATCTGAAAAGCATATCTAAATACAAAAATGTTTGAGAAAACAGCTCCCCTACCCCCTGCCTTCCATCCCCCACCCAGGTCTTTTTAGGTTTTTTGTCCTCACTGTTTTAAACTACTAGTGTAGAGACAGAGGTGCAGTCCCAAAAGCAGCTGTTTAAAACTATCTGTGGTCACATCAGCCTCATTTGAAAACCTGGTGGGAGAATCATTACTGACAAACCTGTCCTTTCTGAATATCAGTGCTCAGCATAATTGTAGAAGGGGTGGGCAAAGATGATACATTGGATTCCTTACATTTTACACCTCTTGTCAGAAGATTGCTCCAAGTCTGTCCTGAATGCTGCTTGGCTTCCCACAAGTCCAGCTCTGGGTTATCCTCTGCAGCTTTGGCTGGTATTGTATGGTGAGCTGTGCGTTGTTTGATGCTCACTGGGGTGCTCATGACCTTACCCTTAACAATCAACTCAACTAAATGCAATATAATCAGTACTGGCTATCAGTGAGCAAAGCACCTGATACTGCTTGTTATTGCCTCCTTCAGTACAGTCCCCACAAGAAGCTGGCATGAAGGTTTGGCAGTCTGACTGTCAGTGGAGATTCCCATCCTTTGCTGCTGAGCAATAAAAGCCACTGCTGTCAAAGCTCAGCCTGGGTGATGCAGACTTGAGCACGCTAATTTTTTGTCCATCTTTGTTGGTACTCTGCACCATCTTGTGGCTAGCAGAAAAACACCAGAATAGCCTCTAAAATCTTTCACTTTCTTATGTTTGTTTTTGGGTTTTTTTTTTTGTTTTGTTTTTGGGTTTTGTGTGCGTGTTTCCGAATGAAAAATACCAATTGTCAGTGTACACAGATGAAATTCAGTGCCCTTTTTACAGCTGACATGGATCTCTTCAGGCTGGCCTACAGACCAGCAAATGGGAAGACCATCATTAAGTAGGTTGTGTGCAGGTCTGGTAGTGTACATAAATTACCCATCTGTAAAAGACTCGCTTGCATTTTCATCTATTTGAAACAAATCAGATATTTTAGGTGTTAAGGACTGAAAAACAGTGAAGAGTGTCCTAATCCAAATGATCTCTCTTGTTCCAGGAAATAGTTGTTATTGATCATTAAAGGTTTTCCCATATTCTCCTTGAATTCCTTCGTCTCTTTCAAAAAATTATTTTTAAACAGAGTTGGAGGATTCATCATCATCGTTAGTAACATTGTCTTCACTTGAAAGTTTGTCATCCAGTACTTGCAGCCCTCAATTTCCCATGAATAGACGCAACGTTACATTGTACAGAACAAAGGTTATTATTGTGAAGCTTTTTTATGGTAAACAGCCTTTTTCTTTCACAGGAGCACATTTTTTTCCCATCCTCCAAATCATAATAGATGTCAGACCACAACTGTGTTTTCAAAGGAGTAGAAGGGCATCAGCTATCCTTGAATTTCAGTGGGACAAGAATCAGACTCTCCTGTGCTCCATAGAAAATTTCTGCCTGACATATAACATCTAAGCCAGGGGAGACTGTGATGGGTTATCCCCTTAATGCCAAAGGATGATTTGCTTTGGCAGACCCAGGTCCACTTTTAGAAGAAGGAGATGGGATGCCACTCTGTCTGATTTGGGTTTGCCATTTCTTATGCATCTTTTCCTGCTCGCTATGGCCATTTGTCCACCACCCACGGTCATGCAGGGCAAGCTGGGTGAGCATGTAGAATTATGACATTCCTTACTAATCTTTCCCTCTCTTAAACAGAAAAAATGGCTCCACAGATGGTGTCTTTCACCCCTGCCACTTCTCAGGAGGACAAAGAGGAAGAAGCCAGCAGACGCATGATGGCCAGGAGGGTGAAAATCATCACAGAACTCATGCAGACGGAGAAAGACTATATCAGCGACCTGGATCTCTGCATCAAGGAAGTGATTCAGCCCCTGAGAAACAAGCAGGTGAGTGCCAGGGACAGAGGATGAGGCAGTGATGCCAAGGTCTCACCTCAGCCACATTCTGCTTGTGGACAATCTCAATGCAAGCACGAGGAACGTGGTGCTGGGAGCAGGTCTGGAGCCAGTGCTCTGGGAAGTGATGTGTCAGGGCTCTGGTGAGGAGAGTGGAAGGTCTGATATGGTCCTGACCACTTATGCTGCACTTGTGTAAAGACTGCATCGAGGTACTTGTCCAGAGGTCAGCTTGGATATTTTATCCCTGCCTATGGGCTGCAGTAGCAGCTTCCAGCTTTCCATACTGCTCTGTAGTTATGACCCTTGTTACATGCCTTGGCAGATGTTTACTGGGCCTCCAAACCCAAGGTTTTTTCCACAATAGACACTGCAATGGCGTGAACCTCTGCATCAAGGTTAAATTCAGGTGTTAAGATAACTTTATGCATCCTTTCAGAAATCTGTGGTGGATAAATACCATGCTTGACAGGCCAGTGAGCACTTGGGAAATTTGCATTCCACACAAAAGAGGTACATTTAAGAAAGAAGGCTCATAAACTACCTTTCATTGGAAAGATCTTATTAGACCAATGATACCTATTTTCTTTTTCAGCTGAGACTTCAAAGAGCACCTTTTCCTCAACAGTATTTCAATTTGTAGAAAAATGGTGCTGGGAATAGAAGAGATTGTCCAGAAACAGATTTGTGTTTGTGAGGCCTGAAACAGCATTCACAGAGGCTGCACAAATGACTTTTTCTGCAAATATAGAATAAAAATAATTTTAAACAGACCTTAACCCAGGTATTCTTTACATAGGATTTTGTATTAAATTGGTGAAAAAATACAGGTGCAGAGGCCAGAATGTCTTTAGACAACGTTGGCAATGCCTCTTAACCTGTGCTGTTAAAACTCCCACAGGACCTTTTTGCTTTCCTAAAATTCTGACAGAACTTGTTCCAACCCATTTTCAGAAGAACTGGCATCTGCTGACCTAATTTTAAGGAGTTCTTGACTTCTTCTTCTTCTTCTTCTTCTTCTTCTTCTTCTTCTTCTTCTTCTTCTTCTTCTTCTTCTTCTTCTTCTTCCTCCTCCTCCTCACTCATTCATCCACTTAGAAGTAGTCTCCACTTGACTTCCTCCCCAGCCTGGCCAGTCCCGAGCAAGAGTATTCCCTGGTTGAACTCGCTGAGATTTTTAACAAATATGCCGTATTCTGTCGCTCTTTTTCACCCAACTGAAAACATTCTTTTTCCTTCTATCCTTTGTCACTGTGTTAACGTGTAGAAGTATCTGTGCACAACGTAGTTCCAAATACTACGTAGACATGCTGGGAAGGAGGTCAGAAGTCCTGTGCTAGATGTATACAGGAAAAGTAATTTATAGATTGTCTTAATTTAATAACCTCTGCATTTTTGAAAGGCTTTCAAGAATGTTATGTGTTTTTAATGCTAGCTCTCCAATAAACTACCATATTGAAACTTTGTAATGTGTTTAGAAAATTGCTCTAGCAATGAATCTGTTTCATATTTCTAGATGGAAAAAACATGTTTTAGCCCCTATAATGCTTATAAAGAAATTAACTGCATCAGTACTGAAAGCGTATTTCTGATTTTGTTACAATAGCATGCAATTTGATCCTCCTGGGCTCTGGTAAGCTGCTATGTAAATCAGCAGGTCTCTTCCAAGTGGAGAGGTAGGTTCAGAGACTTATCAATATGGGTGATAGAAATTGGTCTCAGTATGAGCACATTGCCACTGGTTATCTCCAATGGTCCCTGAATAGTAACAACTGCCCAGCTGTGCAATGAAAAGTATGTGTCCTGGAAATCTCCTGCTTCCTCTAAAATGAGTAGGGACACAGAACCAAATTTTCTGTTGGTAGAAACTGATACAATTCATCAAAGCCCATGTTGTGTGCCCTGGCTCTGTAAGAAGTTCTTTAGGTTGTATTAATATACAGAATTGTAAATGTGTTTGTTTTAGTGGAAGTTATATGATCTTGACTTTGGTTTTATAGGACAACTAACTTAAAATGGCACCAACTATCTAGAAGTCTTTGTACCTGGTAGCTGGCACCAAAGTGCCAAGCTCTCAGTTTATGTAGAGGCCTCTGATAGTGAGTGGTAATCAGGGAACCAAACCCACTGTCAACTATTGTTTTCCTCAGTGGGAAAGTAAACAAACATTTCAAAACCAGCTAAGGATCTTTTCTTTATTCAGATGATAATATTTATTTCCTTCCTAGGAAAACAGTTTCAGATTAGGGATAGTTTAAAATAAGGTTAAAACCACTTGATAACATCCCCTTTGTTAACTGCGTCAACCATATAATACTAATGTGAAAACTGTGTATGTGTCCTTGAAGTCACAAGGAGGATGTTTATATGAGGTTTTGCAGAAGTGGTGCTTCCTGAAGTTTTGAACACTCAGGGCATAGCAAGAGAAGCTCTGCAATACACAGTGTCCTTCTTTATCCTTTGTCAGTAGCTGCTTAATATTTGTATTCCATTAGATTGCTCGCTTTGACGTGGATGGCTTGTTTAGCAACATCGAATTGGTCCATCAGCTATCAGCCAAACTGCTGTCATTGTTGGAAGAAGCCACAACAGATGTGGAACCACCCATGCAAATAATCGGTATGTTTACTGTCCTCTTGAGTTCTACAAAGCTACGTGAAAGAATATACATAACACTCTCCTGTCCTCTACTCTCATCAGACTTAACTAGTACCCCTCTCAGAGGCTGGCATGCTAAAAGCTGTCCAAAATGACACAGGAAAAATGACATGTGAAACCTGTCCAGTTGCTGTACTGTACTTGTATGATTATGATGCTTTTTTCCCCATCCATCTGGATGCTGAGGGGGAGGAGGGAAGGAGAAAATGAATTTAGAACGAGAGAAAATATGCAGCACTGAGTTACACAACTTGCTGCTGAGATCTGTTTCATCTAGTTTGGTATTGCCTACCTAAATCCACTTATGCTGACTCTGACTCTTACGTTGTATACTCAGAGTTGTGCCATTCAGGAAAAACGTTAAAAATGTTTGGAATAACAAGCGTGTCACAACCCCAACTCACCCTGTAAACATGTATCTACTGGTGACACAGTTTTTGTAAGAGGTGGTTAAAAGTGCTTTACAGGGACATGGATAGCAGAGAAAGCTGTAATGAATCTGAAGTTTGTGGGATTCTGTGTGGGAATGTCTGTAGGGATCACAGGTATTTCCAGCAAACAGGTTGGCCCTGGATATGTCATAACAGTCATAAGTTCTGCAGGTCAGGTCATGAACATTAATGCTGTGATTCACTTGACATTCTGGCACAACTGGAGAGGTTTAAGAAGTCACCACCAGAGGTTTAAGAAGTATCAGCTCTCCCATGACTGCTTTTTCAGTGCAGAGGCAGTAGGTGAACCACTAAGGGATCAGGTGAGAATTCTGAATTTGCTTCAGTGCAAAGTCAGACAGTTTAGTCTAAAAAACTTCCAGCTGTGATTCAGAGGTCAAGAGAGGTTCTTTCTTTCCTAACCTGACCACATACCACAGGTAACACCTTATAAAAAGTCCCCCTGTTCTCGCAAATAATCAGGTAAAAAATACTGGTTGCCACTTCACTAAAAAACAGGATATTAAAGTGTAAGAGGCTTGGGAAAAGTATTAATCCTAGCACGTCTCAATCTGGTTTGCCAAGGCAACAGCTTAATGTAGTTTGATACGTCTGTGTTGTTTGGCGGTATTTCAGTAAAAGTGCATCATGATGAGTCATACCCTTAATAAGCAATGTTCTATTCTAGCAGGAAGTGCTTTTCTCACAGCCAAGAGAATCATTCTATTAGTTCCCTTCCACATTCACAAGTAAAGACAAACAATTTCATCCATCTATTAGGGTGTATCTCTCCAGAATCAGACAAAGAACCATAAAAATGCATGGGATCATTGATCACGGAGTTGGCTAACTTATGACGGGAAAAAGGTTGTCAAGTAAGGTGTGAGACATTCTTCCAAAGGCTGAGACAAAACCAGGGAGAATAATTGCATCACCATAAAATCTGAAAGTTAGTAGGTTTATTGTCCTCTGAAAGTACATCAAAGTAATAATTTTGTTTTCAGGATCTTCAGCATGAAAGTTGTTGAAACCAGTCTATAGAAAAAGCATCCATTGTATTCTGTCATGTTTAATGTATTTAAAAATTATGCACTGAAGTACCTTACTTTGGAAGGCAACGCAGTCATGGTGAAGTTGAAAAGAACTGATAATTCACTGCTTTGAAAGCAAAACAATGTGGTTGCTCACATTCATGTCTTATTTTAGTCTACATTCTCCACACTTCATGCTGTGTCCACATTGACAGTTGGTAATGTCCAGTAGGAGCAGACTTGCAGAGTGAGAGTTTCTGCTAAAGGAGATGGTTTCCACCCCACACATTTCAAGAGGTTTTACTTCAGCTTGGCTGTAGCCTGTGCCCATGGATTGAGATGCCCCTTTATGGTTGGACTGCATAAGATGTGCCCTTGGAGCGTGTCTTCTGGTAATTATCATCCTCAAAGGGATCTTGTTTGTGTCACTGTGACTGCTCCACCACACAGTCAAGGCATGGGAGATAAGGACTAATGAGTGATTGGTTTCAAAACCCATCTCCTAATCTGAGCTAAAATAGGTTAAATACCTTTTATAGCTGTCTCCTGAATTTCTTCTCCTTTCTGTTCTGGACACTGTATATAGAGGAATATGAAGACTTAGCTTCAGCTATGAGACTTGTTCTTCCTCCCTCTCCTACTGCTGTCCACTGTGGAAGGACCACTGAGAGCAACAGGGAGAAAACTGTTTTGTTACTCAAGCCTTTCTCCTAGGAATTTCTCTTTGAGAAATTCAGGATCTTCAGCGTAAAAGTTGTTAAAACCAGTCTATAGAAAAAGCATCCATTGTATTCTGTCATGTTTAATGTACTTAAAAATTATGCACTGAAGTATCTTACTTCATTGATGGAGTAACTGATCATCATACTCCAGGAGAGGCATCAGGTAGATTTGCATCTCTCAGAGTATTTTTAAAGCTGTGCCCAAATACAATGTGGTTTTGGTCCACAAAGCAAGTTCCCACAGTGATATGCCCAAAACTCATTTGATTTGGTCCATACAGCCAGAACCAAGAAGGGCTTTAGGTTTTAAAAATCCATCATCTGTTAAAAAGCCCTCTTCATGAAATCAGCACATAATTTTTCTCATCATTGAGCATCAGTGAAAGTATCTGTCACTGTGTCACAATACCTCGGTGAACAGAACTTGCCCAACTCTTTCCTCCTGGAGAAGATTATTTGCAGCCTCTAGTATATAATGAAATGAGTTGTAAGGCTACATTGCAGTTTTCCTACTGAAAACATGACCTCACTTGAGGGCTTAGCATAGTACGGACCATGCTAAGCACTTGGAGCTCTGTTTATTGTTAGTGAAAATTGTGAGAGCTCATCACCTCTAGAATCAGGAGCCAAGCATGCAGGATCAAGGTTGAGGCTTGTTAAGGTTTCCCCTTATATTGTTGGCTAATAAAGACCTGTGTGGAGTTCATGGGAAAGCCAGGATGCAGTGTGCATTGATAGCCATCAGCATTAGCAGTAAGCACAAGACAGAGGAGGCAGCTAAAGAGCATTTAACTATAGGAATCTGGTGCTTTTCTGACTGTGCCCTTACAGTAACTAAAATGTACTGTGGTGGTGTTAGCTCCTCATTGTTTTTCTCTTATTTGCACCCTGAAAGCAACATGCATTAGACAGCCCAGTTAACCTTCTCTGCTAGGGGAAAAAACCCAGAGCTGTGTTACTGTGGTAACTGAATCATTTTTCACTTTAAGACGGAGCAGTTCAATGCAATGTATTATGGAACAGCACACTCCGGTCAGGATGAAACACGCAGGATGCCTGACAGCTCAGCACTTGCTCTGTGAATGAATAGAGAGCTCCCAATTAATGCAGTGTTCAGCTTTTAACTTTAATAATCGTTGCTATAAGTCAACAGGAATGTTTGTAAACATCTATTTGGACTGGTTGCCACATAGATATAATTTTCAGTAAATGCCCAAGATGGGAGATTTTTAGCATTGCTGTTGTTTATTATATGCATTTCCAAGGATGCTGATCAGGGGGCTGCTGCATAAGGGTGTAAGAACTGAACAAATACCTCAGCAGAAGAAATGAAGCATGCCTTCCTCGCTTAGAAAATATTTCTTGTGTACAGAGAGACAGACACAAGAGTTTTAGGCTGAGAGAATTAGATTCCAGAAGTAAATGGGAAATGAGTGTAGGACCACTTTAGTGCCTCTAAAATTCCCAACAGTTCTTTAAGGTAAAATGGTGGTGTGGAGGACTGGAAATGGAAGTGTTCTCCTTCAGTTGAATATAAACCTAGTATTATATAAAAATGGCTGTAATCCATGGCGGTTTTATTTAATTAGGGGAGGGGTGGAGGTTTTCCTTCTGTCATGTGGAGAAAATTCTTTATTCTAGGTCATAACAATTGCCATTTCTGGGTTTTGCAAAACAAATAAAATTGAAATGGCTAATGGAAGATAGAGTCGTTATTCCTGTTATTACCCATTTAAGTTCATATTCATGAAAGAAAGTCAAAAGGAAAACTAACAGGCTTACATTCATCCCTCTTGCCAGCCCATGACACCAAAACGGTCTCCCTTTATTACTTAGGCTCTCCTGTGTGTTTTCCACTGAAGGGGCATTAAGCTGGGGCAGGGAATTAGGACGTTGTGTTTGAAGGGGTGTGAGGTATAGAGAATTCATGCTTTTCCCCTGAGGGAATTTTTGTGCATTAACACTGATATAATGGTGCCTGGCTATGACAAAGATGAGCAGCTGAGAAATACATGTAATAAATAATGCACATAAACATGCAAGATCATTTCTAAGGCAAGTAAAGTGGAAGCCAGCCTTTTTAGCTCACGGCTAATGTGGTGGAATAATAAAACTCCTCCTGAGATGCTGTTGTCTGACTTGACACGCTTTGTTTTTCTCCTTAACAGGGGAAGTGTTCTTGCAGATTAAAGGCCCACTAGAAGACACATATAAAATCTATTGCTATCACCATGATGATGCACATACCATGCTGGAATCCTATGAAAAGGATGAAGAACTGAAGCAGCATTTAAGAGACTGTGTACAGTCCTTAAAGTAAGATCTTTTCAAATGATGATTTCTGTCCATAGTCAGTTGCCTAGCAGGGAACATTTTAAATGGATGTAGATGAAAGGTCCCCTGTAAATCTGGAGTTTTATAAGGCTTGCTGGGAGCTCTGGCTTATGCTGCTTTCATGAAAAGATGACAAGCCAGGGGCCATGATTAGATTTTTTTCTCTCTAAGATGGCCAAAAATAGCACAAGAAAGGTTGCTCTTTCCTTAGTTTCAGTGCCCCATACTGGCAAAAAAAAAAAAAAAAAAAGAGCTGCATCATATCATGGGCTATTGGAAACACTTTTTCCAGCTCACAGGAAACTTGCTGCCCCCTGTCTTCTGCAAGTCTACTCCTTGAACTGGAATAGCCTCTTACAGAGCTACTCAACTGCACTGGCATTTCTGGGCTGCTGCTGCAAGGCCCCAACATCTGGAATCTGGAGCTGCTGGGTACTTCCCAGCTCCTCATGATGGGGGGGGAGGGTGGTATTTGAGAGCGATGGAGCAAGCTGCTGATTCCCACCAGAGGGAGGTGCTTTGTGCCATGGCTCCAATGCCAGCCCCTTGGGAAAATGCGTCAGGAAGTTGGGATGTTGCTGAATAACAGGTCCCTCTGTCTCCCCACACAGTTTCCTCCTGCAGCCAGTCACAGGGACCAGCTCATCCACTCCACGGAGAGCACTTCTCTTCCCACCCATAAATCCCTTTGCCCATCACTTTCCCAAAAGCATCACACAGAGCTGTCAGGAGGGAGCAGGCCACAGATTCAGACCAGAGGTCTGACTCCAGCTCCAGGAAAGACCCATGCTGCTCACTTATAGAGGAGATGTAAAGCTATCACAGATAAAGGAATGTACATCACCAACAGTATTTCAACCACATCCTAATTTGTGACTGGTCTATAGGGATCTGTTAAGACTTAGGAGATGGGAAGTATGTCCAAGTGAAATCTGGAAAGAGTGGTGAAGGAAGATATTAATAACACTAAAAGAGAAATGTTTACTTTGAAGACAGGTTATGTTGAAAATGAAGCTTATTTTGTGCAACATGTCTGGCTATTAAATATATAACAAAGTATATGTGCAGGGTTCTCAGGTTTTAGCTACCTTGGAAGTTGAAAGAAATAAATTTTCATATAAACTCAGGCCTTCAGGCTAATGGATGGCCAGGTATCTCCTCTAAGTGGGTGTTTTAGTGCTGATGCCTATAATATTCTTCCCTGAGAAATCAAGAGAAGCCACTACTGTCGTTCATTTATCCCTGCAGCTGAAGAAATGGGACATGGAAGGAAATAAAAAATATCATCCATGTACATCCTAGGGTGGATGTTGCCACTCGAATTTCAGAGCCAGCAAGAGGTGCTCCTGTTCCAAAATCACAGCTGGGCTTTGTGAAGAGAAAGGATATTTTGTGCTGAGCCACTGTAGCCTTTTCTAGCAGGAAGTGACAAGGACTTCCTTACAATGAAGCCTTTTTTTGTCTTGTTCTTTCCTGATTAGCCTTTAAACAGGAACCAGCAATGAAAGCACTGGTATGTGTATATTATGTTGTGATTTTTCCCAGTACCGAAAGAGTGCAGTCGATTCAACTGGTAAGACCTGAGAGTGCTGAAATTCAGAGCTGTGGTCATCTAAACCTGTTACTACCCACTGGAGAATATTTGCCCTAGGAAGAAAACTTTGCAGGATTGCTACCAAATAAGTTCTAGGCTGTTTTCCATAGAGAGACATAACAAATGTGGGGGCTGGTGCCGGATATTTTTGAAAAATGTTTACTTGTTAAATACTTTTCTTTTCCCTTGGAAAGAATATTGTTCCACTTTAAAAAATCTTAAATGAGCTGACATTAGAAGGGGCTTCTGTTCCTCCGCTGAGTAATATCTGACATGTGAAAAACAATTTCTATATCAGGAGCAATTTGAGAGTGGCACTCTGCACATCTGTACTGACAAATCAGATTTAATTAGCTATGTTGAGATTCCCATTCCTTTTGACTGAAGAGGAAAAAAATTCATCCCAAAAAGTAGGTGTCTGCATTGGAGACATGTGCAAATCCAGTTTCTGTAGAGTCCCGTGTTTCAGCAGTGATTATGCAAACTGGGGATGTTTGCTAGCCTAGCCAAAGAAATGCAGCTGGTAAAAATGAAAGGATGCTGGCAACTACCTGCTCAGCTTTCAGCCTGAAGTAGTTCAGTCAACTATTACAGGGGCAGAGGGATGTCCTAAGCACACAAAATGCTGACAGTGCAGAAGCAATGAAAGCAGCAGCTTCCAGATGCTCAAGCTAGGCACTGGTGGGCCAGGAGATAAGAGTGCAGGCAGTCAAAAAAGTGTGGCTGAGGATGTGATGGCAGGAAACCTAATGCAGCAATGGAGACATTTGGTTCTCTCACATTGGAGTGAAATCTTATCATAAGGAAAACATTCTATGCACATGTTTGCAAATTACAGTTTTAAGTCCCTGGAGAGGTTTCAGCATATGTATCAACATCATCCACCTTTGGAGAGGTTTCAGTTGATGTGTAGTCTACAAAAAACTTAACAGCTTCATTGACTCTACACCCTAAAATGCTGAAATGTACTCTTTTTCTTTTAAAAATACATTTCTATTTGAAGAGAGTAGACAGAAATGTATGTAAATGATGTTTAATTTTATGTTTTGTATTAATGGCTTGATTTTACTTAAAATTGTTAGCAGAGTGATCCAAACTTCCTTCTCTTAACAGTGTGAGCACAAGGCTGGGTCTCATAACCAAAGCCAGGTTTCTGACAATCCTTTCTCATTTGGGGCTGTCTATTCAAAAGGTTATAGGGTCAGAAACACCAGTACCCTCTGGCTGTTTTATACAGTTCTGCTGACACACAGCAGCCGTAAACCTAAGTTAACTGGCCAGTTATGGCTACTCTGTGTCACTGAAGTGCATCTGAGAAACTGTCTCTGTATAAATCCTTTCAGGAGGAATCTAATGCGTGTTTTGTTTTCTTCTCTTTTGCAGAAAGAGATATGAAGAAGAGTAAGTACTATGCCTTTTTTACGGTAAACTAATCTTTAAAGTATCCTTAATTTATCTTTAGTACATTTAAAACTGTACAGGTGGAAATTTTAAGAACCTTCCGTGTCAGTATAACCTGGAGAAATTTCCAGGACATATGTACATTGCTCTGAGGTCTGCAAGAGTGCTTGTCAACAACATAGCGTCAGTCTTTGCAATCCAACTCCCTGCTACAAAGCAGTTTCCAAGCTGACAACCCCTTCAGTAGCCCTCTATGAGAAACACACCTTAGGATCTTCCCTCTGATAGTGGCTGGAAGAACATCAGAAAAGAACAAGCTCATTGCAACTTAGCCAGAAAACTCCCCCAGCCACTGATGAGCTGTGGTTATGGGACTTCTGTGCCAAATGTGACATCTTTGAAAAGCTGTAAAGGAGAATTTATCACAGCCGCAGTTTCTGGACATCCAGCAGGTTGGGTTCATTGAAATGCAGCACTGCCTGTAGTTACCTGCAGTGAGAGGTCAGAGGAGGGGTTGTCTGAACTGAAGAGAAAGATTACAACCCCAGACAAAATGTTAAGAGAAAGGAGGAGCAAGTCTGGTCTAATATTGGCAGGAGAGGAAGAGACCTGTAAAGTCAGAGAATTTGTCAGTCAGTCAATTGCATGTTACAACTATAATCTGTATAAAATACACTTAGAAGGACCTGCAGGTTGAAACTCTGCAGCTGGGGGTTTCAAGCTTTCATCTTGATAGAAAATAGTTTTTCTGCATTTGTTTTCATAAGGGATATTCTCTTGCACTCCTGTCCCACAAGGAGTGGGACTCCAAGAGATACAAAATATCCAGAGGGTCACAATAGGATCCCGTGAGACAGCAACACATATAGAAATCCCCCAAGACTGGCTGTTCTGCCTTGTGTAACCCTATCTGATATAAAGGTCTGGTTTTCTCCTTCAGACAGTTTCCTGTGGAGTGTAGGAGATAACTCACTTTCTGGGTTTAAAGGGGCTCTTACAAAGCCATGTGCAATGAGCAGGTTTAGCTGTGGGATCCTCCCTGAGCACGGCTACCTCACTGGCAGGACACTCAAAAGTCCCATCACCTGCAAATCAGAGGCTGCAGTCGCAACAGCCCTTGGGCAGAACTGCTCCCAAAAATCTGATCAATGTGGAACTGGAAAATACAGCATAACTCCTCCCAAATGGTCTGGGATGTTGCTGCTCCCAGACTGCTTTTCATTCAAGCATGATCAAGAAAACAATTACATAAATACCAGACAGTGCTGCCCTTTGCTAGCAGCTCAATAGGTTAAATTCTGCTTGGATTAACAACTGTGCAGCCTCAGTGATTTCTCTGGGTTTGCTTGAGAGACGTATGGCACAGAGAATTATTTGCCCTACATTTCTTGTACTAAAATAAAGCCATGCATAGTAAACCATGAAGCCCAAGACTCCAAGTCCTGCTGCAGCCTGATTCCTGCACACCATTTCAGAGCGGGCAAGCTGCATATCACACCAGCCTCAGCCTAGCTATGTCATACTGGCTGTCCTGTTTGCCACTGGACCAAGCTGCTGGGTAGTGAGAGCAAATGAAACTAAATCCTGCCTCACCTGCCTTTGTGTAGCTCACCACCCCGGGCTTTTTAAACAGGTGGGAATGTGGCAGTATTAATGACTTTGTTTTGTCGGGAGGCAGGAGGGAGGCTGTGCTGTGAAGCTCACTGCAGTTTGCCAGCTGCAGTTACTGCAGAGCTACAGTAAGAATTTGCTGTGAGATTAGTACAGTTACATGTGACTTAGAATACTTGCTAAATTCACAGTAACGGGGGGAGGAGGCTGAAGTAGCCTCACAAATCAATTATCAACTTAATTTTCTGCACAAAAGGTGTCACAAGGCATCTCTCCTGCTTGAGTCGTGTGGCAAGGCCGTGTCCTGCCAAGTGGCCGGTGGGTCCTAACGGGGTGCACTGCAAATGGGACTCGTCCAGGGAGAGTGGCTATCTCAGCTAATCTTGCTGGGGAGAATTAGATGGGTCAAACTTTGTGGCATTTAGTGCCCCAGGGAGTCATTATCTTATAACAAACCTGCTGTCTCTCACACCATATTGCAAGAGTGTGTCATGCAGATACCAAACAGAGGGCTGTTTATCACTTGGGCAGCTGTCCAAAGTGCAACTATATAAAAGAGAAGACACTTGAAGATTTTTCCATTCATGAGGCAGCTTTTATAGATTTGCATTCATAGGGCTTTTCAGAGAAAACAATAACAATTTAAGATTTTTTTTTTCGTTATTGCTGCCAGAAGCTGAAAGAAGGAAAAACAGCTCTCTATTTAATGTAAGATACAGGGGAAATGAGGGGGATTGAAATGATGAGAAGGTTTTGAGACACGAAGAATCCTTAAAAGGCATCTACTGTTAATTTTTTTCAGGCAGAACTTTTTTACAGATAATGCCAGTTTGAGAGAGATGGTTTAAATATGCAGATGTCTCTTCTCAATGGCATTCAAATTGTTAGTTAATTAGTCAGCAGTAAGGACTGGCTCTTGTACTTTTTACACATATAGAAGTGGGAATGAAGGGTTTTTTTTTCTTTTACTCTTCCTGCTGCACAAAACAATAGATGTTAGCCTGCAAAACCAAGTGGCTCTTCCCTTTTTTTTTTTTTGTACTTTCCTTCTACATTGTGTTATTTCATCTTTATGCAGAAATCCTTCCTTGTCTACCCTTAACTCTTGCATAGTTAATGTCAAAAATCCTTTTCTGCTCCAAAAGAGCCTTTTTGGGCATGCAAATGGAAAACTTGCTGAGCTTTATTGCCTTCCACACTGTTACCAGCAGCTCATGCTTACTTTCAGTGGGGAGGTGCCAGGTAGCTGGTGCTGGAGCTGTGCCTGGTTTGCTGAGGAGTGTGCTGTCATGAAAGGAGGCCATGGACATGTCTGTCCTGCTGCTGGAGCCTCAGCAGTGGCTGGCCCTGGCCTTGGCCACCTGGTGTTGCCTGTTCTGGGGAGACCTCATGTTTCTACCAGCCACGGATGGTAATGAAGGCATGTGTGGCTCAGTCCTTCCCTGTTTCCTTTGAGGCTGTTGTGACAGCCTGCAAACTGCACAGCCTCTCCCATTCCAGCCTGGAGAATGTAAGCAAAGGCTTTTGTCTGGAACAGGGCTGGAGCCTGTGTGCAGCTGGCTGGGGCCCAAGAGCTCGGGTGGCCTTCATGGCCTGAGGCACTTGAATGAATACCTGGGGATGCTGCTCTGCTGCCCCTGCCCAGCCAGTGGGGATTGAGCCTCACTGGAGTCACAGAACATCCCTGTACCCATGCTGGAAACTGTGACTGTCCTACTCTCATCCTTCTGCCACCCTGGCAGGCAACTGCCTGCTTTGCCTTTATGTAAGGAGTCTTCCAGCAGGTTGGATCAAGCCTATGTAAATATCCTGTGTGTTCAACATTTCCCCAGGCCAGATTTGATACCCTTTGGAAGCTCAGGCATCATTTGAAATAACTGACAGGCAGCCAGCAAAGAAAAACCACAGGGGAAAGACAGTAAAACTTAAGGGTCACTGTGCCAAGTCAGGGATGTTGTGAGAAGGGATGCACTGTGAACAGGCATCCCAGTTAGTCACAGCATGGAGATTTGCAATTTTAAGCCTGAGGGCCCAGAGCAGGATGTAACAGCCCCGCTCACACACATTTCTCAAGCTTCCTGTTATTTGTTCTTCCACCTACATCTCCCTTCCTGGGTGTTGTGATGTGTAAGTTGTACCACATGCACCTTCAGACTGAGTGGGACAGTTTCAGAGGTAATGTCTAAGCAATAGTTGGCTAAGTTCTGAAAACACAGAAAATTCAGACCCAAGGTGTATTTCTCATTGAGGGGGCGACAGGAGGGTTTCGTTTACAACACCCCCATTCCTTCACAGATGTATCTCATTTTTTTGACTTGAGTGGTAATTGCAATTCAAGGAATTTCTCATTTTGTGACAATTTTTTTGGTATAAATTAGAGGAAAGCCAAACCTAATGGACCTGGGATCTCTGTTGATCAAACCAGTGCAACGGCTGATGAAATATCCCCTGTTACTCCATGAGCTCTTGAACTCAACTCCTGCTTCTCACCCTGACCACAAGGAGCTACAAGATGCCCTTTTTGTTATGAAAAACATTAATGTGAACATCAATGAACTTAAAAGGAGGAAAGATTTAGGTAAGAAAAGAGCACAGTAAGTTCTTTTTTTGTAGGTTTGGGCTGGCCATTACAAGACAGGTTTCAACTCCAGATATTTCACTACATCAGTTTTGGCTGGTGCCACCCTCACTGTGTAATACACTGAGTTTCAAGAAGGTAACAGATGCCTTAATGTCCCTTGTCCTCAGCCAACTATCTTACCTGACTGGTAACTCCAGTATGAAAACAGGCAAAGAATTCCTGTTATATTGTCTGTAATGCAGTTGCAAACACTGATAATAATTAAGATGGAGTAATAGCAGTATTTTTTATAGACTTGCCACAATGAACCCCTAACTTCACTCTTCCCAGGGCTAGTGTTGATAATGGGGTTTTCGTCCTATTGAGCATTTTCACACAAGATTACAGCAAATGACATCAAAGTGTCTGCTCTCAAATGGTTTTGTATTTGTGTGCCTGTCCCTGTGAGAAGTCCTGCAAATACAGACTACTGATGTAATGAAATTCTCTGTCTGCAGTGCTGAAGTATAGGAAGAATGATGATGATGAAACCCTTAAAGAAAAGTTTTCCCGACTAAATATTCACTCCATTAGCAAGAAATCCAAGAGGGTCACCAGCCACCTGAAAATACTGACAAGGGGAGAACCTCAGGTACTTACTCATCCAACTGCAGATTTGCATTGACAGCTTCAGTTCTGCTTTTGCACTGGGCACATTTTTCAAAACGTGTTGGAAATGGAGTTTGTGGTGCTGCTTTTTTTCCTGCCTAATTTGTAAAGTCATTTTCAGATTGTCACAGGAGACAGGAAAGATCTTTGTGATTGAAATAGAAAATAATGTAATGTGTTCTCCACCTTTTCCTTTTTTACACAAGAATTTCTCAAACTTCTGGTCTTCAGCAGAGAGGAAGTGAGCAGTAGTTTTGTGAAACTCAGCCTGAGGTCAGCATTTTGCAGATACCCTGGCAATGATTATTGTTGGGGCTGAGAACGTGTTCAGTCCATCTTGCTCATGTTGTAGCATTAAAGCTCAGAATCCACCAAGGAAAATGAGCAATAACTCTAATTAGGAAAGGCCAAAGGGTTTGCCTCTACATATGTAAAGACCTGGAACCATCAAAACTACAGAGACAAAGAACTCTGTGATGAGTCTGATGGGTGTTGGGCAGCCAAAAGGAAAATGCTCCTTCCTAATTTCAAAGTTGTAATTCAAAACCTAGCAGGATAAACATTTTCAGGAAAGCTTAAATCGAAATCTCAAAGAAAATCAATTGCAAATGACCTTGAAAGTGATATCCAGTGCACCTCACTGCATGAGATGGCTGATTATACAAGGTCACTTGCCTTTCTAGATGTGACTTTACAAGATACATGCAATTTTTTCCTGTTTTGTTTTTTATCAGTGGTTTCTCTCTTTCTCTGATGCAAACTACCCACATTTATGTTTTCTGTTAATTTATTTATACAGTGGAAATTTTTTGTATTCACAATGTGACAGACACCAGCACGGCTATAAAATCAGAGAAAAAGGGAATTAAATTTGATTAAGAGGCTATGTGATTTTTCTTTTCATTTTTTCTTTTTCCTTTAGAAGCTTCTGGTTTATGGAGCTTTTTTTTGGTTTTGTTTCTAATTAAGCTTGAAACATTTGAGAATCATTTTAGTATCAGAATACATCTGTTAGAGATTCAGCAGTCTCTCCTGCTTAATTAGACAGAGAAAATTCCCAACTCACATCTTGAAACACGCAGCGACCCTCACGGCAAAACCACTAAGACGTGACTTGAGATTTCTGAAGCCCCTGGAGGAAAAGACGGTCAGAAATCACCGCGTTTCCAGGGTGTTCCCAGCCGGCACAAAGAAGTTTCCCGAGGCCGCTGGTGGCTGCCGGCGTTTCCAGGGCAAAGGCTGCCGCGGCTCCGGGGTAACAGCTCCACCTACAGCGAGCCCGCGGGAGCGCGCCCGGCACCCCCGGCTCCGAAACACCCATCCCCGCTCTGCCCTCCTCCTCCAGCCTTTCCTCACCCGGAATAACAGCACACAGGAAAAATGAAGGGTTTTGTCGGCACACGCCGGTGGCCTTGTAGTAAAGCAACTCCCAGCTTCCACAGGGATTAAAAATGAAATTCCCTGCCGCGTCGCCCAGCGGTATTTGACTTTGTTTGAATTACAGCTAGAGCTTGGGAGAATTAGGGGTTGATCTGTTTTCAAAGGGAGGAGGAATCCAGGGATTTTTCTAGCAGCACTCTGGATGTTCCTTTCGTTATCCAGGCTCTTTTGGGCTGCCAAAATAACAGTGGAAATGTCTATTTTAGGTGAAAGATCAAACTTTTAATAAGGAAGAAAAGTTGTTTCAAAGTTTAGAGAAGACAGTGAAATCGTGTGTGAAGAACATTTCACTCTGTTCACAACATCTCCAGGTGGGTACAGGCCTTTTTGCAATTTGTGGTCACAAACCCTGTCCATAACCAGTTTGACACACATTTCTGGCACTGGTTAGGCAACACCAAATTATTTATAAGCAGGCATGTCTACATCAGAATATTAAATAAATAAGCTGTGCTGCCACTGCATTGCTGAGCCCATGGCAAAAAAGTTTTGATGCCCACACTTTTGCATTTTTCCCCTGACAGAAGCAGGCTCTGTGGAGACCCACAGGTGCAGTGCAAAGAAGAAGGTGCAGTCTGGTGGCACAATCAGGACTTTCAATGTCTGTGTGAAGCTGTCACTCCCATCTGCTGTAGTGGAGCACCAACTGCTTCTCATTAAAGATGGAAGAACTGAGCTGCAGCCACATGAATTAAAACTTCCTAGAATGCATATTCTGGATGGAAGGACTCCTTCCTTTTTCCCATGTTTAGGTTGTGTTGAGGGCTAGCATTAGATGTACAGAGAGCTCGGGTTCTCTACAATGTCCTTGCTTCAATCCTCCTCTCCAAAGATGAGGGTTGGCTTGTGACTTATCCACCTCTCATGGACTACTTGGCAGCTCTGTGATACACTTTGTAGACAAAGTGTAAGTGTGCCCTCACCAGGCAGGAAGAACCAGGCACGATCAATAACCAGCCGGCCGGGGCTTATCACAACCACACCTTGTTTGGTTCAGCCACCAGGGAAAGGCCAGGGAGCTCAGCCAGTGAGGGCTGTTGTCTGGAATGGTGCTGACAGCTCCTTATCCAAACAGATCCACACTTCATTGAGATTGGATTTCTGGGTAGCTGAAACACACCACTGTAGTCCTGCTTAGTCCCCTAAAAGAGACTTTGGAGGATGCATGGGAAGCTGGCTTCTTGCTGAGGAGCAGCTGATTTCCAGTGCGATATTCATTAGTTTAGGGCATAGTTTTGTCAGCTGAACATCAACAACTTGATTCTTAAGTACTTTGCATTTAAAACAGACAAAGCACAGGAAAGTATTTTCACAGTAAACAACCCCACAGTGACTGGAAACTGCACGGCAGCTGCACAGGTGTCAGAGATGGAAAATATTTCTGATTCCGTCAGTATTACTGCATAGCTGCATGAGTGAATGCAGTGTATTATAATGTATTGTAATAGTTTCATCTTCCTACTGTCTTTTCGTTTAGGATTCCATACATCTGGCTGCCCAGAATATAACTGGGCTTCAGGAAATCCTGCAAGATAAAGATGACAAAGTCGGTGACTATTTGGAAAAAGGGACCAACAGTGTGAATCTCTGTGAAGACTTTGTAAGTTTATGCAATGTCCAGTGTTACACAGCTATCCATATGTCTGAGAGAACAGCTGTATGTGAGGAAGACTAGGACAGAAAAGAGAAAAAAAAAAAACAGCTTAGGAACCTGTTGGGAAAGATGAGTGGGGGTTTCAGTTGAATTTCTGTAAGAACTAAGATAAAATACAATGTAAGGGCATTGTGTTTTCTTTAAAAGAACTAAAGAAAACTTGTCAGGCTAAATTCCCAGGTTTAAACTAAAATCTTTGTGCTAAATTTGTATCACCTGAACAAACCTATATTTGTTTCACCCAAACTTCAGAAAAGAGCAGCAGATCTTTGCCTTGCTATTTTTGTTACCAGCACTTGCAGTTTGAGTGACTTTTGTGATTGATATTGTGCTCAGGTACTGGAATTACAGATCTGTAAAAATCTCAGATTTATTAACTTTTTAAGTAAGTTATTGTCTTTATACTCATGGAATCATAGGACTGTTAAGATTGGGAAAAGGCCTCTAGGATCATCATAGTGCTGTCAAATCCTTCCTATAGGGAAACCACAAAAAATCCAAATACAGGCAATAGTAATTAATAAAGCAATTAAAAAATAGTAATAGTTTTTCAACTAGTCTTCTGCTTTCAGAATTAAAGTGGACTCTAATGCCTGGCTCTAATAAGATACCTAAATGTCTCTCCAAAATGGAACAGGCTGCTTCTTCAAATAGCTGCTCAAGATGGAAAAATTCAGAGGTGGAGGCTTCCTACACTTTCCTAGTTTAGTGCTGATTCAAATATAGCCATTCAGTCCTTTCCAAAACACTGGAAACAGAGTCTGCCAAGAAACAGAAGGCTCTTTGACAGACCACAACCTCCAGGATAATGACAGGGAAGTAGGATGATGTATTTCCTTTCCTTTGAAATTCCCACATGTGAAAAGTATCTCAGTGATCAGAATGATATTTTCAATGTCTTTACAATGAATGATTGCATAAAGTGCAAAAGAATACTTCTCTATCATTGCAGTGGTGAGTGTGTCCAGTATGGAAGCTGCCCCCACATGCAAAAATGTAAAAGAAAAGTAGAAGTAATTCCATAATAGATGAAACAGAAAACTTCTTTTTAGAAAAAAAAATTGTAGCAGCTACTGTTTCATGACCTAGCTATTCTGAAAGTCTATGTAATTAAAAAAAAAATACCCAACAACTTAATTTTATTTATTTTAACTGTGGGCATTATTATTGACAATTGCTAATTTCTACTTATTTGGATTTTCAAGATTACAAGGATTCCCTATCCTATGGGTTTTAAACCTACATGGGTTTTTTGGAACTTTTGGCTTGGCATTGCACAATCAGTAGATATTCTCACTGAACAACCCATGGTGTTCTTCACAGGTTTTCCTGAAAGGCTTTTATCAAGGGAGATCTCAACAATGGGCTCAGGTTAATTGTTTTTATTTTTTCCCTTGGTGCATTTGTCAATAATGTATACCTTCCTCTCTCATTAGACTTTTTGGAAAAATTTCAGGGCAGAAATTCCCAGTAGGCCCTTTTTCAGAAATTGGGTCCAGCAGTTTGGAAGAACTGTTTTCTTAATGCATCAAAAATTGGTTCGCTAAACACAGCCCAGTTTTTCAGGTGGAAATAAAATAGGAGCTGTTTAACCAGTATACATCATCTTGGCTTTGGAGAGAAACTCTGGGGCTAAAATGGATCTGTCCTCAACTCTGGTATGTTTTGGAGAATGCAGAGGCAGCTGCTTTTTTATTCTCACATTCAACCTAACAACTTAATTCCCACAGAATGTCCGAGAGCTTTAATATGATGATGAATTTCACTCACTACAAGCCTGTGCTGTATTTGAACAAATGACTTACAAAAATAAATTTTATTTCATGCAATATTAATCCCTTGAGATAATTAGAGACTAATGGAAAAGTCTGAGGAAGACGGCTTTTTTACCAGGTGTCTAATTTTGTTGATTACTAGAGATAAAACCAACAAGCATAACCTAATTTAGTCAAATCAAGTGATTGTTTGTGTTTGCTTAAACAGGAATTGAGTTACAGCTGTTTCCAAGAGAGAAAAAAAAAAAA